>JAGWCC010000941.1:0-95998 GCA_022651775.1 Drusus annulatus
AGTAGTACAGAATGCCAGGAAGAGTGTCCATTTCACTGGTGGACTACAGAGCCGAAATCTTCTACTGAGCATGTTTGATTTCACACTGAGTGCTCGTCTTTGCCTGTCGATGTCGTCGTCATCCATTAGCTTGCTGGTGATGATGTGCCCTAGATATTTGGTTTCTTCTACCACCCTTAGAAATAATAAAATAACAATAAAACAACAAAAAATCTTGACAGTTCTTAATCAAACTTTTTTTAGTGACATGAGGGAGAAAAAAAACCAAATCTCCGAATATAAGTAGCTATTCCAGAAAAAACCATTTCATGCCGTTAACATACAATTTGAAAAATATGTTAACACATTATCTGAGAAGATAGCATAATTGACAAAAACATCATTTTGTAAAATACGAGTGAGTTATTACAAAATTATACTCTATTGTACCTTGCGGGAATTCGGCATTCCAGAGGAATATATTGTATTTAAATACAAGTTTTCATTGCGATACAAATAACATTTCCATAGGGTTGTGCAGATGAATACATTTGATATCTACGTACATCTTCATACCGTTATCATTGGTGAAGCTGCTATATTTTTCTGCATATTTATGTATCAGAACTAATTGAATTACGTAAAGACTATATTGGGACTTCTGATGGTGATCGCAGAGCCGATGAACTCCTGTCACTGTTTTTAAGCTTGCCACGTAAAAACAAAATTTAACTAAAAAGTCTAAAAATAATATATATTTTTATTCTTGAGCACATAACAAAATAACGTTGTTTTGTGCAAAAAATTGTGTTTGGGAGAATTTCAATAAAAACATACATAGGCTTTACATATTTTTTTTCACATTGTTTAATAATATTTGAATAGATTATTACATTTTGAATATAAATATTATTACTTAACTACAAATTTGATATTTCTTAAAATAATAAGTTTCTTTGTGAGTGCATACTAATAATAATAATACTTTATATTTATTATTCTGAATTACTTCTTGATAATAATTTTTCTATAATGGAGTGGTGGATTGATAATTTCACAGGGGATGATAAATAATTAAAGAGTATGGAAAAGTAGGTTTGAATAACCTGGGTCTACCCGCAATGTTTTTAACCTTTGGTAACATCATGTTTGAGCATACTTGCTTATAACCTTGTGTAGAGATCTCATTCGAGCTCAAATTGTTATTCTAAGTGGTATTGTTACCTCTTGGCGAGTAAAGATGAACCTTATCGTTCAAACGAATAGAGCCCTAAAGGAGTTTGTTCATCCCCTTTAGTAAATTGATTTTAGATAAAAAAAATTATAATTATTTTATACTTATATATAATTACAATTTCGTATACATGTATCGTCGCTGGAAGGGCAAAAGGGCTTAAGCGACACTTTGGTCCAAAATGAGTTAAACATGCAGTTTTTTTTCTGCATCGAATGCTCTGAACCTTGTTTGACTTTGAAGATTTGTATGGCCCTTCAGCCATCTAAAATATATGTACCATTTGGGAGAAGGCTTGACTCAAGCCACACAAGTTTGGGACTTTTGTGTCGCTTCAGGTAACTTAATGCTCACAAGACTTATGAATTTTACAGTAAAATAAATTTAAAAAAAACTGGTGCCCTGGTGTAAACTTCCCATAATGGAGGTTCAGCTTTTTTACCTTTCTGGCGTTGATATATAAATAGTACAAATATAACTGTGATACCGTTTCTTAACAAAAACTCACTCATCAAGAGGTCAAATATGTGTTAACAACAAACAAGAATAACTTAAACATTTTTGTGAAATGGACAATTAATTGAGGGAAGCAACAAATCAATTATTCTCAAAGCCACGCCACAACATCCTGTGGCTTATTCTTTAGAATTGCTCGTAGTTTTGGTAACATCCGATTTGCCAGAGCTCACGATGGAGAAGTTTTGTGGGGGGAAAAAGGTGATAGGGGACTTGAGGACGGAGGGGGGCTGATCCCCGCTGTCCCGCTTGACTAGCTCTTCCAACGGCCGGTGAGCCGCGACCGTCGGCAGTGAGGAGTTGTAGAGTTCCAGTGTGTCCCAGGGGCTGAGGATGGACGCGCCGGGGATCAGTTGCGCCAGAGTCTCGGCAAAAGGTAATCCTGAAAGAAGGAACATTCAAATTGACAAAAAGACATTGTCTAGTGAGGCGAATTATAATATATTTTTTAACAGTATTAGATAATGTAAAAAATACTTTTAAAATAGGTATAACTGTAGCAAGTGTACCGATTTGTCAAATTGGGTCAAAAAATATTTAAGACAGTCGTTAACACAGAATTTATTGGAGGCGTGCACTCCATATAGGCACATAAGCACATAAGCACTGCCTACCTTGCCGTACTCGCATAATATTATGAATAATTGAAACGAAAGCGTCCAACCCACAATTTGCCAAAATCGAGTTTTACATGTTTTCCTATATTTAAATACGAGAGTTTTATCTGATGCAAACAGCAAGGCTCCAAATGCAATAGATTTTTGGTTTTTCAATTTTTTACTAACGCACATTGAAGATATTTAATTTAAATTGAAGTTTAAATACATTAAAATCTTGAATATCAAAGGAAATACATACCTTTAAAAAAATAAATACATTGATAGATTATACATTAGCTTTTTATAATAATTCTCACAAAGAAAAAAAACACTGATGTACACTTTACAAATGCCGACTACGCATATTAATGCTTTTGTATCGTCATATTTTCAAAGCCTTTTTCTCGGTTTCAGCTTTTTGGGGTTGGATGCTTTCTGCATTACTACGTCAAATTAATCTGCTGTTTTTCCTACTGCCTACCTAGATCAAAAACTCAGTGCACGCCACTAGAATTCACTTGAATCAATTCACAAAAATAAAATAAAAAACACTACCAACATACTAAATGTAAACTTTAGTAATCTTTGACTCTACTACCATCCCGAAGTGGATAAAATAATAGTTAATCTAATAGCGATAGTTTTTGGAACACCCTGACCTAAAGTTTGTATACTGTAGTAACCACGTTTCTTTGAGATTGTAGTACTTATTTCAAGGCGTTTGAAATTTGACTAATGGCAATTATCCACGGTGGGATTTATCCAGTCTGGCGAGAGGCTCCGTCGAACCAACCTGAGAAGATGTCGGTGAAGTTGGTAGAGTTGGCGTGCTGCGAGAGGAAGGAGCCCAGGTCAACGGGCGCGATGCCGGTGATGACCTGCCCGCTGATGTTGGCCTGCACCGGCAGCGGGATGTCGCCCAGGTTGATGAAGGAGCCGTTGACATCCGGGTTGAAGAACGTCAGGTCCACCTGTTCGTGGCTGCGCAACGCACTTTACATTGATTATCAATATTCATTTTATTTTTTATGTGAACCCTGCACAAGATAAAAGGTTTTGATAAATACTAATATTTCAGAAGGTATCCAGGGGTAGCGGTGGTGTAATGGATATCTTCTTTAACCCTTTCCGGTCCACAAAAAATAAATAAAATATTCCATCAGGTCCACAATAGATTTACAGAATTACAGGGTAAAACAATACAACCAGGTTTTTATTTTGACACTTAACTGCTTGTATTTTGACACTTAACTGCTGAAGAAGAACCGACAGAAATTCGACATAGGACCGGAAAGGGTTAAATAGCAAATGTATAATTTAGTGCTCCCCATTGTTGAATTCGGTAGCCACCTCTGGTCTGGAGCCCTCAAATATCTGAGAAAACTCTAGTTCAATATCGGGGGCTCCATCGAAGCAAGAGTAAAGTTAGCCTCTCAGAAGTTGGGCGAACTGTACAGGGCCCGCAGATACTTTAATAGTACACAACTGCTGACCGTCTACAAATTGCAAGTGCGCTCCACTGTTGAATTTGGCAGTCACCTCTGGTCTGGAGCCCCTAAATACCTGAAAAAAATTCTTTACTCTGTGCAGAAACGGGTAGTCTGTTTGATAGATTCTCCTATCTTAACAAACGGATTGCAATCTTTGGAGCACAGACTTCAGGTGGGAATGCTGTCCTTGTTCTACTGGTATTTCAATGGAAGATGCTTTTAGGAACTTGAGTCATTAATCCCTTCAGCACCGGTGCATAGTCGAGAAACTCATCAAAAACGGCATCCCCGATTGGGGTATGTTGTGAGGCTGAAGGTAGTGGGGAGGGGAAGGAGATGAGGAAGAGGAAGGTTGTGAAGTACCTAGCTATTCAGATCTGGGCACCATACACGTCTAAAGCCATTTCAAGCAACGTTTCGATTCTGAATGGCGGTCTTTCACCAGGGCGATACTTAGAGTATACTACCACTCTGGAACGTGCCGCAAATATACTATTTATTATTTTATATGAATCAAATGTGTTATTAGCGCACGCCGGGTTTGAACCCGCGACCTCTGGATTCGTAGTCGAGCGTCTTGCCACTCGACCACGGAGGCCTAATTTATCAATTTACAGATTCTAACAAGAAACCATCACAATATCATCGTTAAGTTTTCTTAGGCGTTTCGCCAGTACAATTCCATTAACAAGTTCTCTCAGTGGTAACCTTAGAGTAACAATATAGAGAGACCGTCCCAATATGAATCAAATCGTTGACATACTCGCAAAATACAGCTTTCTCTTTATGCTCGGTTCTATAAACGTGTGAGAAAAAGAGACAAACAATTGCTGTAAAAAATATACGATTTGGGGCGGGCTTAACGCCGTGTAATCAGTTCTTGATGTCGACGAACGTCACACTTATCATTTATGTTAGTGGAGCCGACAATAAAATGTGCGTAAAAATATCATAACTTAAATGAATTTAGTGCAATCTTTAAAAAAAACGATATGGCTATATGTGCAGTTGATAGATGCTTCAACCGAAGTACAAAGGGACCAAAGAATTCGTCTTTTTTAGTTTGATCTCAAATATTTAACATCCTAACCTACAAAACAACTAGTAACTTACACCAATATTTAATCGATCTTTGCACTATTCGTTTTAATATTATAATCTTCCGTTTGAAATGAGTTTTAATGCATTTTTAATATGTTTTACTTAGACAGATAAACGACATTCTCATTTTTTTTAAGAACGGGAAACCCCCTTTTCGTTCGGCTTCTGAATGTATCCCGGTCTCTTTCTTTCTCATGGTACCAACGCTAAATTGTTGGCAAACAGATAAAGACGGAATAATGTTTATCTTTACGGTTTTCTTTGCCTTCCGTTGGCTGACAGTTTATAGGCCATACATCCTGTGGTTAAGCTTGGTCATAAACTTGCTACACCATTTCGCAAAGCTAGGTCTCTAGGTTACTCTAAAGTGGTAACTAAGATGCAGAAATAATAAAATGGACGGCAGAGGGGTAGTAAATAAAAGTAAATAGGAACTTATCAACTCACTTGACATTCTGGGCTGTGTCGTTCTCTCCCACGTCCGTCAGGATGCCGACCTCATAGACGATAGCCTTGATCACGTATCTGTCAACAAATCACCGCGTTAGATCACTCGTGTTAATTGTTAGCGAAAATGATTATCATTAGCATCTGGTTGCAAAAATACCACCTGGAATGGCATTGAAAAGTTATGACGCATCTTCGCAGTAATTATTAATTTATTTATACATAGTATTAGAACATTCGTAATTTTTTTTTAGCACGGTGAAACCCTCAGAGCAATAATATACCAAGAGGGAGCGCTAGTGTAGTCGGGATTGTTGTTTATTTCCTGACTCGGCTGTGGCTAGGGTATTTATACATCCATTCATAGCACATGTGTTGTTTATTTGTAAAACCACTTTTTAACAGTATTGTTATAAACAAAAATATAGGATATAACCTTTAGTTATGTCCTGTTATGTCGCATCACAAAACGGAGTGGGCGGGGACGCTGGAGACGGAAAACATGTTTATATACCTAAAAGTATACTATTTAGAGAATGTTTTCATATGGAGAACTTGTCCTATCTCTTTTTCTCTCACGGTTTACGAAGTAAATACCCGGGAAAGTGATTTATCGTAGATTTGTATAGGTTGGGTAAAAATATTTAGCTCTCTCTCCATATATATTCTTGCTTTGAGGTGAAACCTAATCGGTTCCAGATAAATTTGTGTATGTTTTTTTAAATAATTAAATTATGTACATGTTAATAGGCCCTACTCACGGCCCAACGTGTGGGAAGCTGGTTGGATAGTCTGTACGCAAAATCGTCAACCGAATTATTATTATTCCGCTGTCGAGCCGCTGGAATGGGATCCATTCCAACTTGAATACCCCCACTCCACACATGTTGGGTCCAACATGTTGGGCCATGTGTAGGCCGTTTAAACATAGTATCGACCTCTTCGAATAACAAGGCTCCATCTGACACTACAGCGTTATGCGATAATGAGCTTTCAAGTAGTTTTTATAGAGCACATTTCTGTGTCAGATGAAACCTTGTTATTCCAAAGGGGTCAGTATCTAAATAAATAAAAATTTAAAAATGCTTACAAGTTCTGCTCCGTGGCGTTAGTGGAATTGGCTATGGGCAGCACGGAGAGGTCTGCAGACTCGGCCGTGCTGTCCTTCGTCGCGGCAGGGCTGCTCTCATGAGGGCTCGCCATGGGCTTCCCGACACCAGCGCCACCAGTGCTACCAGCAACAAGGTCACCTGGGGGAAAGCGATGCATTTCTGATGAGGGTGTTAAACACAAAAAACTGCTGATGGGTGTGTGCTACTTTTCGAACAGAGAACAGAAAATTCCTAGAAGTGTGATCTATACCGATTTGAAAAAAAATAAATGATGTGTCGAACTTACCGTCTACTATGTCGAGTCAAACGGTTAAACGTAAACTGACGAAACCAGGTTTCTTTTAAATCTGTATAGTAGATAACCTTTCCAGGGATTATCTGTTCAGTGGTTGTAGCAGACCTATGTTAATGTGATAACCAAACCGGCGGATGGAGAGGATTTCGGACACAGTCTACAATCTACACACGTGGGGGAAATATTATGAAAAAATTATTACATCGTCGTCGGAAAGGCAAAAGGGCTGAAGCGCCATTTTGGGAAGTTTTTATTTAATTTACAATTAAGTTGATAAGTCTTCAGTGCCTGATTGGATTTTGAAAACAAAAGTTAACTCAGATAACTCAATGCTCTCACTGAGTTACCTGGAGCGACAAAGCTAAAAAAGCCCCAAAAATGTTTCGCTTGAGTCAAGCCTTCTCCCAAATGGTAAATATAGTTTAAATGGCTGAAGAGCCACAAAAGTCACACGAGAGTTAGAGCATTCGATGCAGAAAAAAATTATCAAAACTGCATATTTAACTATTTTTTAGATAAGTATCGCTTAAGCCCTTTTGCCTTTCCAGCGACGATGTATATTTTTTGCAAGGGGTCATAAAATTAGCACAGCTTTATTGTCTCGTATTTCCAGACCTTGGTAGGGTGGAATTTATCGTTAACATTAAATTTACGACCCATAAAACATACATCACACAAAGTGCAGTAATTCAATATCATTAACAAGTAAGTAGGTAATCTATAGCATTTTATACATAAAAATAAAGCAAAATATAATTTTATTCTCTATATACCTTAATAATTAGTAAAAATAATGAATAAAAAAATAATGCAGAATAAAGTTGCTGGTCGCCTACATAAATAAGTGTCATAAAAATGTTTGTTGTCTGTTGTATAAATATCGAACAAAACTTTTATACTCGGAAAAATCGCTTGAATTGAAAGAAATGATACAAAATATTTTTTGTTAATTCACTTTTGTATGAGAAAGATAGCGCCATGTAATGTTCGCTATACGTGTAGAATACCTCAGAGCAATAATATACAAGAGAGATCGCTGCTGTAGTCAGTTTTTATGAGGTTTGCCGGACTCGGCTAGACCTGGGCGCGGCTAGGACTAGGGCTAGGGTATTTATGCATCCATTCATAGCACATGTCGACATAATGATTTTGTTTATTCGTACAACCACTTTTTCACAGTATTGTAATGAACAAAAATACAGCATGTATGTTCATTTATTTCGCGTATCAAAACGTGTGGGCGGAGTCAACGGAGACGCGGGACACGAAAAACATTCTAACAATACTTTAAAGCGGTGTGTTAATGTGTGAGATTTTGTTGTCTCTTTCTTTCTCATGGTGTACGACGTAAAAACCCGGAGAAAGTGATTTATCCCAAACCTGTATAGGTCGGGTAAAAAGAATTAGCTCTCTCTCCATTTATTGTTACTTCAAAGAGAATACAAACAAATGCATCTCATTATTGATAATGATAAGAATTACTTAAAATTTGCACAAACGCTGGTATATTTATTTACTTTACACTGACAGTAGAGAGCAGAAATAATACGACATGATAATAAATTAAGTGTTAACATACATCACAGTAACCAGTGGCGGCTCGTTCTCTTTAGCCAGAGTGGTAAGATTGACAAAAAACGTCATCATTGATGTTGTTGTAACTGAAAACATTTTTTTTTTTTCGAAATTTCAACATTTTGTATGAAGATTTTTCAGAAATCCGTGCAGTGCACCACCAAAACTGAAAAATCCTGAAAATCTTCGTACAAAAAATAAAATCTTAAAAAAAATATAAAAATCATTTTCGGCTACAACGACACTAACAATGTCGTAGTTTTCAATCTTAGCACTCTAGCACACTAAAAACTCACGAGCCGCCACTGCATACAACTATGACGCAAGTAATCAATCGCTTTTCGGAAAGTGTACGCCGTGAATATTAAAATCACATAGAAGTTAAGATATGCCCACGATGAAACCACTGCACAAAAACACACATTAAAAATAGTTGGATTAATGGTGGCAAGCAAAAAGTACACTGATTTCTTATAAAAACCTGTTTGCAGGAATCGAGAGGAATCAAATTATATTCCCCATAATGAACACACGACGTTACTTTCTTTGAAAAAATAATTATAAAAAGAAATTATAAAAAAAGTACAGGCAAATAAGCTTTAATTTAAAATTTAAAGTTTTTTGCATGTGTGCGATATTTGAGTGTTAGCAGAATCCAGTTAATTGTTTGGAGAAAGCATGGGGCAGGTAAAGTGATGTGTACTCACCATCGTCTTCATCCTTCTTGTGCGAGATGCGGACTAGAATAAAGTGAAGTGCTTTGGGTCCTCCTATTTAAGCTTTCGTTCGGCCGGCCGCAGGTGAGAGCGTATGGGTGCGAATGAATATGTCAATCACGACTGGATTCCCCCCACCACGGCCGCCCGGTGCACTTCCCAAACTGCCTGCCGTAGTTGAAAGAGGCGAAACGTCGTAAAGTATGGTACAACACGACGAAACATAAAATAAGGCTCTCACTGAGTTACATCAAGCCTTCTCCCAAATGGTAAATATACTTTAAGCTTTGACATGAATCACTCACTTTGTGGTAAGACATAATTAAATTTTAAATAAAAGTAACTTTGTTTTGACACCACTTTATTAGATACATATACCAGCCGGTTTCGGCTCTACCTGAACCTTCTTCAGGGTTGAACAAATATGTATTGCATATTTGTTCCAATACATATTTGTTCAACCCTGAAGAAGGTCCAGGTAGAGCCGAAACCGGTTGGTATATGGTGTGTATCTAATAAAGTGGTGTCAAAACAAAGTTACTTTTATTTAAAATTTAAATATATTTTAGATGGCTGAAGGGCCACAAAGGTTTTCAAAATCAAACTAATTAATTTTAATTTATCTTTTTTTTATCAATATGTCGCTTAAGTCCTTTTGCCTTTCCAGCGACGATATATGAATAAAGCAATGAAAAAAATATTTAATTGAGAGAACATTTAAGTCAAAGCCTGAACAAGGTATTGGTAGTATCCTGGAAGTAACAATATATGGAGGGAGAGCTAATTATTTTTACCCAACCTACACAAACTTGCGAAAAAACACTTTCTCCGGGTTTTTACATCGTACACCATAAGAGAGAAAGAGACAACAAATTGAATTCCCCGCTTTTACGTAGTGACGCAATGATCTTAAGCTACTGGGCCACCGCGGAACATTTTTTATTATGGCACTAAACTTGACACAACTAAACGGTTTATTTGCTTATATGCTATATTTTTATTGATAAAAATACTGTGAAAAAGTGGCTTTACGAATAAACAAAAACATTATGTCGACATGTGCTGTGAATGGATTTACAAATACCGTAGCCCCAGTCTTAGCCACGCCCCTTTCCAACCGAGTCAGTTACTTCAAGGTAAAAGCTAGTAAAAACTGACTACAGATCGATCTACAGCTATACCTCTTGTATATTATTGCTCTAAGGTAGTATCAATGATGTTAAAATAATAAATGATATATTTTCCTAGAAAGTAATCACTTTGTGGTTTGACATATTTAAAAAAATGAAAAAGTAACTTTGTATATGGTAAGACCACAGATATTATTTTAATTTTTATGACCGACCGGTTTCGCTTAGCCTAAGCATCATCAGGGTACAACATTAAACTAAACAATTAAAAAAAAAATATATATATTCTTAATAATCAGGTAAATTTGTCCAGTAGTCAAATATTAGGTATATATCCTGTATACTCATAAAATTTATCATTATTCTTTAATCACCCTCTCACTTGACGTTTTGTCTTTTACAATTCATATTATCTGTCTTTTTCTTCCTATTCCTTTGTTATAATTTAAATGTTATTCTATTGTTTTCTCGTTGTTTTGTTATTTTAATTTATAATTTGTTCTCCCTCTGTATGTATATATAACCGCACACGTTGTATTTTTTGATTGGTTTCATTTTGTACCCTGATGATGCTTAGGCTAAGCGAAACCAGTCGGTCATAAAAAATAAAATAACATTCGTGGTCTAATACAAAGTTTTTTTTTTCATTTCTTTATAATAAATGATATACTTCGAAAATTATTTTCGTATACTGGTACAAAAATTTCAAGGCCATGGCTTGAGTTAAGAAGCCTCGACATTCTGGACAGTGGGGAATGAAAACCATAATTAGTAGAGTGTAAATATTTATAACAAGTGTATACCAAAGATCTTATCAGCTCACCAGCTACGACGATGATGTCGGAATGTATTTTATACTTTGTCATTCATCGGCGGCCTCTGTGGTCGAGTGGTAAGACGCTCGAAACAAATTTATTTCATTTAATTAATATATGATATAATTAACATAAAATTATGTACATTATATTTGCGGCACGTTCTAGAGTTTTAGATACTCCATGTATCGCTCTGGTGAAAGACCACCATTCATAATTGAAACGCTATTTGAAATGGCCGTGTTTGGTGACCAGATCTGAATAGCCAGGTACATCGCAACCTTTCTCACCCCTATCTTCTTCCCCTTCCCACTACCTTTAGATTTTTAGAAAATTTATATAATTATTATGTGTCGTAACACATTTAATTCATTAAAAAAACAATATAAATATATATATATATATAGAATATTTGCGGCACGTTCCAAAGTGGTAGATGTTCTTTCCTGGTGAAAGACCACTATTCAGAACTGAAAGTGTGCTTAAAATGGCTTTAGCCGTGTTTGGTGACCAGATTTGAATAGCCAGGTATTTCACGACCTTCCTCTTCCCCATTTCATTCCTCTCCCCACTACCTTCAGCCACACAACATACCCCGATTGGGTATGCCATAGTGTCACTGGATGCTAACAAAACACATTGATTTATATACATAAAATGAAGAACGACTTGTTAACTAAATACGTTTCTGACAAAATTATGAAGATCGACTTGTTACCTAAATACGTTTCTGACAAAATTATTTACAACGAGGACATTCACAGATATAATACAAGGACATGCACAGAAATCAGACTACCAAAAAAAAAAAAAACAATTCACAAAAAGCTTACTTTATAAAGGGATGAAATGTTATAATGCGCTGCCGGAAACCATCTTAATTATGCCAATTAATAAATTGTAACTAACTAACTGACTATCACGCCGTTTCCCCGCAGGGGTAGGCAGAAAGAACGGTCCACTATATAACTCTGTCTTGGCACACACTCCTTGCTTCATTCACATTCATACATCGTCTCATACATACTCTTCTGTTATTCTGACTCTTCACATGACCCGATTCAAGTATTTGCTTTACTTGATCGTGCCAAGTCTTTCTCGGGCGTCCTCGACTTTTTCTTCCATTCACTTTCGCATCATACATTATTTTCACACTCCTTTCTTCGTTCATTCGCTCTACATGCCCAAACCATCTAAGCGTGTTATTCTGACTCTTCACGTGATCCGATTCAAGTATTTGATTTACTCGATCGTGTCATGTCTTTCTCGGGCGTCCTCGACTTCTTCTTCCATTCACTTTCGCATCATATATTCTTTTTACACTCCTTTCTTCGTTCATCTGCTCTACATGCCCTAACCATCTAGGCGTCCCTTTTCTTGATCCTATTCATTACGCTCGCATCAGCCTTGCATTCATTCACATACTACGGTCATACATGGTTTTACCGCACATACGTCTCAGGGATTTCATTTCCACAGCATTCAGTCTACTTTCATCTTCATTTATAGTAAAATTATTATTAAGTCAAAAATAATTGTTATTAGAACTTTGTAAACTTTGATGTACAAATAATTAAAATAAAACTGGGCCAATACGGTTGGGAGCAGTTGGGACACTTGTGCAATATTCACTGTAAAAAAAAAATAAAAAAAATCGATGCTCCAACGTTTGGGCGAGTCGTAAGAGTCGCAGTTTGAAAGTCGCTGTGGGTGAAATGTCGAGGAGTCACTGGTATGAGTATGAGGCATGAAGCTGTATGGTTGTATAATATTCGCAATGGACTCTCCAAATGTTAACGGTCCTCTCCGAGCAGTGAAAGTTCAATCCACTAACACCATTCGCGCGCTGAGAAAAAACACGCTCTTCGGATGATTCCATCGGCGCGGCGGTTAGCACCCATAGCCATAAGAGGCAGAGACGCAGACAGCTTTCGGTAATGTCAAATGGCTGTTATTAATTATTATTGATTGCAAGCTTTATTATCAAATACATCGCAGGCACTTCTAGAAGTGTGCTGTGGGCGCGTCCGCGTGACAGAAGTAAGCATACTAGGAAAGAATTAAAATTACTAACACTTTCAGACAGGAGGCTTGTTTCCGACTTGACTTTTATTTTAAAAATTGTTAATGGTATTATAGACAGCCCTGATTTACTTAGCTTAATTACCTTCTATGTACCTAACAGATCCACTCGATTCAAAATTCTTTTTAAATGTAACAATAATATCAGGACTGAGTCATTTAAATACTCGCTTGTACCTAGATTGCATGCAGTGAGTAATTCTATCGCTGAAATAGTAGATATTATATTCAACTGCACTGAATCTATTTATAGTTTTTGTGTTCAATTTGTAGAACTCCATTTTAATTCTGAATCTAGTTACAAGAAGGCTATAATAGCATACTTCTTTCTAAAATACTAGTGTTAATTTTCTATCAATTTCATCATGTTTTTGGGTGCATTGTTATTTTTTATGTCATTGTTATTTTTTATGTCACTGTTATTTTATTTTATATATATGTTATGTAAAAGCCCATGAGGGCGTATATAAATAAATAAATAAATACTCAATAATATACAAGACAGAGTGCTGCTGCAGTCAGTTTATATAAGGCTTGCCTCGGCTAGACCTGTGCTTGGCTACAACTGGGGCTAGTGTATTTATACATCCATTCATAGCACATGTCGATGTAATGTTTTTGTTTATTCGTTCAACCACTTTTTCACAGTATTGTTTTAAACAAAAATATAGCATGTAACCTAATAAACCGTTGAGTCATGTTAATTTATTTTGCGTATCAAAACGTGTGGGCGGAGTCGACGAAGACGCGGAACACGATACTTTAAAGCGGTGTGATGATTTGGGAGATTTTGTTGTCTCTTTCTTTCTCATGGTGTACGACGTAAAAACCCGGAGAAAGTGATTTATCCCAAATTTGTATAGGTTGGGTAAAAACAATTAGCTCTCTCTCCATATATTGTTACTTCAAGTAAGCATATATTGCCCTTACTTCTTGCGATGATCAAACATTTTCAAATGCATGTCGAAGCTTAAGCGACATTTAGGTCAAAAATGAGTTAATCATACAGTTTTGATCAGTTTTTTTTGTCTACATCGAATGCTCTGACTCTCGTTTTATTCTAAAGACTTTTGTGGCCCTTCAGCCATCTAAAATATATATTTACCATTTGGAAGAAGGCCATACAAGTTTGGTACTTTTAAGCTTTTTGTCGCCTCGGGTAAACCCATTGAGAACTTTTTATTTATTTTAAAATCTAACCAGGTACTGTGTCATTGCTTCATTCATATATCGTCGCCGGAAAGTCAAAAGGGCTAAAGCGCCATTTTATTAAGTTTACACCAGAGCACTTTAGAATTTTTGTTTGTTTTACAATAAAATTCACAAGTCAGTACCTGGTTGGATTTTGAAAAATAATGTTAACTCAGGTAACTCAATGATCTCACTCAATTTTTTAAAGTGACAAAAAGTTTAAAAAGTCCCAAAGTTGTGTCGCTTGAGTCAAGCCTTCTCTCAAATGGTAAATATATTTTAGATGGCTGATGGGCCACAAAAGTCTTCAGAATCAAACGAAAGTCAGAGCATTCGATGCAGAAAATAAAACTGGTCAAAACTGCATGTTTAACTTATTTTTGATCAAGGTGTAGTTTTAGCTGTTTTGCCTTTCCAGCGCCGGTATATACTTTCTTGAGCGGGCAAACAAACTCGTTGGCCTGTTTCGAGCCCAGAAGCCGAAAGGTCTTATGTCAACTGGTGACTTAATGTGTTTCTTTTGATCACACTTCTTGGAATTATCTGTTCAGTGGATGTAAGCGTGTATTGTATTGATACGGAACGTGCTGGTGTGCAACAAATCTGTTGTGTGGCATTCTATTCTTCCGTTGTAGTACTTACTGCAAAATTTAAATGTTGCAAATATTATTTAGGTATATATCATCACATAATCTTCATAAAAAACCCCATCAACATCAACATAGATAATACGTATGTAAGTTGAGAAAAGAGATATGTATTTGTACAGATGTATTAAAGCGAGTTATTTTTCTTTATTTCTCTGTCTACATGTTATTATATCCGCCATTTAGCTGTAAGAAATAGACAACCCCGAAAGCCTTTTTAAATATTTTTTATAGTGAATACTGCATAATAACGTTGTGACCGCTCTGAAAGAACCACTTCAAACAACTACTTCTTTTGGCAGCAGTTCCTACTTCATTCATTGTTCATTAAACAAATACTTCAATTGAAGTTGGTAGTTCATTTTAGCGTTGATTCATTTCATTAACTTAATTCAATTCATGTAATTGAACAAATACTTCAATGGAAGTTAGATTACAAAGAACTACTTCAATTTGCAGCAGTTCAGTTGTGAAGTTGAACTTCAAAGCCTATAAAGAAGTACTTCACTAGAAGTAATTCAATTGAAGTTCGACTTCAAAGCACTTTAAAATTTCTACCGACTAGTACTGTTTATTTTGGCGAGGTACCAGTTACAGTTCTTTTCACTTTCAAAGCTCTACCGACCAGTACGTGTTTCTAGTTCTTTTCGTTTTCAAATCCCTACCGACTAGGACGTGTTTTTTTTCGGCGAGGAACCGGTTCCAAAAAACACTGAACAAATAATTGGATAAATTCAAATATCTTTTTTGCGAGTTCGACTTCAATTGAAGTGCTCACTGCGAAGGGTTCATTTTAAAGAATTAGCATTCGTGAAGCATTCACAAAACATTGAAGTTTTTCCCAACGCTACTGCACAAGAGTCCCAACTGCTCTCAACGATCTAAAGCCAGAGGGACCATGGCATCCCCAACTGGGGTATGTTGTGAGGCTGAAGTTATTGGGGAGGGGAAGGAGATGGGGAAGAGGAAGGTTGGGAAGTAAGTAAGAAGCCTAACCCCTTAAAAAGGAACGAACTGGTTATTTCCTTTAGTGTATGATTGATAAATATATTTTGTTTTGATGCCGTGTTATTCAGGTATCAGGCTATCTAATTATAATGATAATAATAATGCTTGGCTAATTTATATAGCGCCATTTTTGTGAAATATAATCACCTAAACTGTTTATAACAGCAGAACTGGTTGGTCGGTGCAATACCCAAATCTGCCATATTAATTAGATACAATGAAATATAATAATTAGATACAATGAAATATAAATAAAAATTGAAAAATCTTTATTTATTTATTAATATG
Source organism: Drusus annulatus (assembly GCA_022651775.1). Lineage (NCBI taxonomy): Eukaryota > Metazoa > Arthropoda > Insecta > Trichoptera > Limnephilidae > Drusus > Drusus annulatus. The sequence goes on from JAGWCC010000941.1 coordinate 16,226, forward strand.
TTAACATACAAAAAACATTTTTTAAATTAATCCCAAGGAGTTAAAAAAAAACTCATTCTGCGAAGGGCAACATTATAAAACAAAAACGAATAATATTTTTACAAAGACTTACAAATTACAAATAGGAAGCAACAAACAAAAACGAACAAGCGAAAAAACACATCAAAAAGAGACTCATAGGAGTAAAGACCAACTAGATAAACATCACAAATACAACAAGAAAGACATTTACACACACAGCGGTCGATAATACATTCGTATTTTTTACAGTGAATACGGCACAAGAGTCCCAACTGCTCCCAACCGTCTAGAGCCAGTGAGACTGTGGCATCCCCAATCGGGTTATGTTGTGACGCTGAAGGTCGTGGAGGGGAAAGATATAGGGAAGAGGAAGGTTAGGAAATATCTAATTCACACTTTCAAGTAACATTAATCATAGATTGATTTAATTTAAAGTAACTAAAACAATTGATAAAAATTACTGCCTCAACACAGGCTTGCCTAGTGAGGCAGATTACGAGAAAACAAAAGTAATAACTATATATAAATATACGAAAACTAAGTTTATATGTATTAAGCTAATACGGATAATGGTCTATAAATCTATTTAATTAATGTTTCTGTAATGTATATATATATACTGTTTACATTGAATAGATCTCTTGCTAAAATACATAAATGTACGTACACCTTTATACACCCTCCGTCTTACTTATTAGATTTTTACGCACCGACTTAGTGTTGGTTTAGTTACACCGGACGTAGGCCATTAAATTAGACAGATAAGCCGTGGTTTTAAAGCAAGTTTATCGCTATTCCGACCTTATAACACGCGTAACATTTACACCTCGTTTATAAGTAAGGGGGCCTATGTATTTTATATGTTTATTTCTGCTTTTATTTTTCTGTTATTACTGTAAACTGTATTTTAATAAGAATTTATTATTATTATCTGGCTATTCATATTGATCACTAAACGCGTCTAAAGGCTATTCATACTGGTCACTCAACACGTCTTAAGCCATTTTAAGCAACGTTTCGATTCTAAATGGTGGTCTTTCACATATCTACCACTCTTGAACGTGCCGCAAATACACTATATTATGTAATTAATTAATTGTTAAATAACACAGATTCATAACCCGAAATGTATTTGTGCACGCCGGGATTGGAACCCGCGACCTCTGGATTCGTAGTAGCGGATCTTAACCACCCGGGAAATCTTAAATGAGGAAAATGTTGAATGTTCGTTCGTTCATTTTTTTAACCTTCGAATCAACTTAAATAAGTAAGTAACCATTTCTATGTAAACCGAAATACTATGATATATACAGGAAACATAAAGATAAATTGGATAAGAGCAAATTATGCAAATACTATAGCTAATTATGCTAATATAAATCTAGTAAGAAAAAAAAAACATTTCACAATAGTAGAACAAAGCACATAAGATTACTATACACGTATATATAAGTAGATATAAATCTTAATCTTGGTTTGTATAGAAATCTTAGGTTTTTCGTTACATATTCAGCACAAATCTTACAAAAAGTGCCAAGGCTTTAGGCTTCTTTTCGGGCTTTTGGAAGTTGACACGCTGAGTACACGCAAGTTTTGTTTTGGGAAGCCTAACATCACGGTAACTTCTCAAAAGATAATTGTGAACATTACAATTATATATAATATCATTTAGCAGATATTTAGGAAGCATATTATTTTTAGCTCTGGACCAATTTTAAGAAGAGCTACCGCATGATGTTCAGTCTTCCCAGGCACTGCAGTGCTTACGGTATGTTCACCGAGGGGCGAGTTCCAGGATCTGCAGCCCTTATGAGAACCAGGGTAGCAGGGATGCGGGAAAGGATTAACAACTCCAGAAACGACCTCATCATGGAATCCCGTCAGATCCCGAATTCAAGCATAGAAGCGCATTGGAGTAAATTATTGGCCCCATCAATCTTAACGCTGCCAGGATGGACTCCCTCTTGATGGCGTTTTGCAGAAATAAGGCCTAATATCCTCCATTAATATTCTTTTACTTGTAAAATTTTTTTTTTCTTATGAATTTCTGTTCATTTTTATTTTATTTATTTATAAATTAACGGACGAAAGCCCAATTAAAAAATACAAATAAAACACGAAATAGAAAAAAGAGTAACAGAGAAGGGATAGCATATACATTCATATAAATGAAGCGATGAACAAAAATAAGGCAAAATAAACATAAGAGAGAACATTCAAGCCATGGTCTAGTCAAAGTTTTGGTAGAGTCTTAAAGAATGACAAAAATCATAGAGACTGCTACCAAAAGTTTCAAGACCATGGCTTGAGTTAACAAGTCTTGACATTCTGGTCATTGGAGAATTATACCCATAGTTAGTATTGTGATGATTGAGGAACAGCAATTCATTGTTTCTGAGTCTACGGCAAGGAATGTTGAACTGGATAAGTTGCAACAGAGAAGGTGAGTCAATAAAACAATTAATTATTTTGTAAATGAAAATTTAATCGAAGTCTTTCCTGCGCTTTTCTAATGAAGACATTTTCAATAAATGTTCAATTTCATCATATGAATAATCGCCTCTTTCTCGCCCCAATCTCCATGCAATACCGCGTAAGAAGCGATGTTGTACGGATTCAATATGATTAATATGAACGGTATAGAAAGGGGAAAAAATTATAACATTAATTGTTAACATTATTAATACCATGTATTCATATAAATTATGGAAGGTATTGCATTGCCCTACTCCTGCATACCTTCTGGAATAAAACTTTAGTTATTTATTTTAAGATTGAAAATCATCGTTGAAGTATTATATATTACGTGTTGTTAAGTTGTCATCATATTTAAATTTTGTAAAATAATTTTAACTTTAGTAAAAGTATTGCATTTCAAAATCACCCCCATCCCCCTATTTTGTACAACCTGCAGTTTTTTTGATTATGGGCATAAACAGATAACACAATATACACCATTAGCAGCCTGGTTGAAAAATGGTTTTTGAAACAACAGAAAAAAATTGTATTGATGTTTTTTTTGCTGGAAACTCATCGCTACGGATATTAGATGACAGCACTGTTTAAAAGCACATGTTTTGTAGGGGAGCCCGGGGCATAATTGGCACCCGGGGCACAACGGGCTTTCGCTTTTTGGTCACTATCGCATTTCGCCATGTTTTGATGTATTCCCCCCGCGTTAAGTACCAGTGATGCCATTCTTACCAAAATTTGGGCAGATTTATCGATTTCAGCTAAAATCTACCGATGTTCATTGAAAATTTACCGAAATCTATAAAATCACCAAGGAACCGGCTATTTTTGGAACTGGTTCCCATATTTGTAACCGATGCTTTTCCGTTGGATCTGACGAAGTGGTTTCGATTATTTTTCATCTAAATTTCTCCCCCCCCCTTCTCCCTAATGAAAGCATATATCACATTTTAAATTTACCGCTGGTTATATATTTAATTACTATCATAACTGTTTAAAATTATTGATTTAATGTTGTATACCTTTGAATTGTTATATTTAATTGCATTTCATGTACCTGGCAGGACAGTCACAAGACAGTACCGATGTTTTGGGTATATTTAGTACGTCTATATCACAATATAAGTATACCTACACTCTATCCAATGAACACATTTTTAGATCATGAAAATGGCACGAGCATGGAAAATCAAAGAGTTGAACATGTTAACTGCAATTTTTGTTTTAACTGAAATATTTCTTAATGACAAGAGCATGTTATCTACAATAATAACATTATAAGAAATACAGAAATGCTTAATTTTTTATTAAATTTAGTATGTTAGCTATAAAATTCATGAAAAATAGTTTGTGAATTTGTGATGGTACACACATTTTTTAACAAAACGCAAAATACTAAATATCTCAGAATGACTCTACAGTTGGTTAACAGGTTGAACGTGAGGTCTTCAAATGTTCTTATTAATTGAATTTTTTTTTGTTTTAACTAATTTTCTTGAGATTTTATTGATGATAATGCTTAAGGTGGCCGTTATGCCCTGGGCTCCCCCCCGTAAGTGTGCATTCTCGCAGTGCCTCGTGAGCTGTGGTGGCCTTGCAGAGGATTTTCCAATTACCGGTTCCCTGTTGACTAAGGCGCTCGCGCTCCAATTAGCGCCCCCTTCGTCACCGATCGCAGCCTCTCATCACTTCACGAAACATCTTATTATTAACAAAAAAAAATAGTGAATATCGCACAAGAGTCCCAACCTCAGAGCAAGAATATATATGAAGAGAGAGCTAAATATTTTAACCCAACCTATACAAATTTACGATATCACTTTCTCCTGTTATTAACGTCGTAAACCGTGATAGAGAAATAGACAAGGCTAGTTGTCACATAATATCGCACCACTTTTAGGTATGTAAGCATGTTTTCCGTCTCCCGCGTCTCCGGTGACTTCGCCCACTACGTTTTGTTATGCCACATAACGCGACGGTTTTTGAGGTTATATCCTATATTTATGTTGATGATAATACTGTGGAAAAGTGCTCATACAAATAAATTAAACATTATGATATGTGCTATGAATGGATGTGAAAAGGTGTGTCCATGAAAACCCTAGCCACGCCCGGGTCAGGAAAAAATCAACAATCCTGACTACACAAGCTATCCCTCCTGTTATATTATTGCTCTGAAGTCTCAATTGTCTGGAGCCAGTGGGACTATGGCATCTCCAATTGGGGTATGTCCAGGCCCGGCCCTGAGCCAAACGGCGCCTGGCGTAGTTAAATTTGCAGAGTATAAATAAAACGAGAAACTCCACTCCGCGACGTCGGGTCGGGAAGTTACGGGTTCGAGTGCCATTCATTAATAGTATGGTTTTAAACATTAAATACAATATATAGGTGCTGGGCACGTGAAATAGCACTATAAATTGGTATTCTAAGCGCGGACTGTTTCAATTGCGCCTGCACAGGACCGGCCCTGGAAATGTTGTGAGGATGAGGGTAGCTGGGATAGGAAGGAGATGGAGAAGAGAAAGGTCCATAACTTTAGAATATAATGCCCTTGTTCCTACACATTTTTTTCAGCTAAAAGTAACTAAACTGATTAATTATGAATTTGAACTGATTGAACATGATTTATAATAATACCAGCAGAACTGGGTGGTTTTTGAAATATCCGATCAGCCATATTACACAAGCTGAATAATGTAGAAAAAAAAACAATAATTCTGTGTGCGCAAGGAAGAACGGAATGAGTCAATAAACGCAGATGTTCTGGAGAGCCAACACAAAATTTAGGAAATTTGTTTTTTGTACGTAATCACGTCATATATTATGTCACATGTCCTTTTTCAAAAAATATTAGCACATTATTTTATTTTCTGATGCATCTCATTTTATTTTGCTAGATATGTATCAAAGGAACAATTTTGCATACTTAACTCAAAACTTGATTTTTTTACTTATTGCGTTCTTTCTTTCACACACTGAATTAGTGACAATAAAATAAAAATATAACTAACCATCCCGCCGTTTCACCGCAGGGGTAGGCAGAGAGGACGGACCACCATATAACTCTGTCTTGGCACACACTCCTTGCTTCATTCACATTCGTACATCGTCTCATATGTACTCTTCTGTTATTCTGACTCTTCACATGACCCGATTCAAGTATTTGATCTACTTGATCGTGCCATGTCTTTCTCGGGCGTCCTCGACTTCTTCTTCCATTCACTTTCGCATCATATATTCTTTTTACACTCCTTTCTTCGTTCATTCGCTCCACATGCCCAAACCATATAAGCGTCCCTTTCTTGATCCTATTCATTACGCTCACATCAGCCTTGCATTCTTTCCGGATATCCACATTTTTAATACGGTCATACATGGTTTTACCGCACATACGTCTCAAAGATCTCATTTCCACAGCATTCAGTCTACTTTCATCCTTCCTCTGCCAGTTCCATGCCTCACTGCCATACATCAGGGTTGGTATAAGCACTCCATTTTGGACTGCTAGCTTCGCTCCTTTGGACAATTTCTTATTTGCGCCAACAGCGTTCAGTCCTCCATTAATTTACAGTAAAATTAACGAAAGCGAAAAAAGGATGTCGTTGTAATATTATTACATTGTTTGAGCGGTAGCAAGTATGCGTCAAGCGGGTAATCGCTGTCTCGTGATAGGTGTAAAGTTATTTTAATCCATATATGCGTCACATCGATGACACATTGACAATTTGATAAACGTGTAATTGACCGAGAATTCGATAATCGAACAATGAATAAATAATTTCTCAACGCATTAGATTCTACCTGAGCCAGATAGTGTATCGGATATTTTGTTATAAGTTACGAAACGCTTCGTTTATCATTATTTTTTAAAAGATAAATGATAATTTTATTTATCTCAATGAATACACATAATATCTCTGTAATATCATTGAGTTGTGCCATCGCCAAACGCGCCCGAGAACATCACAACGAACGAATGTGTCAAAGGCGATAAGACCAATAAATCATGTTTAATGAAATGGGCAAGATACGTTTTGCCAGAAATATATTTTATCCATGAATGTTGTTTTATATTTATTTCTAAGTCCACCAGCATTTTTATACTATTTTTTTAATACAAATTCCTAAAGCCATTCCGGCGACGATATTGAGTATATTGCACTTGGTAAACAGACAGACAGAGTCTGTTTTAGTTGATATACCATCACGGGGAGTCTGCTGAATTGGCGTATTGTTATATATTATGGTATAATAATAATAATAATAATAATATTTGGATAATTTGGATAGCGCCGTTTTTGTGAAAAATCACCTCAAGGGCGCTGTACAAATCTTAATTTCTACTTAATATTAATTCTTAACGGTTTATATAAATATACAGCATCATACTCACCTGGCAGGTCATTTCTGGCAGGACACAATCACCATATCATAATAGCTTAATTTATTTATTTATTTATAAATTAACGGACTAAAGTCCAATTACAAAAATACATATAAAACATTTAGTATAAAAAGAGTAACAGAGAAATAGCACATAAATTGAGATAAATGAAGCGATGACAAAAATAAGGCAAAATAAACATAAACATTCAAGCCATGAGTCTTAGTCAAAGTTTTTGGTAGAGTCGTAAAGAATGACGAAAATCATTTAGACTGCTACCAAAAAAAATTTCAAGACCATGGCTTGAGTTAACAAGTCTTGACATTCTGGACATTGGAGAATTATACCCGTAATTAGTATTGTGATGATTGAGGAACAGCAATTCATTGTTTCTGAGTCTACGGCAAGGAATGTTGAACTGGATAAGTTGCAACAGAGAAGGTGAGTCAATAAAACAATTAATAATTTTGTAAATGAAAATTAAATCGAAGTCTTTCCTGCGCTTTTCTAATGAAGACATTTTCAATAATTGTTCAATTTCATCATATGAATAATCGCCTCTTTCTCGCCCCAATCTCCATGCAATACCGCGTAAGAAGCGATGTTGTACGGATTCAATATGATGAATATGAACGGTATAGAAAGGGGACCAAATTACACTAGCATATTCTAAATGAGGGCGAACTAATGAGCAGTAAAGGGTTTTTAGAGTCTTTATATTCTTAAAGTCACATGCAATTCTATTGATGAAGCCAAGAAGTTTTAATGATTTATTAACTACATTATTAATGTGATCACGAAAAGAAAGATTAAAATTTAGAATAACTTAATTTTTTATTTATTCTTTATTTTTGTTTATTTTTATTTTTTTATTATTATTTTTCATTTTTAGGGCATGAGGGCAAATTTAAAATAAAGTATATCGGAGGTATTTTTTAATTTTATGTCATTATGTCATAATAAATGGTGTATTACAATTATTGGTAAACAGTTATACAGATTGAACATTTTCAACTCAGTGTTTTGTTTGTTTTGGCATAGAACAAAACTTTTGAATGAGAAATAATATTTTTTTGACACCAATTTTTTTAATTGTGGAATACTCTTTGCCACTTGTTTTTGGCTTTTTTTTCATATTTTGCACCCTTCCTTCACCTTTTTGACGACGTTTTCTAAGCGAGCTCGCGAGTGCCAACACACCGTCGCCAGCCATTTTATATGGAATCTCGCCGGGTACTACGGTGGCACTTAGAGCCTTATATAAAATTACACCAACGGATTTTGCCAAATTTCATTTATTTTTCATATTTTTTTGGACTGCCTTAGACACTCAAATCTTGTTTAACGCTATTGGCATCGTTACATAGAATGCATTTCTATGAAAATTATAGTTTAAAATTTTTTTTTTTACTTAGAACCTTATTTTTTATTATTAAAAAAAAAAAAAAAAAAATAAAAAAATAAAAAATAAAAAAAAAAAAAAAATAAAAAAAATAAAAAAATAAATAAAAAATAAATAAATAAAAAAAATAAAAAAAATAAAAAAAATAAAAAAAAAAAAAAAAAAAAAAAAAAATAAAAAATAAAAATAAAAATAAAAATAAAAATAAAAATAAAAATAAAAAATAAAAATAAAAATAAAAAATAAAAATAAAAAAAAATAAAATAAAAATAAAAATAAAAATAAAAATAAAAAATAAAAATAAAAAATAAAAAATAAAAATAAAAATAAAAAATAAAAATAAAAATAAAAATAAAAAAAAAATAAAAAAATAAAAATAAAAATAAAAATAAAAAATAAAAAATAAAAATAACAAAAACAATAAAAATAACAAAACAATAACAAAATAAGTGAGTCGATGTTGTGTGGTGTGAGCAGATGACGTTGATTGCAAGGGCCCGTTCGGTATCATTGGCGAAATTGGATTTTTGTTTTTGCAATGGTGCTTCTGCACATCTCGCCAGATTGCAACGATTGGCTGGGGGAACTTTCGGCAGGTAGCTTAGCGAGGGGACAATCAGCAATCGCGATGCGCGGCTGTACGCAGAGATTAGCGGATACCGAGCGGGTGGCACAATCGCACACCCCCCTTCCACCCACCCCCCCCCCGCGCAGACCGCACTGGACGGTCGCTCGCAGGGCTGGAAACGACGTTTCCATCACGAGCTACCGAGCTTTGACATCGCTTATGCGGGATGGTCCGATGCTCTGCGAGAGGTTTGCACAGCGCGGGTGTAAACAGTGGTAAGACGCTCTACCACAAATCCAGAGTCAAGTACAAGTCGCGGGTTCAAACCCAATAACTTTTATTTAATTAATATATGATAAATACATTTAATTTAATTTAATTTGTTTAAAATATTACACAGTATATTTGCTGCACGTTCCAGAGTGGTAGATACTTCAAGTATCGCCCTGGTGAAAGACCACCGTTCAGAATCGAAACGTTGCTTGAAATGGCATTAGTTGTGTTTGGTGACCAGATTTGAATAGCCAGGTACTTCCCAATCTTCTTCTTTCTTATCTCGTTCCCCTCCCCACCACCTTCAACCTCACAACATACCTTGTTTGGGGATGCCAAAGTCCCACCGGCTCTAGACGCTTGGGAGCTGTTGGGACTCTTGTTTGGTATTTACTATAAAAAAAGAAGAAAAAAAGTACAGAATCTCCTAGTGAAGAATAATTATTATCTTCTTAAAATGTTATTAATAAAAATAAAAATAAAGTTGATCAAATAAACAAAAAAACTTTCAATACGTATGGGAATATATTTTCGCGGAAACTCATTGTTATACAAAATGGATGACTCCATTGAATTATTAGTGTTTTATTTATAGTGATATTATGCGCATATTATAAACATTATAATTTAAGTAGGTAGCCCTAAATTATCCATAGATACTTGAACAATACTGCCTAATCGATATTCTGTATCAGTATCGTTTTTATCTTATCTGGTCTTTTATAAAATAGTGTTTTTTACATTTACCAGTGGCACCTGTGCATGTTCAATGACAGAAAAATGATGATTTTAATCAACATTTACACTAAAATAGTTGTGGAAAATTGGTAGCTATTTATTTATTTATAAATTAACGGACTATTGTCCAATTACAAAAAAATATATAACACGAAATGGTAAAAAGAGCAACAGAGAAAGAACAGCACATACATAATATTAAATGAAGCAATGGCAAAAATAAGACAAAATATACAAAAGAAAAATATTCAAATCAAAGCCATAACCAGGTCAAACTTTTGGTACAGTCGCAAAGAATGACAAAAATCATTTTTACTGGTACCAAAAATTTCAAGACCATGGCTTGAGTTAACAAGTCTCGACATTGTGGACTGTAGAGAATTATACCCGTAATTAGTAGAGTGATGATTGAGGAACAGCAATTCATTGTTTTCGAGTCTGCGGGAAGGAATTTTGAACTGGATGAGTTGCAACAAAGGAAGTGAGTTAATTATAAAAATAATAATTTAAAAAATGAAAATTAAATCAAAGTCTTTACTATGATTTTCTCATGAAGAAATTTTTAATAATTGTTCAATTTCATCAAATGAATAATCACCTCTTTCTCGCCTTAATCTTCGCGCAATGTCGCGTAAAAAGGGATAAGAAAGCAACAGTGCTGTTACCGCTACAACTCCATGCTGAGACTTGCTTGGCTTGCCTGGCTCGCCTAGTTTGTGTCTGTTTGTGGTTTAGTGCCTGTCTTGACAGTGTGCTCGCCCACCGATCTTTTTGACAACAGAGACTTGCCGGAACTGTGTGTCAAAGCACGGTCCGGCTCGATTCTGCCGCGCAAGCAGATAAACTGCCTTTTTCAAGGCAACGTGTTCATTTTACTTCGCCCAATTCGAGTCCCGCCTCAACTGCCTTTATAAAGGCATCCTTTAACTTTTGCAACTGTTTCTAGCTCCATCCTGGCTCCACCCGGGATGGATCCCAAATCGGCCCCCCCGCCTGAAGCGGAAGCAGGGATACTCGAGGCTCCTGGGCCGTATGCGCCCGGTGGCAGCCTCGGAAGCGCCGATAGAGGTGCCGTTCGGCGCCCACCAGGTCCGCCAGGACACGGAGTTGGGGACGGTGACCTTCACCATCCCCAAGATCGTGTCCCAGCGAAAGCCGGAGTCTGCGCCTGTGGCCGGACCCTCATCGGCGCCCCAAGACAGGCCAGCAGGAGCAGGACCTGCCTCGGCCTACAAGGCCCCCCCCCGCCCCGTCACGTCGATGGACACGACGGCCGCGCGAGATGGATGGCAGACGCCATCGAACCCGAAGAGGTGCCATTCACCTCCAGTTCCCGCATTCAGCGTGAAATGCGGGAACCGATTCACGGCGTTACCGGAGGTAAGCGAGGGCGGCGGCCCGAAAACAAAACGTACTCATCCTAATATTCCAAAACCTCTGTCCACAGGTGCAGCAGCCCCGAGGACAGCCAAGGGTCCCTCCAGTGGTGATGACCCTGGGCACCCTGTAACTCCTCACGGCCAAGTGACAGACGCCGTGCAGAAGCTCTCCTCGGTCCGGGGAAAGTTTTCAACCTCCGGTACAACCAGGGCGGCACGGCGAATATATTCGTCAACTCGCTGGAGGACCATAGGACCCTCACCAACGGGCTGCGAGCAGGCGCGCAGCTTCCATACCTTCACCACCGAGGCGGAGAAGATGAAGAAAGCGGTGATAAAAGAGAGGACTGCCCAGGGTTGAGGTGGACCTCACATCAGAGGACTTGGAGGCCCAGGGCTTCCCGGCCAGCAAGGTCACGATGATGACCTCGGCCCACGCGGAGTATCCGTTATACCTGGCGCACTTCGGCCAGGATGTCAACATGGGGCTCTACGCGCGGCGCTGCGCTACGTCTGTCACTGTAAGGTGACGATCACGCGCTGCTGCAGAAGCAAAGCACCTGCAGCACGGGACGCAGTGCTACCGCTGCCAGAACTTCGGGCACGGCTCGCGTAACTGCAGCCACGCAGCCAGATGCGTGAAGTGCCTGATGGAGCACGCCTCGTCAGAGTGTCCCGAAGGTGACACGGGACGAGCCAGCCGCATGCTGCAACTGCGGAGGCCCCCATCCGGCCAACTTCAGAGGATGCCCCAAGCGAGTGGCATACGTCGCGTCGCTGCAACCGCGTGCGAAGCCAGCGCAGCGCACCGGCTAGGCCCGCCGCCCCCGCGCCGAAGCCACGAGGACGGACTCCCGCTCGTGGGCCAACGTGGCAGCAGGCGTATCCGCCGCTCCGCCCCCTCAACCCATGCCCTCCGCCCGGCCACAAGTCGTGCGAGAAGCGCCCGCGTCTGCCGAGGATGACTTGGACATCATGTCCCTCCTTCAAGGACTCCTGCGCGTCCGCTCGCAGCTCGCCCGCTGCACCTCCCGTACCGAGAAGATGATGATCCTGATGGAACTCATCACCTCGACCATCGATGGATAGTGTAGTGAAGTGCCTAATCTGGAACGCCAGCGTTCGCTACAAGATTGACGAGCTGCTCGAACTGGTGAGTCGCTTACATTGACATTATATTAATTTCAGAATCGCATTTAGTTCCCGATACGACATTTAGAGTGCCCGGCTTCGAAGTTCACCGAGACGACCGCCAAGGAAGAGGAGGCGGAACCGCTATCTTCGTTCGTGATACCATCTCAGCCACCAGAGTACCTACCCCGAGACTGCAGCATACCGAGGCCACAGTCATCAGAGTCGACATAGAGGATAGAGCGCACACCATCATCGCTGCCTACTGTCCTTCCCAAGCCGCGCTCACCAGAAGGGACCTGAGCGCACTCACTAGTATGGGCCCAATAGTTGTAATTGGAGGCGATTTGAACGCCAAACACAACTATTGGAATAACTATCGTGGGAACGCGAATGGAAACGCGCTCTTCTCACATATGCAGACTCACGACTATGACGTCATGGCGCCGGATAGACCGACTTACTACGGGGAAGCATTTGAAGTACCCGAGCACGCTAGATATAGCGCTCGTGAGAACGCGAGGTCGATCTCGCCACTTCAGACGCTGGACGAGCTATCGTCGGACCATCTACCGGTGTGCTTCACATTGGGGGTACCACAGTCAGGAGCCAGAGGAAGCAACGAGACTTCAGAGCGGCCGACTGGGATGGCTTCAAGAGAGATATCAACGAGCGGATCTACCTGTCATCGGATACTCTGCGCTCGGAACAAGAGATCGAAGAAGCTGCGGGCACTCTCACACAGATCATACAACAAGCTTCAAGATACACACGTTCCCCTCAGGAAAGTGACACCATTCACGGTCAAGCTTCCCGACTACGTCTTGTCGCTCATCAGGGAGAAGAATCGCCTGCGGCGCACCTACCACCGGACGCGCGATGCATTCTTCAAATCGGCGCACAACGTCTTGCAGCGTGAAATCAAGCGGCAAATAGCGGACCTAAGGAGCCAGCTCTGGACGAGCAAAGTTGCCTCGCTCTCACCTCGAGACAACTCCATATGGAGGATGGCAAAGGCGCTAAGAAGCCAGGACAACGCGATCCCTCCGCTCAGCAAGTTAGACGGCACGGGGCTCGCCCTGTCGCACGAAGAGAAGGCAAATGCGCTCGCGGACGGATTCGAGAAAGCTTACACAGCCACGGACGGGATGGAAGACGCAGAAACCGATCAAATCGTGGCTGAGTCACTACGAGAGCTGAATCTGTCCGCGCAGACCGACTTGGCCGATATGCATCTCAGCACGCCGAGCGAGGTGGCCGGGATCATCAAGCGACTCAAGACAAACAAGGCGCCGGGAAGTGACCAAATACACAACATTTTACTCAAACATCTTCCTCAGAGAGCCATCATATACACTACAAAGCTGTTCAACGCTTGCATCATTACCGGACACTTTCCCTCGCTTTGGAAAGAGGCGACAGTTTTGCCCTTCAACAAATTGAACAAGGACAAAACCAAGCCGACGAACTACCGTCCGATCAGTCTACTATCGACGATGAGCAAAGTGTTTGAACAGGTTATACTCAACCGGCTCGTACCACATCACGACTCCAACGCGACTCTACCAGACGAGCAGTTCGGTTTCCGGAAGAAGCACTCCACTACACACCAGCTGACCCGAGTAGTGGAATTCGTCTCGCGAAAATTCAACGAAGATCGCTTCACCGCCATGGCGCTCCTGGACCTGGAAAAGGCTTTCGACACTGTGTGGACGGACGGTCTGATACACAAGCTGTACGCAACCAAGACACCGGTCTACATAGTACGCCTGATAAGAAAGTATCTGACAAGCAGATCGTTCAGAGTCGCCTGCAGGGGCGCCTCTCATCGTCACGTGGGATACCTAAAGGAGTGCCACAGGAAGTCTTCTCGGCCCGTACCTCTTCAACATCTTCACGCACGACGTCCCTTCAGACGAGAGATGCGAGAAAGGGATCTATGCAGACGATCTCACTCTACGTCGCATCGCTAGATATCAACATGGCGGCTATGTACCTACAGCGCGCGCTCGATCAGCTGGCGGCCTATTACAAGAAGTGGCGCCTCAAGCTGAACGCCGCCAAGACGGAAGCCATTACGTTCACAAGAAAACGTGCCATCACAACACCTGATTTCCAGATGCAAATGGAGGGACACGACATTGAGTGGAAGGAAGAAGTGAAGTACCTCGGCCTCACCATGGACAGAAGACTGAACTGGAAATCCCACGTGATCAACACGCAGAACCGGGCGAGGAAAGCGATCGGGGCCATGAGGCCAATCTTCAGCAGACGGAGTCCACTACCTCCCCCAGATCCAAACTCCTGGTATACTATACACTTATTAGACCTGTCATCACATATGCTATTCCCGTCTGGAGTAGCATATCACACTCTACACACACCCAGATCCAGTGCATTCAGAACTGTTGCATTAAAAATCATTTTTAACACTAGACTCAGAACAAATCTCAAACGATTACACTCTGAAAAAGAAATACCTACCTTGTTCGAACACACACACCGCCTGACCGAGCGCTTTTACAGTTCACTCAAACACAACAAGAATCCACTCATCAAATCAATCGGTCAATACGATTCACTTTGCGATTTCACCTTCCGATACAAACACAGAATGCCGAAACACATTTTGTTAGATTTAAATTCAGTTTGGCATATTCCAGACATGGACGAGTATTCGTAATAGGTACTTTCCTATCCTAGTTTCCGATAGGTAACTCCCATTACCTATCATAATTCCAAGATTCCGATAGGTAACTCCCATTACCTATCCACCCATGTTTTGCTATAAATATTTATATGTATGTATATTACTATATTCCCATAATTATCTATGTACACAAAACAGACACACACCCAACACCACACAATGCAGGGCGTCAGATATGACGTCACTGAAGGCCACAATGTCTTCATGCTGGGCATGTGGCCGTTTCCACCTGTATAGGGTTTTCTATGGTTTTCCCTATTACCGCGGCGAATGCGGTGGAATTCCTAAACAAAGGCCATAGCCGACCCCCCCCCCATCCTTACTCAACACAAACACACTTATGTATATATGCCGTGGTGCTGCTGAGTAGAGAGGGAGAAGGCATTCAGTTGACCCATTAATATCATGCAATTTTTGTAGGGTTTTTGCAAACATATTTTTTCCCTACGTAAACTCCTGAACTTAAATTCAATAGTCCGTAAATGCATTTTTTCACCCACATGAGGTAATAAAGTAAGGCGCAATGCGCCGTCCTATTGGTATAAGGGACAAGAGTTAGAGTTAGAATCAGTAACTTTAAATGATTCATCACTTAATGATAAATAAGAATCTAGAAAATGAAAAAAAAAAAAAAAAATGCTACAACTCCATAAGATACATTTTATATTTATGTACATCATTAGTTTTGTTACCCTCATATATACATTTCTCCCTTTCTATCCCTTTTCTTATTAAAAAATATGGAACATACAAATTGGGGTTTTGCCTCAATTTTTTTGTAGTTAGGTGGGTATTTCAAAGCTCCGTCACATGATGTAAATGATATTATGAGCTGAAAATATTTGAAACTACCTAGAAAGTCTAGAAAGGAAAAGCTGTCAAATTTAATAACCCTAGAACTTGGCGTGCGGATTCTTGCTATTTTAGTTCAATATATATATAAATATATATATATATATATATATGATGAAAATGAAATAAGAACTTTGTATGAAACCTTAATTTTATTTTTTATGACCGACTGGTTTATTTGTATTTTTTGTTTAGTTTAATTTTTTACCCTGGCGATGCTTAGGCTAAGCGAAACCTAACGGTCATAAAAATAAAAAAATAAATGTGTGATATTTTACAAAGTTATTATTTCATTTTTATTAAATATGTCGAACCACAAAGTGATTGCTTTCTACGAAAATATATAATACTCGTATATATATATATTCATTTGGCTTATATTCAAATGTACTGGGAACGTGTATGTAATGTATATTTTTAAATGATCTTTAGGTTTTATTTTCATTATTCATGACACTAATCTTGAGTTCCCAACATTATATGGATTGGAAATTCCTGTGAACTATTTTCATTTTTCTCGAATAATAATAATTACATTGCATTTTACACCGCAAGCTACAGATTTTGTGACCCAATTCTGGACTCATGTTCCTAAAATTACTCCCACAGGGCTCCTTATATAGATGATAAAATAAAATAACAAATAATATTCATACAACTGAAATATCAATCCTAGTCCAATCGTGCAACATAGATATAAGATTTAGGTTAGACATTGCTAAAATATAACATATTAGCAGGTTATTATCAATTGTTTCATAGACTCATCTTCTCTGTTGCAACTCATCCAGTTCAACATTCCTTGCCGCAGACTTAGAAACGATGAATTGCTATTGCTCAATCATCACTCTACTAATTATGGATATCATTCTTCACTGTCCAGGATGTCGAGACTTGTTAACTCAAGCCATGGTCTCGACATTTTTGGTATCAGTCTGATTGATTTTTGTCATTCTTTACGACTCTATTAAAACTTTGACTTGACCTTGGCTTTGGCTTTGACTTTGATTTAAATGTTCTTTCTTATGTATATTTTATCCTATTTTTGCCATTGCTTCATTTAATATTATGTATGTGCTGTTCTTTCTCTGTTGCTCTTTTTTCCTATTTCGTGTTTTGTATTTTTTTGGAATTGGACTACTGTAATAGTCCGTTAATTTATAAATTAATAAATATGCACAACAAACGTCATAATTTAAAAAATGTGGATGTGTAATGGTGTCAAATAATATGAACCTGGAAGAGATGAACAGAATTTGACAAAGTGGTTCTACTGATAAATATACAAAGCAATGAAAACATAACACGTGCACAACATAATAGAATAAAATAACAACAATAATAAATAAAAAAATAAAAAAAACAGAAGTCAGTTTAGGTTAAGCAATAAACATGAGAAGATTTTGACTAGGCAATATATTATACATAAAACAGTTCAACAAGGAGGCAACCAAAACCAAACAATTACCGGAGACTCGTGAAAATGGTTTATTATTATAAATTACAGATACTTCTCAACCTTCATCTTCCCCATATCCTTCAGCCTCACAACATACCCCAATTGGGGAAGCCATAGTCTCACTGGCTCTAGACCATAGATTCTCAACTTTCTTGCCCACCGCCCACTTTGAGAACATTTTTTTTTCTAGAGCCTCCCTTCCATTTTTTTTTACTTACCATCTGTCGCGTTCGCGGTTCCAGTTACCGGTGACCACAAAGGAACCGGTTATTTATCCAGTTCTTTTTTGGAACCGGTTTCTGTTTTTTTTTTATGAAAAGTACTAGCAAATCGAAAAAAGTACTAGTCGGTAGAGATTTGAAAACGAAAAGAACTGGAACTGGTTCCTCACCAAAAAAGGTACTCGTTGGTAGAGATTTGAAAGCGAAAAAAACTGGAACCGGTTGCTCGTCCAAAAAAACACGAAAAGAACGACCAAAGGATATCGACCGTTCCGGTGGCCGGCTATTTTTTACAACGCCCCCTATTTTTTTCTGGGTCTTCTACTGCCCCCCTGAAAGTCTCAAACGCCCACAAGGGGGCGTTATCGCCCACGTTGAGAACCTATGGTCTAGACGGTTGGGAGCAGTTGGGACTCTTGAGCGGGTATTCACTGTAATATAACAAAACAATAAATAAGAAGTTGAGATTTATGAATAGTAGGATTTTTAAAATAATTTTGTTTTAAGGCCTGTTTAAATTCAGCTAAATTCTGGATAGTAAGAGCCTTAGAGTATGTAGAGTGGTATCTATCCAGGGCAGTGTAGTCAGTTTTTTTATGATTTTTACCGGACTCGGCGGACCTAGGCGTGGCTAAGACGAAGGCTAGGGTATTTATACATCCATTCATATCACATATCGACGTAATGTTTTTGTTTATTCGTATAACCACTTTTTCACAGTATTGTTATCAACAAAAATATTGTATATAACTTAAAAAGCCGTTTAGTTGTGTCAAGTTTAGTGGCAAAATAAAAAAAATGTGGTGACCCATTAGCCCAAGATCATCGTGACAGTACATATAAGCGGTGTATTATATGTGTTGTCTCTTTCTCTCTCATGGTGTACGACGTAAAAACCCGGAGAAAGTGATTTATCGCAAGTTTGTATAGGTTGGGTAAAAATAATTAGCTCTCTCTCCATACATTGTTACTCCAAGCGTAGCCTCAATTAATATCGTTTTGCCGCTGCATTGAACACGGACTGGATTCTATTGAATCGTTAGAGCCATCTTATTTGTTATTAACCGTTTGGAGACAGTCGGACTTTGGCATCCTCAATCGTGGTATGTTGTGAGGTTGAAGGCAGTTTTGAAGGGAAGGAGATGGGGAAGAGAGAAGTCGGGTAGTACTTGGCTATTCAGATCTGGTCACCAAACACGGCTAAAGCTATTTCAAGCAACGTTTGGATTCTGAATGGTGGGCTTCCACCAGGGCGATACTCAGAGTACCCACCACTCTGGAACATGCCGCAAATATACTTTATGTTATTTTGCATGAATTAAATGTATTATGACACAAAATAATTTGATAAAAGTTGTTTTAAACCCGCGATATCTGGATTCGTAGTCGAGCGTCTTACCACTCGACTACGGATACCGTAAAAACTACTTCCTTCAGTCCAACAGCATACACAAATTCAGGATGCCATAATTCCACTGGCTCCAAGCCGTTGGGACTCTGATGTTGTATTTACATTAAAAGAACACTCGAAGGTAAAAAAAAAACGGCATCCCCAATAAATTAAGGTACGTTGTGAGGTTGGAGGTAGTTTTAAGGGGAAGGATATGTGAAAGAGGAAGGTTGGGAAGTACCTGTCTATTCAGATCTGGTCACCAAAATTTCAAGCAACGTTTCAATTCTGAATGGCGGTCTTTCACCAGGTCGATACTTAGAGAATCTACCACTCTGAAACGTGCCGCAAACTAATTGTATATTATTTTTCATGAATTAAAATAAATAATAGCACATAATAATTTGCATCCTTGCTTAGGGTTTTTAATCCAGTTAAGACCTTTTCCCTAAGAACTCACTAATGTAAACTTAAATTCAGTCAATTAAATACAACCATCAGATGGTGATAGTAATAAGGCCTAATGAGCCGCAATACTAGTTGGATAGACATTATGAGGGGTATTTGAATAAGCCCCAGATAGTTAGCAGAGGATTACGAAATAATCCATAAAATGAAAAAAAAAATCAGCACGTAATAATCAAATAAAATGTATTTTCGCACGCCGGGATTTGAACCCGCGACCTCTGGAGTGTCTGAAGCCTGATTCACACCAGCGTCCGGTTCCGCTCAGTGCCGATATTGTTCCGCAAGAAAACTTATTGATATGGTATGAATACCAATCAAAGGGTATGTGCCAAGACAAATTTGTGTGGCAGTATATCCTTCTGCCCACCCTTGTGATATTTAACTACTTATTTAGTTAAATAATTATTTTGAAGTGTAAAAATACTACCATCGCAGATTTTTTTTTATCAAAAACCATTTTTTTACCACTAAATAATATTTTTATTAATTATTAATTATTAAAAATATTATTTAGTGATAAAAAAATGGTTAAAAAAAAAAAAAATCTGCCATGTTAGTATTTTTACACTTTAAAATAATTATTTAACTAATTAAGTAGTTAAATATCACAAGGGTGGGCAGAAGGTCATACTGCCACACAAATTTGTCTTGGCACATACTCCTCGATTGATATTCATACCATATCAATAAGTTTTCTTGCGGAACAATATCGGCACTGAGCGGAACCGGACGTTGGTGTGAATCAGGCTTTATGCGCCACAATAAAAGTCAGGGAACAAATTTAAAAAAAAAAAATAGTAGCATAATTTGTGACGCTGTCTTAGTTGGCTTTACGGTTTGTGTGCAATTTGTTGTTTTATGAAATGTGATAAGTGGTGCCCATAAACGCGAACGGGGCGCCACTGGGGACCTTTCGCATATCTCCGGACGTGTGTGTGTGTGTGCGTGTGTGCGCGCGCCCGCGCCTGTGTTGGTGGGTCACTTCACATTATCTTCAGTTGCCATTTCACGCCAAAGGAAAATGATTCAATGACAGTCGTATTTACATAAAACATGTTTCTGAAAGTCGTGTAAAGTGCGACATTAGTGAGTCTCCTTCCGACCTGCGACAGGAACCACCCATCGTCAGACATGGTGCGAGGGTGCGCGATATTTTCTTCAATATGGACCGCGGTAAGAACTTTTCATATTACGTCTACGCCTGGAGTAAGAACGCACACGGAGAGATGGCTACATATTTTTACCCAACCAATACAAATTTGCGATAGATCACTTTCTCCGGGTTTTACGTCTTTTGCCACGAGAGAGAAAGAGACAGGAAAAGTCGTCACATAATATTGCAGCACTTCTAAGTATGTAAGAATGTTTTCCGCCCCCGCTAACTTCACACCATCGAGTCGTTTAACTTATCTTGACTTTGAAGTTATTTCCTTTATTTGTGTTGATTAAAAAACTTGCAGTGGTTATACAAATAAATCAAATATGATGGTGATATGTGCTATACGTGAATGTTCAAATAAGACCAAACAAAGATTATAAAACAATATTTTTCAGAGGTATTTCAACAGTTTTAAATATTTTTGACCGAACTTTAGAATTCTCACATTTTTAATGATATAAAGACATAAAATCAACAAAAAGCTTTCATCATTATTTAGGCAAACCTTCCGTTATTAGTTTTTGTGTGATATTTTGACTTTATAAATCGTTTTAATTGTGTATATTCTCATTCCAAGCGTCTATGTGTAACCAGCGTTGTTTACCAACCTGCACCAGGCCATATTGATCACTCTGTCACACAGTAATACCAATTATTTCTTTTTTTTTTTTTTTCGTAAGAAGCAATCACATGATGGTTGGACATTATATTAAATAAAAGAATACTTTGTTTTAAAACCACAGAATTTATTATGATGAAGGCCAACCGGTTTCGCTTGGATCAAGCTTCGTCAGGGGCACATATAATAACAGTTTTGATCCAAGCGAAACCGGTTGGCCTTCATCATAATAAATTAAGTGGTTTTAAAACAAAGTATTCTTTTATTTAATTAATCAATACCTTGTTTTATTCAGACGTTGATGTTATCCAGTAAGTAGTTACATTGATGTTTATGTTGTTTAAACTACTTACTTGTTAATATCAGTTATACAAGCAAGTCCAAGTGATTACGAAAGGTAATCATATTATTATCTTCAATTTATTTGACGCCGTAAATGCACTAAGCACCACAAGAAGCAGCCTTACAATAATGAGTACAATGAAGAATAAAGGATTCGTAGTTTTATTGGTGTTATTCTCAATTAACCTATCCGTACCTGAAAGTAAAAATCAATCGTAAGATTCCAAGAGGAAAACGTTTTCATGACAAAATTTTAGGTAATTTTTTTTTGTAATACGTAATAAGTTTATTCATAATATTTCAGTAATCTTTATCTAAGATATCGCTTCTAAACGTCCGGGGTGGAATTAGAGACCCCTTCGGAATTAAATTTTTATAGTGAATACCGCACAAGAAAAAAAAAAATTAAAACAATTAAGACACAACCTCAAAATTTCATTAATCTTTTTTCAAAAATGAACCGAACTCTCTATTTGTACATTTCTTGATTTAAATTGTATTATATAATTTTGTGATCTACCTACATGTACGAGTATTTACAACGTAATAACGTTGCTCCCCAACCCAAACACGAGAATCGATTTCTCTCCTGGGCTGGGTACTCTTGTTAAAAAAATACACATACAAGTAATAGTTTAAAGAACATTATATACTGTTTATTTTATATAAATAAAAATTATTAAAAAAAAAAAAAAAAGAGTCCCAAGAGCTCCCAACTGCCAGTGGGACTATGGCATCCCCAAAAAAGTTGTGTTGTGAGGCTGGAGGTAGTAGGAAGGGGAAGAAAATAGGGAAGTGGAAGGTCAGGAAGTGCTTGGCTATTCAGGTATGGTCACCAAACACGGCTAAAGCCATTTTTAAGCAACGTTTCAATTCTAAATTATGGTATTTCACCAGGGTGATACATAGAGAATCTACCACTCTGGAACGTGCCGCAAATATACTGATTATCATTTTATATAAATTAAATGTGTAATAACACATAATAATCAAATAAAATGTATTTGCGCACGCCGGGATTTGAACCCGTGACCTCTGGATTCGTAATCAAGCGTCTCAACCACTCAACCACGCAGGACGTCCAGAGTGTATATAGTAGATGCACGACCGTTGATGTCAGAGGTGGATGGGATGGGTTGGGTTAGTGGGCGTAAGTCTCCGTGGGGTGGGTGCCCGTAGGGCGGGTGCTTGGAAACGGGCGCCCGCGGGGTGGAGTACAGTGGGTGCCCAGGGAGAGTGGAAAATGTATTCTCTGTAATCTATTTATTAAGGCAAACATTCTCAGGTTACAATATTTTATTTTTTTCCATAATCGAGACCCGACGCCTTGGACCGCTCGACCAACTAGACTTTTACTTGAGATCGGGATTTTGCGTTGACGTTCCCCTCCACATTGTAAAAATACTTTGCATATTTGGCCGAGTTTTAAAGTGGACTTCGTCTTGTTTGATGAATCTACTTAATATGGCTTTACAGATAGCGTGAGGGACATATCGCACTCCCGTAAATACACGGAAACTACAGTTAACAGACGTTGTAGAAGAGTTTTTAAGTTATATTTACGTAGAAAGCAATCACTTTGTGGTTTGACAGATTTAATGAAAATGAATAATAACTTTGTAAAAGACCACAGATTTAATTTTATTTTTTATGACCGACCGGTTTTGCTTAGCCTAAGCAACATCAGGGTACAAAATTAAACGATGCAAAAAATACATTATTCTTTAATCACCTTCTCAGTTGACGTTTTGCCTCTTTCATTTCATATTATATGTCTCTTTCGCTCTGTTCCTTTGTTATAATTAAAATTTTATTATTTTGTTTTCTTACTGTTCTCTTATTTTATTTTCTATCGTGTTCTCCCTCTGTATGTAGGAGTATATATAACCACACACTATGTATTTTTTGTTTAGTTTAATTTTGTACCCTGATGATGCTTAGGCTAAACGAAATCGGTCGGCCATAAAAATTCAAATAAAATGTGTGGTCTTATACAAATTTATTATTTTATTTTCATTAATTTTTATGTTGTTTAATTCTTGTCGAACTTTCGTAGTTAGCAGTTATTTAAAGCTCCTAATACTAGATAACATAGTAATTCAATCTGAAAAAATATAAAACATATCAAAAACCTGGTTCATGTTCATAAAAGTATGTATTAAAACTTTAAAGATCATTATCCCAGCTTGAAATATTTTGACTTACGACGATATAGTTGCGGTCGGGTTTCTACACAATACACAAAGGTAACATATTTACACAATGTTGGGTTTAAGTTTTTTTTCCCTCGAGCGCAATGTTCCATCCTCAGAGCAATAATATACCAGAAGGGAGCGCTAGTGTAGTCAGGATTGTTGATTTTTCCCTGACTCGGGCGTGGCAAGGGCTAGGGTATTTATAAATCCATTCAAGCACATGTCGATATAATGTTTTTGTTTATTTGTAAAATCATTTTTTCTCAGTATTGTTATTAACAAAAATGTTGGATATAACATTAAAAAAACCGTTGAGTTATGTCCTGTTACGTCGCATAAAAATATAACTGTTAATTTATTGCATTATAATATATCTATTGACTTACTAGTGTAAGTCCCAGCTAGTTAGCAGAGGATTACGAAAGAATCCATAAAATCAAAAAATTGACTTACTTATGTTTTTGGGTGCTAATCATTTACTCTATGTTATTTTTATGTCACTATTATTTTATGTTGTATATTACACTGTTATGTAAAAGCCTATAAGGGCGTATATAATTAAATAAATAAATAACAAAACGTAGTGGGCGGAGTCGCTGGAGACGCGGGACATAGAAAACATGCTTACACACCGAAAAGTGGTGCTATATTATGAGAGAACTTGTCTTATCTTTTTCTCTATCACGATTTACGACTTGAAAACGCGGAGAAAGTGATTTATTGTTAATTTGTATAGTTTGGGTAAAAATATTTGCCTCTCTCTTCATATATATTTTTGCTCTGAGGTTCCAGCGTTAGCTATTTTAGAAATAGTAGAGTTGTCCTTGAAAATTTCACTTAAATTTCTAGAATTTCAGAGATAATATTCCGTCATATTACTAAAAATAATAAAATTGATAAATACATTCCTACATGCCAAAAACATTGATAATACAGTGACTGGCTGAAATATTTAAGTACGTGGTCTCGGAGATGGTCATAGATAATTTTTATTACCTACAAATTATATATAAATCGAATTAAACACACATGGGAAAACACATAGCTATGATATTTTATTAATTCGTATTAATTTATGCTGTCTTCTTGTGAATATATCGTCGCTGGAAAGGAAAAAGGGCTTAAGCGACACTTTCGTCGAAACTGAGTGAAATATGCAATTTTAATATATTTTTTTCTGCATCGAATGCTCTGACTCTCGTTTGATTCTTAAGATTTGTGACCCTTCAGCCATCTAAAATATATGTACCATTCGGGAGAAGGCTTGACTTAAGCGACACAAGTTTGTGACTTTTTTTTTTTTGCTTTTTGTCACTTCGGGTAACTCAGTGAGAGCATTGAGTTAATCTTTTTTTGAAAATCCAGGCAGTTTCTGAAGACCTTTCAATTTTATTGTAACACAATAAAAACTTTAAAGTGATCTGCTGTAAACTTACCAAAATGGCGCTTCAGCCTTTATGCCTTTCCGGTGACGATATTTAGAAAATATCATAAAATTGTTTTACGTGGTCACATTCACATTCAATTGAATTATAATTTTATTTTAGTGGAGTTCTTAAATTAAACACAAAAACTATAAATACATATATAATCATAACGAACTAACCATCACGCCGTTTTCACGCAGGGGTAGGCAGAGAGGACGGACCGTCATACAACTCTGTCTTGGTACACACTCCTTGCTTCATTCACATTCACACATCGTCTCATACACACTCTTCTGTTATTCTGACTCTTCACGCGGCCCGATTCACTTGATTGTGCCATGTCTTCCTCAGGCGTCCCGGACTTCTTCTTCCATTAATTTTCGCATCATATATTCTTTTTACACTCCTTTCTTCGTTCACTCGCTCTACATGCCCAAAACATCTAAGCGTCCCTTTCTTGATCCTATTCATTACGCTTTTATCAGCCTTGCATTCTTTCCGGATATCCACATTTTTAAGACGGTTGTACATGGTTTTTCCGCACATACTTCTTAGGGATCTCATTTCCACAGCATTCAGTCTACTTTCATCTTTATAAAAAAAGTGACGAGATTCGCGACCAGAGAACATCTATACATATAATAAAAGCAAGAAGAATCACTTTGGGTTGCATTTTAATTCATTTTAGTATCATTTTCGTTTGCAAAGACAAGTTGATAGTATACTCACCAGCAACCTATAAAGGTTTAAATGTATTGTGGTCACATCTCAATAGAAAATAGTTCGAAATACACGTTCAGGTATAATTATTTATTTATTAACACCCGTTATAGGCTTTTATACAAATGTTAACATTTAAAAAAAATAAATATCCTAATTAGTGCAAAAAAATATTGTAAAATAAAAATGAGTATTGAACAGCAGATACAAAATATTGTAGAATAAAATAACTAATAATAAAAAAATAGGTTAAAAAATATTGTAAAAGAAAATAAAATAAATAAATTAAATAACAGGTCCAACTATTAGTTTAGCTCTGCCAGATGACAACAGCTGTACTAAATTAGACTTATAGTTTGATATTGACGTGTTAAATATATCAGCGACATCGGAGTATGTGTTTCCCAGATGTTGCATTCGTCGCATAGGCGTAATCTTGCAGTAACAATATATGGAGGGATAGCTTATTTGTTTTACCCAACCCATCCGAAATTGTAATAAATCACTTTTTCCGAGTTTTTACATCGTACACCATGAGAGAGAAAGAGACAACAAATTTCTTGGACGGCTTCTAAATACTGTCGTAATGATCTTAAGCTGGTTTTTTTCGCTGGTTAACGGCGGGACTCCGCCCACATTTTTTATTTTGCCACTAAACTTGACACAACTAAACGGTTTTTAGGTTAGATGCTATATTTTTTGTTGATAAAAATACTGTGAAAAAGTGGCTATACGAATACACAAAAACATTATGTCGATATGTGATATGAATGGATGTATAAATACCGTAGCCTTAGTCTTAGCCACGCCCATTTGCGCCGAGTCATGTTAAAATCATCAAAAACAAGTCCAAAACTGACTTCACTGGCTTTGGCTTGGGCTACCTCTTGTATACTCTAAGGGCGTAATCATAAAAACATATCACAATAATCATCACGTAATCGCGTAACATTGTCCTCGCGTCATAAAATAGTATCACCACGATGTATTCTGGAGTTGAATGTTAAGTTTATGATCAGGAGACTTATAATATTTTGACTTTTGACCGTGTTACAGGTCCAAGCAGTGGCGTACGTCATCGCTGCGAGCATCGGCTATAATACCTTCTTTACCAACGTGGACATCGACGAGGCGAACATATTCACATACGTATTAAACATTGTTTACTTCTTCAGTAAGTGTTTCTCACTTGTTTTATCGCCCCTAATCCCCTGCCCCCGTCCTGCCCCCCTCCTGGCCCGGTCCTGCCCCCGTCCTGCCCCCGTCCTGCCCCTCGCTACACAATCCTTCTCCTTGCACAATTTTTCACTAAATATTGTATAAAACGAATGAAATTAAATCATTCGTAATCTTCGTCATGTTATTCACATGGGTTCAAAAGATCGCTATTTGTCAATAGTATTTGCTTGTAATATTTCTGGTGGAAAGATTAGGGAGGCACTGACATAATTCTTGAAGCCCTTAAGGAAGAAAGAGCTTACAATTTGCGTCGCCTCATATACGAGTACATACATTTACAAAAATTACCTGCCCTACCACTATGCGTACGATATAAATTAAATATTTTTTTAATCAAAATTGGAATTTACTCTAAAGCATCAATGGTTATTTATTATTTAATATTTAAATTTAATCAAAAATCAAAAACACAAATATGAAACAGAAAAAAGCCAGAAACTAAAAAGAACAATGGTCATGACCGGAAAACGAATTCTTCTTTTTAGTTTCTGTTTTGAAATATTGATATTATTTAAATATTGTCTGTTTATCACATGACGGTAAGTTGAATATGGTGATTAAAACTTATATATTATATTTTGAAAATAAGGCACGATCATGGTTAATAATTTATTCAGTATGCGAGTCACTGAACAGTGTATAAAAACCACGAATTTAGGTGAAAGTCGTTTAAGCTAATTACTAATATAATTTTTTTTATTGTGAGTGGGTTCCAAGTGTCGCCACCTGTACTGGGAGTGTCAGGGGGCTGGGGCCGCGCCCTCCCCACGGTAGGCGTTGCGCGAGGGTTGGGAGCGCCCCACTAGCCTGGTAGGAGGGGTGCCCCCACCTGCATTTGCGCCGAGCTGTTATTCGTGATTCAGTTCGGCCTCTGAGATCGACACGAAAGGACGTATGGTCTTTTTTGTCGACGTGTGTATTTCCCTGTAATAGCATGGGGGAGTCCCCGAGTTCCGACCCAAGTTGCAGTTCATGCACTCGCCAACCGGGAACAGAACAACGAAAGAAAATCTTCATCAGCACCGTCACACATTGGGAAGCTTTACAGCATCCGTTTTTCAGCATCTTGACAAAGGGACAATACGAGAAACTCTTAGCCGAAGTCAAATCGACGCTGACAAATTCGCGGCTGACACTTTCCCTCCCCAGAAGGCTGCGCAAATACTCCGTCAAAGTGATCGGCGGAGTCGAGAGGTTGGTGACAAGTGAAAAGAGGCAGCCCAAAGTTTATCTGCCGCTAGAGGACATATTCGATCTATTAGAGCGGAAGCATATGATCCTTGGACACTGTGCAAGTGATAAGTTGAAAACCGAAGTGCCTCGAAAGTACGCCAACATATCTAAAGAGATTGCGAATGTTTTCCTGTCCACTTGCGGAGTTTGCAGGGATAAAGTGATTTCAGTTTAAAGCCGAAACAGATGCGTGTAGCTTTGAGGCATGGACGCCGAACAGCAAACCGATTGCATGCAAACACCCAGAGTCAAACCCGGAGGTCAGGATAGAGCGAAAGAAGAACCGGGGGTTAAGGAACCCGGGCCGAATGCCAACATGCAGGAAGAGACGGGAGGCAAGGAGTCCGAACTGCGAGCTAGTGAGGCTGAAGAGCCAACTACCGAGGAACCCAGGGAGAGAGAGTCGGGTAGCAATGATTCTGGACAGCAGACTAGCGACATACAAGAGCCGGGAGCCAATGAGCTTGAACTAAAGACTAGTGCAAAAGAAGAGACGATACTCAAGGAAGGACAGGGACTGCTGGTTAGTGGTGAAGAAAAACCTGAAACCAAGGATCGTGGAAAACAAGCCAGTGGGAGAGAAGAAGCATGTTCCAAGGGGCCCGGACCGCAGATAATTGGTGAAAAGAAGCCAAACGCCAAGGAATCCGCCAATGGCGAGGAAGAGCCGCGTACAACGGAACCCAGACCGCAGACCAGTGAGAAGAAAGAGAAAGGAGCCAAACCTAACGAATCGTTAGTCAGTGGGAAGGACGAGCCCGGCCCTAGCAGCGCTGAAGGGCGTCACGGGGCTCGAACCCCGATGGAGCGAGGCGCCTACAAGGGAGCCTCCAGAGCATCACCGAGTATCGGGTGCGACCACCGCGGCCCGCAGGGTGGCCTCTATCGGGGCACCCGCGGAGGGCCGACCCCGCGGCGCGTCCTAACATGCCAAACCATTCGGGTCGGAAACTTCCTATACAAAAGATACATCATAACCGCCCGTCACTCCCGTATGAATGTACACATCGTAGAGCGTATATCACCGTAAGCGAGTAATGTGATCTCCGACAGCTGGGCTTAATACGTAGACAGTTCGGCTGTGATCAGTGGATGTTGCAACCTCTCAAAGTTTTGTAATGTGTATTGTTACAATCTTGGAGTAAGAATATATGGAGAGGTACCTTTGCTAAACAGTGCAGTCAGGATTGTTGACTTTATACTGATTCAAAAGAAAGAGACAAAGATATTTTAATGGAAGTTGGATAGCCTATTAGTTACGGCCCACATGGAATTCGGACATTTTCAATAAACATATTTGAACACATTACACTAAACAATATCAACACACCAATAATATGATTTCTAAAGTCAAAATATCACAAAAAACACCAATAACAGATGATTTGCCTAAATAATGATGGAAGCTTTTTGTTGATGTCTTTGTATCATTGAAAATGTGAAAATTCTACAGTTCGGTCAAAAGTATTTGAAACTGTTGAAATACCTCTGAAGAGTGACGTTTTATAATTTTTGTTTGGTCTTATTTGAACATTCACGCATAGCACATATCACCATCATTTTTGATTTATTTGTATAACCGCTGCAAGTTTCTTAATCGACGACGTAAATTTATATTGGCGTAAGTCACGCGACTCGATGATGTGAAGTTAGCGCGGACGGAGAACATTCTTACATACTTAGAAGTGCTGCAATATTATGTGACGACTTTTCTTGTCTCTTTCTCTCTCATGGTATACGACGTGAAAACTCGGAGAAAGTGATTCATCGCAAATTTGTACTGGTAGGGTAAAAATATTTAACTCTCTCTCCATGTATATTCTTACTCCAAGGTTACAATATTAACCAATTATCTGCACGTAAGCTGATATATGAATGTACACTAAAAATATACAAACTGTCTTAAATTAATTAAAATTGTAACTATACTTAACTATGTGTTAATTCCATGGAACATGTTTTCTTTAAATATTGCATCAGAGAAGCAACCGGCAACAGTGTTTACGCAATTTATTAACTTATATTAAAAAAAAAACTAACTTATTGAATAACTCTCGTTTCTTAAGGCTTACTTAATTAACAATTTACATTAGTTCCCATTTACAGTTACAGTCAATGGATAAAGTAGTATTGATTGCTTAGAGTATATAGAGTGGTATCAATCCAAAGCAGTGTAGTCAGTTTTTGATGATTTTTACCTGACTCGGCGGACCTGGGCGTGGGTAAGACCAAGGCTAGGGTATTTATACATCCATTCATATCACATATCTACATAATGTTTTTGTTTATTCGTATAACCACTTTTTCAGGCAGCGCCCTTGAGGTGATTTTTCACAAAAACGGCGCTATACAAATCGTCCAAATATTATCATTATTATTATTGATATCAACAAAAATATAGCATCTAACCTAAAAAACCGTTTAGTTGTGTCAAGTTTAGTGGCATAATAAAAAATGTGGGCGGAGTCCCGCGGTGACCCATTAGCCCAAGATCATTGTGACAGTACGTAGAAGCAGAGTATTATATTTGTTGTCTCTTTGTGTTATGCAGTGATTATTAACCATACATATTTTCCTTTGTGAGTACGTACGTACGTACGAGTGTGAATTTTTAAAATTCGGAACTTATGTTAATTTAAATTATCAAATTGAAAAAATTGTATTTTAAAATCCCTACCTACCTAATAAAGTACCTACTCATAATGTATTTTACCAGACATTATTTTGTATTTGAAATGGATGGATTAAAGCAAGTCTTGGCAAGTCAAGTTACATCCAAAAGCAACAACACTACCAACTAGTTTAATAATAAGTATTGTTGTTGTATTTACTTATTCTTATGTGTACTCGTGTGTACTAACTATATCAGTGTCTCCCCAATCAAAAAAAATGTTGTTTAATTTTCATCGCAGAACTTGTCGTAATTCCTTAATTTAGTGTTATTTATTAATGCAATATGCATAAGATTGTATAAAACTGTAGTTTTATTTGACTGCAATGATTTTTTCATCAAATTTTTGACACCATAAAAAACTTTGTGTTTAATTTTTATTGCAGAACTTATCATAATTCCTTCACTTGGTGTTCTTCTTCAATGCAATATGCATAAATTGAATAAAACTGAAATTTGACTTGACTGCAACCATTGTTTCATCAAATTTCTGACAGCATAAAAAACTTTTGTATTTTTTTCCAGTGGTCCTCAAACTTTTTCTGTCTTGCCTATTCATTACCTTATATATTTTGTGACATTCAATGTTTTCTTCGTGTGTTAAGTTTTAGGTATGTCTTTGTTTTTTTTTTATGCATTGCGTTACTATATACTTATGTATGTATCAATTATTTGGGAATCTTTCTTTTTATGGCGAAAATAACATGTTTGTGAATTTAAAATTTTCCTATTGCCCCAAATTCCCTTCCCCATTTTCATTATATCAATGTTATCAACAATCTTCTTCTCAATCATAAATTTCCAATGACGTTACAAATTTATAGACACGTTGTATAGCCCTCAAAGTGGCAAGGGAAAGATACGGTAATTGTCGTACTTTCGATTAAGCGAATTGAGTATTAAACTGTCACGCATCGCTAGAGGTCATTTATTATATCTAAACAAACTGCATAAATAAGTGCCTAAATGCCCTCGCGAATGATGATACAGTGTTTCCATTGCACTGCAAACACTAATAAAAGCCAAGGAATGACAATTCATTCGTAAGTGTACGAAAATGACTTATTATTTTAAATAAAACGATTATTTCCTGTGTGACTCGAAGATTTTAAGCACCATTAGAGAGAGTGAGATGGCGAACGTAGCAACACATTAACACATAAGTATGAGAAGAACAACCTACTGGCAGTAGGTCGGCTTAGGGCGTTCTCTATTCGATGATGTAACGCACGGTCCTATATCTATTTCGTCTATACACACATATTCTTTGAATGTCTATCTTTGCCATACATGACTAGTGGTTGAATTTACTGAGAACGTACGTGTGTTTGTTACTTGCCATATTCTGTGTAAATATTCTAAGACAATAACCTGTCTATATGTTTGTAACGTCATTGGTATTTTCACATTTTCTCACATGCTTATAATTATTCATTATAAGGTTGTATTTCTTATTTATTACTTCTGATGTTGCAAATGTACGTGAACTTATTTTTTGCTATGTATTTATAAAGTTTTCTATAGAAACGTATCGAATCGTCTCAAGTTTTCATTTCACTTTGCATGTATCGTAAATTTGAATCAATTTATATATTATGTGTATTAGTAGGTATTCTTTGCATTTTCTGGCGAGCGTAACATAAATTATGGGTAAATATGTGTCTATTGTATTCGATTTCAAAGTTGATTAAAAACATTTTTGACGTATTCAACTGTGCATCATTTCAATCTCATATCTAAAAACCATGGCAGACATATGGACAACAGACGTATGGCTGACTGTATACAGACAACAGATGTATGGCTGCAGAGTGGTACTTTAAGTATCACCGTGGTGACAGACCACCATTCAGAATCTAAAGGTTGCTTGAAATGACTAGCCGTGCTTGGTGACCAGATATGAATGGCCAGGTATTTCCCGACTTTCCACTTCCCCATCTCCTTCCCTCCACATTAACTTCAGCCTCACAACATACCTCAATTGGGAATGCCATAGTCCCACTGGCTCCAGACGGTTGGGAGGAGTTAGGACTGTTGTGCGGAATTCTAAATAATAATTATATGTATTTTATAATTCTCGGTAAAAATGAATTTTTTAGACTTTCCGTAACTGAAAGTAAAAATCAAACGTACAATTCAAATAGGGGAGAGAGGGGGGTGACATTGTTACCCCATTTAATCTTGCTTGTTAAGGCGTTTTCATGACATAATCTTACGTTATATGTTTTTTTTTTAGTTTGCATTTACATTGTTAAAAAAATAAATAAATACCGCACAAGAGTCCTAACTGTCTGGAGCCAGCAGGACTGTACCACCCTTAATTGGAGTATGTTGTGAGACTGAAGGAGCAAGGAAGGGAAGGAGATGGGGAGAGGAATGTAAGGGCAATACTGAGGGTGAATAACACTCATGTTATGCCACAAATTTACTTTATATTATTGTTTTACTAATTAAATGTGAAAAAACACATTGATTACACACATGCGTATGCATGTTTTTCTCATTATTATTAAATATATATTCATGTATGTATCTATATATGAGCGATATGTATACCAATTTAATAAAAATGTATAGTGCGACCACAATATCTATTTTAATAACCTGTGTATTTTAACTACCCACAACATGGTATAGTTTTATTTTTATTTATTGCGTTGACAGCATCGCTGTGAATTAAACGACCAGCGAAAATGCACGAAAATAGTTTCTTGCCATGGAATTTTTTCACGAATTGCATAATAGTTCTTTGGACATGAAGTCTGTTTTTATGTGGTGTGTCGTACGTTAAAATCGATGGAATCCAACGTCTATAAACAATCAGCGTGCCCGTTTTGTTGTATCGTATGTGTATTGTGTATGTCAAAGGAGGGTGGTTTTGGGGGGAAGGGGGTGTAATGTACCCTCATCTTAGCTTCTAATCACGTGAAAGGTTATCATAGAAATCGTAAGGAATAACTGGTTTTAAAGCTTTACAGTTAAAAAATTTAAATGGCAAAAGAACCTTTACATATTTGGCTTACAAAATTTGGCCAGGCTGTGTATTTTTTAAAAAATTGTACGAGAATACACTAAAAAGTCCCTTTTGACAAATGGGTGGAATGTGAGGTATTGTTTTGACATGATCGATATGTTATTAAATATCGACGCTGGAAAGATAAAAGGGCTTAACCGACACATTGACGAATATGAGTTAAATATGCAGTTTTCAATTGTTTTTTTTTGTTCTGCATGGAATGCTCTGACACTCATTTGATTTCGAAGACTTTTAACATCAAAAATATATTTGCCATTTGGGAGAAGACTTGACTGACGACACAAGTTTGGGACTTTTTAAACTTTTTGTCGCTTCAAGTAATTAAATGTGAGCATTGAGTAAATTTTTTTCAAAATCCTGAAAAAAGACTTTTAAGTACTCTGGTGTAAACTTCCCAAAATGGCGCTTCAGCAGCTTTTCCTTTTCGGCGTCGATATGTAGGCATGTCGTCAGTCCGAATCGGAATATACTCAAATTCTCAACTGCTTTAAGTTGCTTTTGATGAAAATGTGGACTCCGATAGTACATCGATATATTCTCAGAGCAATAATATACAGGAGGGATAGTTTTGCGAAACAGTATAGTGGGGATTGTTGATTTTTTCCTGACCCGGGCGTTGCTAGGGTTTTAATGGACCTTTTTACGTCCATTCGCAGCACATGTCGACATAATGTTTTGTTTATTCGTAAAACCACTTTTTCACAGTATTGTTATCAACAAAAATATAGGATATAACCTCAAAAACCGTCGCATAACAAAACGTAGTGGGCGGAGTCACCGGAGATGCGGTAGACGGAAAACATGCTTATATATTCAAAGCAATAATATACCAGGAGGGAACGCTAGTATAGTCAGTATTGATGATTTTTGCCTGGGGCGTGGCTAGGGCTAGGGCTAGGGTATTTATACATCTATTCATAGGACATGTCGACATAATGTTTTTGTTTATTTGTATAACCACTTTTTCACAGTATTGTTTCAAACAAAAATGTAGGATATAACCTAAAAAAACCTTTGAGTTCCGTCCTGTTATGTCGCATAACAAAACGTAGTGGGCGGAGTCGCCGGAGACGCGGGAGATGGAAAACATGGTTATATACATACAAATGGTGCGATATTACGTGACAACTTGTCTTATCTCTTTCTCTCTCACGGTCTACGACGTAAAAAAGTGATTAATCGTAAATTTGTGTAGGTTGGGTCAAAATATTTAGCTCTCTCTCCATATATGTATATTCTTGCTCTGAGCTCACATACCTAAAAGTGGTGCGATGTTACGTGACAAATTGTCTTGTCTCTTTCTCTCTCACGGTTTACGATGGACAAAAACCCGGAGAAAGTGATTTATCCTAAATTTGTATAGGCTGGGTAAGAATATGTAGCTCTCTCTCCGTATGTATTCTTCCTTCAAGAGTTGTATTAATGAGGAATTGTTTTACCGGCAAGATGTGGATTATGACGATAAACTGGAATTGAATTTGAGCGAGCTCGATTCGGACATCCTGCCGTCGTGGAACCTCACCCTGTCCTACAAGACGACCCCCGAGACGGCCAAGCGGACCAACGACTGGATGCTGGCCTACATCGTGCTCTCCAGCTTCTGGATCGCGACGTCCGTCTTGCTTTTCAGTGAGTATCCCAACTAACTAACTAACCATCTATAGTATTAATACGCTAAGCCGTCTTCTGTACATGATTCGAAAAGTTACAAATGCTAATTTTCCCCCATACGTAAAAAAGTCTGAAATTTTATTTCGATCACGCTACTTTACGATTTACTCATCATATTCCTTTTGACGTGTGTGTAAAGACTAAACTGTTAACTAGTCTTATTCAAGACACCGTGAGAAATAAATCTGAAATTTATTCTGGTTCAACATCATCGGGAGGAATCAAACACTGAACACACACTTATTGATCAAATATATTGCCCATATAATATGTTGCTATTGTTGATTCAATGGTTGGTAGTTGTAATTTGTTATTAATTTCTATTTTTAATAGGTTTTCAATAGTTTTGTTTTAATAGTGAATACCGCACAAGAGTCCCAACTGCTCCCAACCGTATAGAGCCAGAGAGACTATGGCATCCCCAATCGGGATATGTTTTGAGGCTGAAGGTAGTGGGTAGCGGGGAGGGGAAGGATATGGGGAAGATGAAGGTTGGAAAGTACCCGGCTATTCAGGTCTGGTCACCAAACACGGCTAAAGTCACTTCAAGCAACGTTTCAATTCTGAATGGTGGTATTTCACACTACTTGCTTCATTTACATTCATACATACTTTTCTATTATTCTGATTCTTCACATGGCCCTTCTTCCCCACTTCATCTCATCCATTTTTTTTAAAGTGAAAAATCTAAGAACACACAAAAACGTGACTAACCTTTCCAGTTGTCAAAAACAAACCGCTGATCCAAAATGGCTGATAATGCTAACATATGACAAACATATGTGTACCAACATAAAAAACAAAAAAAGCCCGCGAAGATTTAAAATTCACCTTTTCTTTTGAACAGGCCTCGTATGCCAGAGATGTTTCCGAAAAAATATTTAAACGTATATTTCAATGTGGAATACAATGGTCAGGTAATAAACAATAAAATTATAATGTTTACGATTGTGTTATCTACTTGATTACAGCAAAAGCTTAGTCTACAATAGTTATCTAAGCACTTGTCAACCTAATTCAGTACTAAAATATCATAGACATTGGAGTGAATTGGTTATCATCTCGTTATCAATGCCTAGATTCTATACTGGTTTTTCCGAACCCAATAAATAACTACACACATATTTAGGAAGGTTTTTTGCATTGGTGAGTTATCAAAAGTTTGTTGACAACAGTCAACGTGATCCGATTTATTCTAGATGTTTAAGGCAGTTGGTTTTTTACAAGATTTTACTATCCTACGACTGAATATTTAAATTGCCTTGTTTTATGCATAATTTTATTGCTACCGCACTAGAGTCCCAACCTCAGAGTAATAATATACAGGAGGGAGCGCTTCTGCGGTCAGTATTAATGCTTTTTGCCTGACTCGGGTGTTGCTAGGACTAGGGCTAGGGTATGTATACATATATGTACAGCACATGTCGACATAACGTTTTTGTTCATTTGTACAACTACTTTTTCACAGAGACGCGGGAGACGGAAAACATGCTTACATACCTAAAAGTGGTGCTATATTATTTATTTATTTTGATAAACGCCCATTGGGCTTTTACAGTAAGAGTAAACAAATTCAAGTAATAACATATAATTTTACCAAAAATATATTAGAAGGTCAAATCAGCAATGAAAAAATATTTAAATTTTTTAAGCGAAAGATTATGAAAAAATTTCAACAGCTAGCTAGTACATAGTATAGCAATAATTGTATACGAAGTTAATAATTATAAAATTGAAAAGAATATTATGTGAGAACTTGTCTTGTCTCTTTCTCTCTCACGGTTTACGATGTAAAAACCCGGAGAAAGTGATTTAGCGTAAATTCGCATAGTTTGGATAAAAATATGTAGCTCTTTCTCATATATATTTTTGCTCTGAGGTCCCAACTGCTACCAATCACCTGGAGCCAGTTGGACTATGGCATCCCCAATTGGGGTATGTTGTAAGGTTGAAGGTAGTGGCTAGGAGAAGGAGACAGGGAGAGAAAGGTCGGAAAGTACCCGGCTATTCAGATTTCGTCACCAAACACGGATAAAGCCATTTCAAGCAACGATTTCAAGTTTCGATTCTCAATATATTAAAGTATCTTCCTCTCTGGAACGTGCCGCACATATACTGTTTATTATTTCATATGAATCAAATGTGTTATAACTTGTGACACATGTCATGTTAATGAAATAAAAATTATTTGCGCACGCCGGGTTTGAACCCGCGACCTCTGGATTCGTAGTCGAGCATCTTACCACACGACCACGGAGGCCGTCAGATTATTATTCCCTCTAAAAATTCGCAATATTACGGAATACGAATGCGATTAGATTCTCCAAGAATAGTTAGAGTATTACGAAATTATGCCAAAGCTCAATCAGACAATTCATTTTTCTTTCATTTCTTTTATTCATTTTGCCTTTTTGACTTGAAGTGAAATTCCTATCCACTTCCCCAAGTCTTGAATTGAGTCGAAGTGAATTACGTCATAAAAGTGGTCCAGCAAACTTCAGCAAATTATATACTGTAAAAGAAACACATAAGGGTTTATAAAACAGATGGATTCTTTGGCAAGCTCAATCATATTCCGAAAGATATGCTTTTCATCAAAGCATACTTTTTGCTTAAATTCTCCTTATCATTATGGAATAAGAATGATTTCGAATACTGTTTATGGGTTATTTGTAATTAAAAATCTGCTGGTTTTTCATAAGCTCAACCACATTCCGAAAGATAGGTTTTTCATCAAAGCATGGTTTTTACTTACATTCTCCTTATCATTATGGAATAAGAATGATATCGAATACTGTTTATGGACTCTTTGTAATTTGAAACCTGCTGGTTTTTTGTAATATGTTTAAGTGTTTTGTTGGAAATCACGAAAAAGCAACATGAATGAGAATTATTCTGGCCTTAAAATATATCTGCGTGTGCAAGGAAGAACGGAATGAGCCAATAGACGCAGATGTTCAGAAGAGCCAAAACAAAATGTATCAATTTTGTTTTTTTTTTGTGTGTAACCATGTCGTATGTCACATGTCCTTTTTAAAAAAATAGTAGCACATTATTTTATTTTCTGACTCATCTCATTTTTTTTTACTAGATATGTATCTGAGGAATAATAAATTCTGCATACTTAACTCAAAACTTGATTTTCTTCACTCATTCCGTTCTTCCTTTCGCATAAATATGTATGTTTTAACCTCTAGAATGCCGGATTCTCGCAAGGTACAATTTCCATCGTACCTAACTGTTAATAACTGACTTGTGTTTTGGTGTTTTTGTCAATTATGCTATCTTCTCAGATAATGTGTTTATGTATGTTTTCATATGGTATGTTAATGGTATAAGCGGTTTCTATGGAATAGCTACTTATATTCGGATAATTGTTTTTTTTTCCTTCATGTCATTAAAAAAGTTTGGTTAAGTAATGTAAAGATTTTTGCCGTTGTTTTATTGTATTTTTGAGTATTAAATTTTCTTTAAATAAAAATAACTGCATGAGTGTTTACTGTAAATACAAACAGTAATGTAACTTTGAAAATCGATTTTTTTCTGCCGCACTGACGTAAGCAAACTTCAAATATGAATTACTCAACTTGTACCGAACTTAACGCAATGCAAAATATCTTTATGGATTGATTGTTTTGTTGAAAAGAGATTACATTTCATTCAAGCGTGCGAAGAACTGGTTTCAAAACATGAAAAAACTTCTGAAAAGATAGTGAATAATGCCCGGTGACTATTGGCATCTCCGGCACACTAGAGGTTAAGGCCATAATAGTTCGGTTCCTCGTGTGAATCAACAACACCGATTCTAAATATATACGAGTTTCATTGTGTATAATTAATATGAAATGAATAGACAAACAACGTATCTGAAAGCATTGAAATGACTTGAATTCCTCTTAATGTTCTCAAAGGAATCACTTCTGCGTTCAGTTCGTTTCATATTACTCTGTTTAAACATGAGAAAACTTTGTGCGATTACAGTTGGAACTGTGATGGACGCAACAGGCAAGTTACTCGCTGTCACCGTTATCCCCTGGACCCTCGCGACTATAGCCAACATCGTGGCTGATGTGGTTGCCACTATCACCTTTTCTCAAGACATAGCAGACACAACTGTAAGTATCAGCCAAGGCGAGGTAACACCAGGGCACATCACTGTGGAAACCATTGTCACCTGTTCTAAGATATACATATATCACTAAGCCTACGCCAGTAGTAAAAAAATGTACCCATTACGATTTTGTAATATTAACCTTTCCGTTCGCCAAATTAAATATCAGATGTGCGATCCGAAGGGGGTGACGCAGTGGCTCCATTTGATCTTGCTTATTAAAGCGTTTTCATGACAAAATCTTAGGTAATTTGTTTTTGCAAAACTTAGGGAGAAGTATATTCACAATATTTCAGTAATATTTATGTTAGATATCGCATAACACTCTCGTTCGGGGTGACACGAAAACCCCCCCTCGGAACAGAAGTGTTAAAATAAAATGTTGTTCAAATAATACATAATTTAGAATAACCTTTTTGTCAAAAACATAACATTTCTTTTTCAGACTTTCCAGAAATTGTTAAAATTTCTAAAAGTGGAAATACCAACAGTTGATATCACCCTTCCTGTGGATATCCCCAATATTCAAGATGAAATCGATAAAATTAAGGTGTTTGGCACGTGGATTCCCGCTACCATTATGGTGGTGTTCTTTAGCCGCGCGCTCATAATTTTTTTCGTCAATCTCTTCCTGGTGTTTTTTATCCCGATTGAAGCCAAGAAGAGGAACAACCGAGTTCAGCCGAAAGTCCAACAGCAACAACCGCAGCCATACCCGCAGCAATACCCGCAACAAACCACACAGCCCCCCGTAAGTTTACATGCCATGTTTATAGCGCCTACTCTATCATTACAACAAAATACACACATCACTGGTGGTTATCCACATTTGAAACTTAAGCGAGTATTACAATCTATTTTAGCTCGCCCCTTGGGCAACAGACCGTCCGCCTCTCCAACCTCTGGCGGTGGAATACCTTCCTAAAGGGTACGGTGCTGCGCCGCAGAATGGTTATGGTAACAAACCTCCGAACAGCTACGGCAATCCTCAGCAGAATGGACCGCAAAACGGTTACGCAAATAAGCAACCCATGACGGTAGACAGGCTGAACCAGTACGAGCCCCCCGCCCCGATGAAGAGAAACGACATCCAGAACTACCTACAAGGCTCCGACACCGAGAACTGGCTGGCGCGGCACAACGGAAGGGTTGCCGGGAAAGACGGGCAAGGGAACGGCAACAGCAGCGTCAGCGGGTCGGGCAACGGGAACGGCGGCGTCAGCGGGCCAGGGAACGGTAACGGACACGGAAATGGCGGCAGCAGCCGCAGCGGAAACAGGAGCAACCACAGTACTTATTCTAATCCGCCTCAAAGGCCTGTTACGGAGCCGGTGTCCGTTCTGAAGAAGGAGAGACCGAAAAGGTTCGTTATATTTCAAATAAGCCATATGCCTGAGTGTACCTCTGAATGCCTAGAGTTCGGTTTGTGTTAATTTTCTCTCCCTCGCAGGGACATCAATCCCGGCCCCGACGTACTGCATGACCAGCTGCCGTGGTCCTACTTCAACAACACCCGGGAGGCGCCCCGCCCGCGGCGCAAGCTAGACGGGGACCTGCCGCCCATGCCCCCGCCCGACTACACGCTGCGCTTCAAGCAGGCCCGCCGGACCGAAGTGGGTAGGTACACCGGCTCCAACATGCATACGTACATTCATAAGTACACAAATTCGCAAAACTCACATAGGAAAGTTTCCGCCGACATTTGAGGGGCTTAGAAGCAAAAGCAGCAATCTACAAAAAATGGCTCTGTCATTGTCAATCTTTGAATGATGATTATAAAGAAACAGACAATTTTAATAATAAATGTTTGTGTACATTAAACTAGGAACAATTTGAAGGACAGTGTATAAAACGCTGCATCATTTTTTTAAGAAATAATTTAGGACGAAAAAGATTGCTGCCTTTGCTGCTATGCCCCTCATTTGTCATATTACATCAAATTAACGAGTCTTACCCTGACTCTTAAAATACCAAATAACCCTTTGGAACCAGTGGAAAAAAAAGAAATTGCAATGTGCCACACTAATAAAGCTTTCAAGGGCCAGTGTGACTGACTAGTTCTAAAACGACCTTGTATCATCCCCTGGTTAGAGGGGTTCCCGCAAGTTCGAACGAAACTGGGTCCGCTCTAAAAATAAAATATATATTTTTTTTGTAAACTCACGCTCGTATGAAGCCGGTTGTTAAGGGATAATTCAACTCGACGCTGGAAAGGCAAAAGGGCTGAAGCGACACTTTGGTAAAAATGAGTTAAATATGCAGTTTTAATCAGTTTTTTTTAGCTCTGACTCTCGTTTGATTTTGAAGTCTTTTGTGGCGCTTTTTTATCCAAAATCTAATCAGGTACTGAATTTTATTGCAAAAAAACTTCTAAGTGCTCTGGTGTAGACTGCCCAAAATGGCGCTTCAGCCTTTTTGCCTTTCCGGCGTCGATATGTTATGTTTGCAGTACAGTGTTTAACAATGTGTTTTACTGATGTATTTTTATTGTAAATCAATTTTCAGGACGAAACAACTAACCCACCATCAAAGTTACGCAGAGCGACCTTAAATAATAATTAGTGTTCGAATGCACTGAGCGGTTACACGCACACTCACGCCCAGCACCCTGGGGACCCTCGGGCCCCGCAGGGCGCAGTGCCCAGAATACCCGACATCGCCCCCGCCAGCCACCTCTGCCAACTTGATACCGGCTTGGCGTTTCCGTGTGCCCCATTGGATTCTATTATTTTTGTAAATATTTTAAGATATTTTTTTTTCAGTGAACGCTATTTCCCAAATTCTTTGTATATTCCTTATTATTTATGAATAAAAATATCCTTATTTTACTTAATTCATTTTGTTTGTGCACATAACTCAAGTTGTTAAAGTGCACATAGGTGAGTCGTAAGAATGTCAGACTGGTTTAAGGGTAATGTATAAGCTCAAGAGAGAGACACTTATATGGTTTGGACATGTTTAAATATATGTATATATTTTTTTAAAAAGAAAGACATACATTCCCGGGTTGCGAATAACTTGACAATATTTTAAAAACTCCTACTACCATCATAATAAATGAAAAATGTTGCTTTTGCAATGATGGAGAACTTAGCCACCAGACCCATATTAACAAATAAAAATATTTCTGCATGCCGGGTTCGATCCCGCAACCTCTGAATTCGTAGTCGAGCGTCTTACCACTCGACCACAGAGGCCGTCGCGACCATGTAGAGCGGATGAACGAAAAAATAAGTACAAAGGAAATACATGACGCGAAAGTGAATGGTAGTAGAGACTGAGACACCCGAAGAAGACATGGCACGATCAAGTGAACCAAATACTTGAGTCTGTGTAATATAAATTAAGCAAAAAGTGTGTGCCAGAGTTGTGTGGCGGACCATCCCCTTTGCCTACCCCTGCGGAGTGTATAGTTAGTTAGTCAGGTAGGTGACCCCTTGGATTGACAAGGTTCTATCTGGCGCCGCACTGCCACGCGATAATAAGTTCTTAAGTATCATTTTAAAGAGCCTATTATCGCATGACATTGCCGTTCCAGATGGAACCTTGTTATTCCAAGGGGTCGCAACAAAGAACGTCATTATGATTATAGAATTACGGTCACGGTCATATGTTGTTTTTTGTGCCCAGAATGGTCCAATGGTAATAATTGTGCTTGTTTATTTTTATAGCGCCCTTTTTGTAAAATATAACAAGGGCACGTAACAAAGTTAGAAAGTAACAAAAAACTGTAGTTAAAATTAGCCTTAAAAACATGAGCACTCTACTTAGATGTATATACAAATTTGGTCCAAAGCCATTTCAAGCAACTTTTTGATACTGAATGGTTGCCTCTCACCAGGGCGATACTGGAGGTATTTACCACATTCTAACAATAAACAATAGTATATAAAATTCTATGTCAAATAACGTATATAAATAATTCCGCTACGCCAGGATACGAACCCGCGACATCTGGGTCTGGAGGCAAGAAGCTGAAGCTTTTAAACAATTGTTGTTATTAAAAAATAATAGCATTTACAAAATAAACTATAAAACAAAAAAAAATAAAAAAGGTGAAGAAGAAAAAAAAACAATTAGCACTAAGAACAATTAAGAAAAAGACCAGAAAGTTGTTCGCCTTGGTTAAGGTTAGGTTAGGTTAGATTAGGTTAGGTTATGCTAGGTTAGATTAGGTTATGTGTGTTATAAAAATAAAATGGATTTACAAAATAAACTTTAAAACAAAAAATAAAAAAAGGTGAAGCTGAAAAAAAAAACAATTACCACTAAAAACAACCAAGAAAAAGACCAGAAAGTTGTTCACTTTGGTTTAGGTTAGGTTAGGTTAGGCTAGTTTAGGTTAGGTTGTATGTGGCTGGCCTTGTAATTTTATCAGTGAATTATTGGATTCTAAAACTAGCAAATTATGCTTTCTGTGTTTTTGTGCCAGTATGGTATTCTACTGCCCAATCAGCCCTCATCCCGGTCAGGGTCATGTGGATTATGGAATCTTTAGTTGGTAATTCTCGAAATGACACACAACAGCTTACTACTGTTTATTGTTCCCATTGCGTTGTGCAATCAATCTTGTTTTTATGTGATCCTTGTAGGGATTAAAATAATCATCGTAAAGTGGGCACTGCGCAATATTATTATATATACATATCGCTGAAGTGCCTTTTGGAAAGTTTACGCAAGAGCACTAAAGTTTTTTGTTTGTTTTACAATAAAATTCATACCACTTCAGTGCCACTTTGGATTTATCAAAAAGCTAAAAAAAGTTCCAAACTTGTGTCGCTTGAGTCAAGCCTTCTCCCAAATGGTAAATATATTTTAAATGGCTGAAGGG
The DNA here is from genome assembly GCA_022651775.1 of Drusus annulatus. NCBI lineage: Eukaryota > Metazoa > Arthropoda > Insecta > Trichoptera > Limnephilidae > Drusus > Drusus annulatus. The sequence goes on from JAGWCC010000941.1 coordinate 60,949, forward strand.
AGACAAAAGTTTTTAGAATCAAAGGAGAGTCTGAGCGTTCGATGTAGAAAAAAAACTGATCAAAACTGCATATTTTACTCAATTTTGACCAAAGTATCCATTAAGTCATTTCGCCTATTCTTACAGTCAAAAACGTAGGGCGCCATATTGGAAGACGATGTTTCAATAATGTGAGCTACGCTGATGATATGGTAATGATGACACTGTCAGTAAGGAGGCTAGCGCCTGTAATGTTCGCTGATAAACTCGACAGATGCTCCTAGGGTAAGGCGCGCTTTTGTTCGGGGATGTAGAATAAAATATAATCACTTTACTTGAATAATTTTTATTGGAAGAATTCAAATAGTATAATAATGAAACCTTTAACTGAAGATATTTAAGTACCGCATGGCAGTGCGATCTGAATAGGAATGCATGAGGTGAAATAGGTCGAGGGTAGAATAGAGAGTCGTAGTAATGGTCAACTTAAAGATCATAGTCCAACATGTGGTCTATGGGATAATGCACGTTCAAAAGAATTTTAGAAATCGACCTTTACAATACAATTTAAGATGCAGAAAGACATTAAAGGAAGCAATTAAGAAATACAAAAGGACATTGGTATGAATGGTTAGTGACATGGGGTAAATTGCACATGGACGCAACTGGGTGGGCCATTACACGCCCTTGAGGTGGTATTTCACAAAAATTGCGCTATTTAAATTAGCCAAAAATTACTACGTATCTTCTGAAATATCTGTGAAGAATTTACAATCCGTTAAAAACAGCAGGGTCCTAAAAAAATCTCTCACCTATTCTAAACGGTGAGCTGCTAAAACTAACAGAAGAGAAAAATACCCAGGGTACACCAACACACCAGCAAACTAATGGATGACGACGACATTGACAGGGAAGGGTGAGTCCTTCGTGGAGAATTAAACATGCTCTGTAGAAGGTTTTGGCTTTGCGGTCAGTGGGTGAAAAGGACACTCTTCCTAGCGTTTTGTACTATTTTGTACAAGTGCGAGATTTGGGCCAATTTCAATAATATATATTTTTAAATTCCAGTAGGTATGCAGGAGTAGTGCAATACAATACGTTCCATAATTGTTAATGATAAATACAATAAAATATAGAAGCCATAATAAAGAGAAAAAAAACATACATTCAAAAGTTAAGGGTTTGCTACAACAATGCCATTTTTTTACGTGAATACCGCTCAAGAATCCCAACTGCTCCCAACTGTATCTCCAATTGTGGTATGTTGTGAGGCTGGAGGTAGTGGGGAGGGGAAGGAAATGAGGAAGGGGAAGGTTAGGAAGTACCTGGCTATTCACACCTGGTCACCAAACACGGCTAAAGCCATTTCAAGCAACGTTTCAATTCTGAATGGCGGTCTTTCACCAGGGCGATACTTAGACTATATACCACTCTTGAACGTGCCGCAAATATATTATATTTTATGTCAATTAAATGTGTTATGACACATATTAATTAAATACAATTTATTTGCGCACGCCGGGTTCGAACCCGCGACCTCTGGATTCGTAGTCGAGCGTCTTACCACTCGACCATGCAGGCCGTCATAGGCAACTGCCTATAGGCAACTTCTGCAACTTCCAAGATTCTGCAGTGCCTCTACAATGTTCACCGAAGGGAGGGTGCACTCATTCCCCGCCTTACTTCGCCAACGACTAGCCAGCTTCTGGGGCAGGCCACGGAATTCAACTAACGTCATTGTCGCGGCTGCATCTGAATGGCTCAGCTCTCCTCTCAACAAGCGATGGATGCAGAGACCACCTCGAAGCACGCTCGATTAACATGACATTCACTACTAAAAGCATCAACTTATTCAGCTAGCGTTTGGATAGATCGAGTTTGAATCCTACAGCGGGATTCGTACTCTTTTTAGCAAAGTGGAAAGTAAAATATTGGCCCTATGAATCTTAACGCTGTCAGGATGGACTCCCTCTTGATGGCGTTTTGTATAAATTAGACCTTATATCCTCCATTAATATTTCTTTCTTTTTTTTTTTTGAATTTTATGTTTATTTTTCATTATTATTATCATTATGTGTATTACAAAATTTATTTTATAATTATTATTACTATGTATTATTATCAATTATGGAAGGTATTGCATTGCACTACTCCTGCATACCTTCTAGAATAAAACTTTATTATTATCATATTAGTAGATTGATGGGGCCAATAACTTACTCCAATGAACTTCTATACTAGGATTCGGGATCTGACGGGATTCCACGAAGAGGTCATTTCTAGAGTTGTTGATCCTTTCCCTCATGCCTACTACCCTGGTTCTCATAAGGGCTGTAAGAGTATTATGGAAAGGCTTCGTGTGCAGTACAGTACGTCTACCGCATGCGCCTACGATTGGTCTTCCCGTGCACTGTAGTGTTTCCAATGTGTTCACCGAGAGGCGAGTTCCAGGATTTACATCCCTTGATATCATTTTATAAAATTAGTAGAAAACATACCACCTTCTCCTAGTACTCCTCTATCGAGGGTTGTCTACTTTCAATGCAGTCTTTACCATGCATGCTGCATCCCTGAAAAAAATAGCCAAACTGTATACGCCAGTGTAATAATCGCTGATGCGACCGACAGAATGCTCCTTGGGTAAGATGCGCTTTTGTTCGGGAATGAAGGATAAAATACAATCACTTTCTCTTGAATACTTTTTATTGGGACAATTTATATAATTTTGTAATTAAACCTATAACTGAACATAGTTTACTGCACAAGGAATGAATATTAGAATGATAGTGGGTGCTTTAACAGAATAGCTCTGGTTTTATACCTGACATTATATGCATCAAGCTAAATGTATCAGAGTCCAAACATGTGGTCCATGGTATAATGCATGTTAAAAGGAATTTTGGAAAGCGATGTTCCAATGTATTTTATTAGAGTGAAATACATTAAGGAATGCAATCAGGATACAATAGGAGATTGGTAAGGATGTTTAGTGACATGGGTAAGTTGCACATGTGCTAAAACATTGGGTCACTGCAACATCACACCAGGTAAGTTACGAAGGTTTGAAGAGCGGCGTCCTTCTCTACTAAGTCTTTCATCAGTGGATTATCAATTAAGTTATCAAGTATCTGTCGCTCCTTTAGAGTATATAGAGTGGTATCTATCCAAGGCAGTGTAGTCAGTTTTTGATGATTTTTACCGGACTCGGCGGACCTGAGCGTGGCTAAGACTAAGGCTAGGGTATTTTATACATCTATTCATATCACATATCGACATAATGTTTTAGTTTATTCGTATAACCACTTTTTCACAGTATTGTTATCAACAAAAATATAGCATATAATCTAAAAAACTGTTTAGTTGTGTCAAGTATAGTGGCATAATAAAAAATGTCCCGCGGTGACCCAGGAGCCCAAGATCATCGCGACAGTACATAGAAGCGGTGTATTATATTTGTTGTCTCTTTCTCTCTCATGGTGTACGACGTAAAAACCCGGAGAAAGTGATTTATTGCAAGTTTGTATAGGTTGGGTTAGGTTAGGTTAGGTAAAAACAATTAACTCTCTCTCCATACATTGTTACTCCAAGGTCGCTCCTATATGAGTTAAATTTAAAAGTTTTTCATGTATAAGGAATTTATTAAAGAGATTATTATGAAAACACCAAGATGTTTGAATATTCTTATTTTTATGTCTTGTACAATTTAACAATGTTTCGCTATTCAATGATTACTTAATATAGTTTACCTATAATTTGTGCTGGGCGATATGAAGATGCGTCGACAGAGCCACCTTTCAAAGGATTCTACTCGCAATATTTCGCATTTCGATAAAGATTTCCTAAATTGGTTCTTTCGTTGTCCTGGGTATTTTGAGGGTACGCTTTAGATATAGACGGCCTGCATGGTCGAGAGGTAAGACGCTCGACTACGAATCCAGAAGTCGCGGGTTCAAACCCGGCGCGCGCAAATAACTTTTATTTAATTAATATGTGTCATAACGCGTTTAATTGATATAAGATAATATAATGTATATTTACGCACGCTGGAAGTGGTAGATGCTCTAAGTATCGCCCTGGTGAAAGACCACCATTCAGAATCGAAACGTTGCTTGAATGAAATGGCTTCAGCCGTTTGTGACCAGATCTGAATAGCCAGATACTTACCGACCTTCCTCTTCTCCATCTCCTTCCCCTCTCCACTACCTTCAGCCTTACAACATACCCCAATTGGGGATGCCATAGTCTCACTGGCTGCGACTATGGCATCGACGGTTGGGACTCTAGTGCGGTATTCAATATAAAAAAAAATACCCAAATCTGAACCTTTTTCTCTCATGATTTATGATGACGATCATGATTTAAAATTTAATTTGTAAACATATTATATATTATTTTATCTTTGTTAGATAGTCTAATAAGCTTAATTAATTTAGTATGAAGCGCACTTGCGGTGAAATATCACAAAACTGAGCTAAATAAGTAAATGTTATTATTATTATTAATGAATTCCGCAATCTCCTCGATTGCGGTTATCCAAAAATATTATTAATGTACTCGCACATGCAGGAATTTATATAAAAACCTGGTCCGGAATTTTAAGTACAAATATGTGGGTGTACTTAAAAAAAATATTATCAGCAAATTATTTAGATATAATATTGTTTTGCAGTGAATAATCTGTTCGGGCCAGATAAAGACGCGATACGAGGCGATCAGCCCGATATGGCTGAGCGGCGAGATGCCTGGCGGATGAGTCATCATCCGCGTTCTGTCATCGTATTCTGTCAGTGTGTGCGTGCGGTGCCGTCACTGATAGGGCCAAGCACCAGTCATCCAAAATGACGATCAAAAATTTCCTGCTGAATGCTCCAATACTCGATTGATTATTCAACCCGTGAGGGGCTATATATCACTTCTCGTAATTATTTTATCCGGAAAATTCCAAAGCCTGATTTTCCTGAACATTCATGCGACATAACCGACATGTTTCATTACGGATTTTATTGTACAACACAGTATAAAAATAATCTCAAAACAACATAACGTAACACTGAGAAAAAAAAATCAGCTACTTTGTCGCCGGAAAGGCAAAAGGGCTGAAGCACCATTTTTGGGAGGCTCACACCAGAGCACTTTAAAGCTTTTTTGTTTTACAATAAAATTCATACGTCTTCAGTACCGGGTCGGATTTTGAAAAAAGTTAACTCAGGTAACTAGGCGAAAGGGCTTAAGCTACACTTTGGTCAAAAATAAGTTAAATATGCAGTTTTCATCACTTCTTTTTTCCACATCGAATGCTCTGACTCTCGTTTGATTCTGAAGACTTTTGTGGCCCTTCAGCCATCTAAAATATATTTACCACTTGGGAGAAGGCTTGACTCAAGCGACATAAGCTTGCTACTTTGAAAAAAAATCACCTCAGGTAACTCAGTGAGAGCATTGAGTTAGCTGAGTTAACTTTTTTCTCAAAATCCAACCGTACTGAAGACTTATAAATTTTATTGTAAAACAAAAAAGCTTTAAAGTGCTCTGGTGTAAGCTTCCCAAAATGGCGCTTCAGCCCTTTTGCCTTCCCAGAGAAAATATTGTTGTAATTTTTTTTCTCAGTGTTACGTTATATTTTATTGAAATTATTTTTATACTGTGTGTAGAACTTGTGGGGTTGCATTACCCTCTTGAGATCGGTGTTAGATCAGCTAACCCATGCCAATAAACATTCCTACTAATCTCCTGTTGTATCCTGATTGCATTCCTTAATGTCTTTCTGTTCAATAAACTATATCTTAACATCGCTTTCCAAAATTCCTTTTAACATGTATTATCCCATAGACCATATATTTGGACTCAAATACTTTTAGTTTGACCATGCCCATATGCAGGTATAAAACCAGAGCATTTCTGCAAAAGCACCCATTCTACATTTAGCATTACCATTCCATTCTATTTCATATTACCATTACCATTCTATTCCCATTTGTAAACCATGTTCAGTTAAAGGTTTAATTATGACATTATATAAATTGTCCTAATAGAAAGTATGATTATATTTTATTCTTAGAGTAACCGTATAGAGAGACCGTCCTAAAATGTATCAAATCGTTGACATACTCGCAAAATACAGCTCTCTCTTTATGCTCGGTTCTATAAAAGTATGAGAAAAATAGATAAACAATTGCTGTTAAAAATGTACGATCTGGGACGGACTAAACGCCGCGTAAGCAGTTTTTTATCAACAAACTTCAGACTGATTACTTATGTCAGTCGAGCGACAGTAAAATGTGCGTAAAAATATCATAACTAATTTAGTGCAATTTTCAAAAAAACGATATGGCTATATGTGCAGTTGATGGATGCTTCAACTGAAGTACAAAAGGACAAAAAAAAAACAGTTTTCATAGGTATGTTTCAAAGAATTCGTTTTTTTTTAGTTTGATCTCAAATATTTGATGTCCTAACCTACAAAACAACTAGTAACTTACACCAATATTTAATTGATCTTTGCACTATTCATTTTAATACAATAAACTTCTGTTTAAAATGAGTTTTAATGCATTTTTAATATGTTTTACTTAGACAGATAAACGAGATACTCATAATTTTTTTTAGGAACGGGAAACCCCCTTTTCGTTCGGCTTTTGAATGTATCCCGGTCTCTTTCTTTCTCATGGTACCAGCGCTTAATTGTCGGCGAACAGATAAAGACGGAATAATGGATTTTTTTACGGTTTTCTTCGCCTTGCATTGGCCGGCAGTTTATAGGCCATACCTCCTTGGTCAAGCTTGGTCATAAAGTTGCTACAACATTTCGCAAGGTTAGATCTCTAGGTTACTCTAAGATTTTATTCATCATCCTCGAACAAAAGTGCGCCTCATCCAAGGAGCATTTTGTCGGTCGCATCAGTGATCATCACACCTGGAATAAATACAACAAAAACAATTGTTAGCCAAACAACTGTTACTGAAAAAATCTCGTATGCTGGTGATATTTTTGGTGGCTGTGATTGGCTACGGGGTATTTTTCAACTCTATCCTCTCAGGACCAAGAATAAAACGCCCAGAGTCACTTTTAACAATACGCAGTAAAAGGTTTGTTATCTTTTAAGTACATTCAGAGCGTTATTAATTATTCGTTGAGAAATTCCAATGTAATCATTTGATATGAGATAACATATTTAGAGGAGAAAGATAAACGGTGCTTTAGTCATGTATCGCTTTGAAAACTCTTCATAATTTTATCAACACCTCGTCATATTTTCGATATCGGAATCGTTCTGCGTACAGGGTTTTTAAGAAGTTTTGTTGCGAAGACATGTTCAAGAGGTTCCGAGGAAGACGATCCTCCGTAGTCATGTGGTAGGACGCTTGACCACGAATCCAGAGGTCGCCGGTTCGAACCCGATGTAGGCAAATAACTTTTATTGGATTAATATGTGTCACATTTAATTCATATAAAATAATATTTAGGATATTTATAGGCCTAGATGTTTGAACCACCGTCACCTTTTACAGAGTCGCAAATTGATGATTAACGCCATTATGGATTTTCACCGCTACCACTTCAAATAATCGCCCACGTTAATCGCCGATTTTAAGCCCGTGTCAGCATTTGATCCAATTATGATCGGTTATCAAGCATAGCAGAGTGGTAGATACTCCAAGTATCGCACTGGTGAAAAACCACCATTCAGAATCGAAACGTTGCTCGAAATGGCTTTAGTCGTGTTTGGTGACCAGATCTGAATAGCCAGATACTTCCAAACCTTCCTCTTTCCCTCTCCTCCCCCTACCCATTACCTTTAGACTCACAAAATACCCATTTGGGGATGCCATATTCTCACTCGCTCCAGACGATTAGGAGCAATTGGGACTTTTGTGCGGTGTACACATGACAAAATAAAAATAAATAAACATAAATACATTAAAATCTGTTCAGAGCTGTTGCCAATCTTGTAGGTACATATCGATCGGTAGTTAACCGTCTTCTAAACGGCTATCAGCAGAGACTTTACCATTTTGGTTTTGAAAGGTGACTCTCAAGAATATTAATTGATTTGAATATGTTTTCAAAATTGTAATGGTGTAGTGACCCAGCCAGTTTAGCATATGTGCAACTTACCCATGTCACTAAATATTCCTACCAATGCCCTATTGTATCTTAGTTGCATTCTTTAATGTCTTCCGGTCTAATAAATTATATCCTAACATCTCTTTCCGAAATTCCTCTTAACATGTATTATCATATAGACCACATGTTTAGACTCTGATACTTTTATTTTGACCATGCCTATAATGCAGGTATGAAACCAGAGCTATTCTGTAAAAGCACCCATTCACTATTAATTTCCATTCCACTATACATTGCCATTCCATTCATTCCACATTCAATTCTTATCGCACTCATGTTCAGTTAAAGGTTTGATTATAATATTATATAAATTCTTCTATTTTATTCATCAACCTCGAACAAAAACGCGCCTTACCCAAGTAGCATTCTGTCGGTCGCATCAGCAACCATTACAAAATGATTAATAATCTAGCTGACAGTAACTTAGTGTATAAGATCACACTGTACACTATACCGAGATGTATAATACACTTTTAGTTGTTCTGGACAGATATACAACTCGATAATACAGGATGTTACAAGTTTATACCAAGAACGCCAAGTTTGAACAATGGATTGAGTAAACATCACAACATATACATAATCTCAAATTCAATTTATTAATTTTTTTATTGCTGATGATTTTTTTTTCATCCCAGTTAAAACATAAATTCAAATTAAACTATTCGTATCAAATTAAACCAAGTAAAATCTTAGAGCTGCCATGTTCTGACGTTTGTCTCCAGCATTGTTTGACATTGCCCAACATCGGGAACTCCATCGAAGTGTGATGGCCCACCTAGTTGCGCCCATGTGCAATTTACCCCATGTCACTAACCATTCATACCAATGTCCTTTAGTATGTCTTAATTGCTCCCTTTAATGTCTTTCTGTCTCTTAAATTGTATTGTAAAGATCGATTTCTAAAATTCTTTTGAACATGCATTATCCCATAGACCACATGTTGGACTATGATCTTTAAGTTGACCATTACTACGACTCTCTATTCCGCCCTCGACCTATTTCATCTAATGCATTCCTATTCAGATTGCACTGCCGTGCGGTACTTACATATCTTCAGTTAAAGGTTTAATTATTATACTTTATGAATTCTTCCAATAAAAATTAATCAAGTAAAGTGATTATATTTTATTCTACATCACCGAACAAAAGGGTGCCTTACCCAAGGAGCATCTGTCGAGTTCATCAGCGAACATTACAGAAGCCAGAGTAAAGTTAGCCTCTCAGAAGTTGGGCGTACTGTACAAGACCCGCAGATACTTTAATAGTACACAACTGCTGACTATATACAAATTGCAAGTGCGCCCCACTGTTGAATTTGGTAGCCGCTTCTGGCCCGGATCCCTTAAATACATGAAAAAAACCCTTGAATATGTGCAGAAACGGGCGGTTCGTTTGATAGATTCTCCTATCTTAAAAAAACGAATTGCAATATTTGGAGCACAGACGTCAGGTGGGAATGCTGTCCCTGTTCTACAGGTATTTCAATGGAAGATGATACGAGAAACTCGCGGCATTGATCCCTTCGGCACAGGTGCGTAGTCGGGAAATTCGCTAAATGCGCGTCCATTTTTGCACGGTTAACATTCAACACATGAGAACGGGTCACTTTTACGAGTCGTTCTTATGTTCAACAGCTCGGATATGGAACGATTTTCCGGCCGGTGTGTTTCATCCCTTCTTCAACATGGGCCTCTTCAAGACCCAGGTTTATTAATTCCTTTCCTCAAAAAGACCCTCCACACAGCATCCCCGAATATGACATAGGCCCTGTCTGGAGTTACTGTAAAAAAAGAGCCTTCTCCCTAATGGTAAACATATTTTAGAAGGCGGAAGGCCCACAAAAGTCTTCAAAAATAAAGGAGAGTCAGAGTTAACTCAATTTCGACCAAAGTGTCGCTTGAGCCCTTTTGAAAATGACTTCTGTTTGAACCTGAAATGGTCTTCTTTCTAATGTAGTTCTTATTCTCAGCGTTGTGAAACCGACAAGTGGCCATCAACCGATAGTGAAGAACTATTCGATAATAATATATGTATTATAATATTTCCGAGATTGGACGGCACCTGAATGTGTGACACGTATGCAGCCCATTAGGCGAGATAAGACACAGGCCTGCGTATTAAACACTATCAAGGAGAGATAGCCAATCATCGGGCGATACGGGGAGCGAACTGCGGACGGCGATAAGGCCTCACTGCCAGCGAGGGACGCCATTCGTGTCGGAGTGTCAGGAACCTGTGACCGAGTGGAACATGCTATAGAGAAGAGACCCCTCAGTGAGTGCAACACCCGAACAGTGAACACGCCATGGCCATCGAGAGGGTTGGGGTGCTGAAGCACTTGAGACTGTGCGTCGTCTTGGGGGGAGGGCTGGCTTGTGTAAGTATTCCTCAACACACTACTATTCGCATTATTCGGTGCAAAATAAAGCCGGGCCAGTGCCAAAGTCGCGAATCTGCAAAATACCATTTTGAGATATGAGGGGTAAAGAGTTAAAACTCGCCAACTCCATCATTTTCAAAATTCATTTATTTTCATTGTCACATAACCTTAACCACTGATGAATGTAAAATCTTGAGAATCTCACCAAACCGATTTAAAAATGACGTTCAGTTTCAAAACTCGCAATGTTCTAGTACCGATGAGGAGCAAAACTAATGTCCTCCAGTTCAACCAATGGGAGCTGATTCCGATGACGTCATCTTTCATGGCCGCCGCAGCATTATTATTATACGTATTTTCGAAATTATGTCCACTGATGTCTTTAATTTTTAATAACAAAACTCACAAATTCCGGAACATTGGTAGCAAAATGGTAGCATAATTAACAATGTAAAAAAACGGTATTCCCTTTTTAAAGCATTAAATACCAATATGTTTCACAGTGATAATATTTTAGGGTTTGTAGCAATGACCTTACACACGTACATTTGTAACGTCATTGGTTTGCAGTCACAACAGCAGTTGCAACACAAAGGAAAATAAATAAATTGTTAACGGTGATGATAAAACAGTTTCCCACAATTTTGTTATTGTGGGGTTTGTGAGTTTTGATTCTATACCCCTCAAATATTATTACCTATATATCTTGAAGTCAGCAACATTAATTTTGTGCGTCATATATGTATGTACCACCGCGTTCTTCATCATTCAAAATTCTTACGATTGAACTTTATTTTTGCGTTTCCATGGAACGTATCCATGTTTATATCCATCGCATTATATTTCAAGTATGACCAACTGTCATTCACTGGAAACGCGTAGATGTTTTGCTTTGTAAAAATAAAAGTTTAATTTAACCCACAGCGAGATTCTGGCACGAATCAACCTATTTGAACTAGTACTGTATCAAAATATATCTAGCTGTTAGAAATAACAGCTAGATGCCGCCAACGTTTAACGTTATTGACGAAAATTTGCGCCAACAGTTAGATATTATTATTAAAAATATTGACACCTACATACGAATATTATTCGACGCAATAAAATCTCCATACTAGCTATTGTATTAGCGTTAACGTCAAGTAAACAAAAGGTGTAAGAGTTTATGTATCGTAAACGAAATTATGCGTATCTTTTTATACTTTCTTATTGGGCGTTTTTGTGGAATATCCTATCCGAAACGCGCGATACGTAGCTCCAAAAGTCAAGCGAATAAAATAATGGCTAGGTAAAATAACGACGGCACCTTTTGTTAAATAATTCTCCGAATGTCATCAAAATATCTAACAGCTAAATATATTATAACGACGCATCGCATTGTCATGTACCTATTATTTTAGTCTTTAAAAAGGTGTAAAGAGTATTATTATTATTAGAGTATTATGCGTTGTTCGGAATAATCTTTTGGTTATACTTCATCTTACTAGACATCTTTGTGGACTTTCCTATCCGAAACGACCGATACGTGGCGCCTAGAATCAAGCGACGAAAATAATGACAAGTAAAATAACAGTTGTGTTAAATATCTCCCAATTTCTTTTCATCGAGCTGTGTTTTTTCAACAGGGGATTATTATTATTAAAACCAATAGGCTCGTTATTCATTATTTTTGCTAGTTGGTTTTATGTCAATCTCCTACTCATTTAGTTTGGCGCGTTTTCACTCGTCGGCGTGGATGTGATTTTTAAAGAATAAGATTAATGGTGTAGTTCTCTAATGTTTATGTTTTGTTTCACGGCCAAAGTGCAAATACCTAGTAAACAAATAAATAAAGTTTTCAACGCAATATATTATTTTACTTTTTTACTATTGCATTTGCATTATTAGCTCATATAATTCAACATATGGACTTAATAATAATAATAAATGGATAACTTTTATAGCACCGTTTTCGTGGGAAAATCACCTCAAGGACGCTTTATTTACTCATATGTAATTTAGAAAATATAGTATTATATTGGTGGTCTACCAAAAAATAGTCAACGTCGGCGTTATTTTCAACGCTTATATTTAACAGATGACAATCGCCAACGATAACGGCGTTGGCGTTTTTTCGAATTATAGTTAACGCCCAGTACTAATTTGAACCAGAGTCTCAACGGCTTGTATTGTCGAGCGATTCGTTCAAATCTGCTCGTGAACTTTCCCGTGAGAGACCCGCTATCTGAATACGGTGGGTGCCAAATTCAATTTAGGTATTCTTCGAAACCTACAATGAGTTTGCAAGTTTTTTGGCACTACATACTAAATGTATTAACGGTACTTGAATGACTAATTAGGTTGATGTTGTAATATAACATTTAATGTTTCAATATCGTCGCCGGAAAAGCAAAAGGGCTGAAGCGCCATTTTGGTAAATTTACACCGGAGCACTTTAAAGTTTTTTGTTTTATTTTACAATAAAATTCATAAGGTTTCAGTACCTGGTTGGATTTTCAAAAAAGTTAACTCAATACTCTCACCGAGTTCCAAACTTGTGTCGCTTGAGTCAAGCCTTCTCCCAAATGGTAAAAATATTTTAAATGGCTCAAGGGCCACAAAAGTCTTCAGATTCAAACGAGAGTCAGAGAATTCGATGCAGAAACATAACCTGATCAAAACTTCACATTTCGAGAGACGGAAAATCTGATAAGGATATTGAAAGAAGGGTGAATGCAGGAAACTCCATTAATGGAGGACTGAACGCTGTTGGCGCAAATAAGAAAATTTTCAAAAAAAGCTAAGCTAGCAGTCCACAATGTAGTGCTTATACCAACCCTGATGTATGGCAGTGAGGCATGGAACTGGCAGAGGAAGGATGAAAGTAGACTGAATGCTGTGGAAATGAGATCTTTGAGACGTATGTGCGGTAAAACCATGTATGACCGTATTAAAAATGTGGATATCCGGAAAGAATGCAAGGCTGATGTGAGCGTAATGAAAAGGATCGAGAAAGGGACGCTTAGATGGTTTGGGCATGTAGAGCGAATGAACGAAGAAAGGAGTGTGAAAAGAATATACGAAACAAAAGTGAATGGAAGAAGAAGTTGAAGACGCCCGATAAAGACATGGCACGATCAAGTAAATCAAATACTTGAATCGGGTCAGGTGAAGAGTCAGAATAACAGAAGAGTATGTATGAGACGATGTATGAATGTAAATGAAGCAAGGAGTGTATGCCAAGACAGAGTTATATGGCGGTCCGTCCTCTCTGCCTATTCCTCCGGGGAAACGGCGTGATGGTTAGTTAGTTAGTTGACAAATGTGTCGCATAAGCTCTTTCCTTTCCAGCGACGATATCATGTACATGAAGAAAATAAATAAATATATATTTTTACTACCCACATATTTTATATTGCCCAAACTTTACATTTAATAGATATTATGTAACAATATAAATCTATCGATGAAACCAATTTTAAACATAAAACATTAATATCTCAAAATGGTGTTTTTGCAAATTCGCGTCAATGGCACTTCCCTGACAATATATCCCGCGTGATTTGCACCCATTTCATTGGCAAGTGAATAATGGCGAGTTACTTCTTAAAGAATCTCATGTAATCTCAAAGAACCTCATTTTAATTGGTGATATTAACATCAACATTCTACGTGACAACGAACATCCCCAGTGCCAAGATTACTTAAACACGATTTTTTTTTCACGGTATGAAAAGCACAATAAATTCACCAACACGATGTACTCAATACTCTTCCACATGTATAGACCATATTATGGTAAAATCAACTAACCAATATACTTCCGAAATCCATCAATCATCACTTACGGATCACTACGCCACTTCTTTCACAGTGTGTTCCAAACACAACATACTAAACAAAACTACATCTCCTATAAATAAGAATACAATTGACTACGACAACCTAAACAAAACCTTAAATTCTAAATCTTGGGACCAACTCCTCAATGTGCCCAACTCAGAGGATGCATGGAATTACTTCTCTGAATACTTACAAGTTACCCTTATCAAGAACACCAAAATCACTATAAGAACAATCCCTAAAGCGATCACACCTCTTAAACCATGGATAAACTATTCCATAATCAACTGCATCCGGAAACGTAACTCCCTACATTTATTGTATGTACAAGATTTCTTTTCCTCTTTTTACTTTATGGTACTTTTAGTTTATGTTTCTTTTATCTTTTGTTTTTACTGTTATTTTATTGTTACTTTTTATTAATGTATAACATTTAATATTCTTTCATGAATGTACTCTTCGTATGTCTCAACACAGGTCTATTCTAGCGAGACAGACTTGGACTGAACCCTTATTTTTATATTTCTTAATAAGAATAAAGAATAAAAAAAAAATATTAAAAAATTGTAATTTATTGCAAACGCAACGCAACTCCCACACTGATGATGTTCTAGTATTCCATACTGTTGACCAGATCTGAATAGCCAGGTACTTCCCAATCTTCCCTTTCCTCATCTTCTTCCCCTCCCCACTATCTTAGGCCTCACCGCATACCCCAGTTAGGGATGCCATAGTCCCACTGGCTCTAGACGGTTGAGAGCAGTTGGAGACTCTTGTGCGGTATTCACTGTAAAACAAAAACAAAAAACAAAAAACATAAAAACTGGCGATGAATGGGGATGAAATGGCGAAAATGATGGGAAAGCCAAACAACAACAAAGAAAACACTTAGTCAGTTGATAGACATTGCACATCTCTATTTGGGAGTGTGTTCGTGATAAAATGTTTTATTATTAACTAATATTTTGACCGTTGATTCTAGTTCCAGGCGGTGCTGTGGGTGGCCCTAACGATGGTGGGGATCATCATGTACGGAGACTGCACTATCGTCTTACCAAAAATGGACAATTTACTCGGATTAGTTATGAAGTACATGTACTTTACGGGTAAAAGTATTTTATTATTATGTTATTGAATATTCTCGTATCGCATTGTTTTCTTTAATTGCGTTGTATTTCCCAATGACGTTACATTTATATAGACACGTTGTAGCGGTATCGGCAAGCAATAATCACGCTAGTTGGTGTGATCGGTGTTTAAGCCGATTTAGTACTAAAAGATCACGCGTCGCTTGAGGTCGTTTCAAGGAAGTATGGAACGCGGTCCGAACTTCGGATCTGTTTCGTTCATACACATATATTCTATGAATGTCTATCTTTGTCACACATGACCGATATTTGAATGATGGATTTACTGGTAACGTGTGTGTTTTGCTTGCCACATTTTGAGTTAATATTCTAAGGCTATAACGTGTCTATAAATATGTAACGTCATTGGTATTTCCTGAATAATGTTATTGCTTTTATGGAGGTGATTGCTTTTACCCTAATGCGTTGGTGTGTAGTACGATATCGTCGCTGGAAAGGCAAAAGGGCTTAAGCGACACTTTGCCCAAAAATGAGTTAAACCCGCAGTTTTAATCGGGTTTTTTCGGCATTCAACGCTCTGACTCACGTTTAATTCTGAAGGCTTATGTGACGCTTGGACGTACCGTTTGGGAGAAGGCTTGATTCAAGCGACACTTGTTTGGGACTTTGACAAAATTTTGTCGCTTCATGTAACTCAGCGAGAGCATTGGTTAACTTTTTTTTCAAAATTCAATCAGGCACTGAAGGCTTATGAATTTTATTGTAAAAAAAAAAACTTTGAAGTGCTCTGGTGTAAACTTCCCAAAATGGCGCTTCAGTCCTTTTGCCTTGAGCAGTAATTTAGAGCAAAATGCAATCAACGCACATGACGATGTTCCCATTTGACTGCAGTACCTACCGTTCTTTAAATAATGTAACGCAATTGCAATATGCTGCACAGCCTTACTGGATATCAAAAATTCCAATTTAGGAAGGATTAATCAACGCCTTATTTATATTGTTTCACTTTTGGGGTATTGAGCAGTGCTGTGCTAACTTCTTCTTCCAAAGCCATCATTTTGGACAGTGGCGCAGTGTCCATGTATACATCTACCCATCTGCTACGACAACAAACGCATCCTTTTGACCGTGAGAACCTCAAATCACTTGGCTCTTCTTGTAAAGCAAAGAAGGTTTTTCCAGTTTTCCTTAAATATATTCTTATGCGAGTACTGTATTCAACTTTACCCTTGATGAATCCCGCATTTATCTAGAAATATGAAGGCTTTACTTCTGTAAATGACATGAGATGTACTGCTTATTGCCTAATGATCGCGATGCGACCGACAGAATGCTCCTTGGGTAAGGCGCGCTTTTGTTCGGGGATGTAGAATAAAATATAATCATTTTTACATGAATACTTTTTACTGGAAGAATTTATTTAATATTAGTTATCAAATCTTTAACTGAACATGGTTTACCACCGCAATACTTTTTACTGGAAGAATTTATTTAGTATTAGTCATTAAATCTTTAGGTTTAAAATTGCTAGGCTTTATTCTTCGAAATGCCAGTGAATTTAAAAATATTTCTACATTGAAAATCCTGTACTCTTCACTAGTTCGAAGTCAAGTCGAATATAATTCTTCTGTCTGGTCCCCTCACTTTAAAATCCACTCTGATTCCATTGAAAAAATGTAACATAAATTTCTAAGATACATTAACTACAAACTCGGTCTACCTATTGAAACCATAAATTATAATTATTTAATAAAATAATTAAAATTACTAACACTTTCAGACAGGAGGCTTGTTTCCGACTTGACTTTTATTTTTAAAATTGTTAATGGTATTATAGACAGCCCTGATTTACTTAGCTTAATTACCTTCTATGTACCTAACAGATCCACTCGATCCAAAATTCTTTCTAAATTTAACAATAATATCAGGACTGAGTTATTTAAATACTCGCTTGTACCTAGATTGCATGCAGTGAGTAATTCTATCGCTGAAATAGTAGATATATTCAACTGCACTGAATCTAGTTACAAGAAGGCTATAATAGCATACCTCTTTCAAAAATACTAGTGTTCATTTGCATGATAATATTTCATCATGTTTTTGGGTGCATTGTTATTTTTTATGTCATTGTTATTTTTTATGTCACTGTTATTTTATATCTTATGTTATGTAAAGCCCATGAGGGCGTATATAAATAAATTAATAAGTGAAGATGGTTTAAGGAGTGCGATGAGAATAGGAATGGTGATATGCTAGTAGAGCGAACGGTAGAGAGTGTTTTTACAGAAATGCTCTGCTTTTATACCTTAATGGTCAACCTTAAAGAGTCAGAGTCCAAACATGTGGTCTATGGAATAATGCATGTTAAAAAAAATTTTAGAAAGCGACGTTACGATATAATTTATGAGACAGAAATACATTAAAGGATGCAATTGAAAAATACAATAGGACATTGGTATGAATGCTTAGTGCACATGGGCGCAACTGGTTGGGCCATTACAATTGTATTCAAACAACGTTTACAATCACTTTTGTATGTAATGAAATGAAACAATAACTTTGCATAAGACCAGAGATTTAATTTTAATTTTTATGAGCGATCGGTTTCGCTTATCCTAAGCATCGTCAGGGTACAAAATTAACGCTGATGATGCATAGGCTAAGCGGAACCGATCGGTCAAAAAAAAACCTGTGGTCTTGTACAAAGTTTATTTTTCATTTTATAAAATATGTCAAACCACAAAGTAATTGCTTTCAACGAAAATGTAATTTTATATGTAAATTAAATTTATTTGTATGCAAGTATTGCGCCATCTACCTTGCTTTATCTATTGCTGCTTAATCTGTGAGAAATAGTTAGGATACAGGCGAATTCTTTATACTTTATGTTTAGTATATTTTATTTTTTTTAAATTATTATTGTCTGTAGATATCTGTGTTTTCTCCTCAGTAAAAAGGTTGAACTTATTTGCATTTGCTCTTACATGTCTCTTTATAACGTGGAAACCAGGGGCGGCTCGTCACTTTTTAGTGTGATTGAAAAATACGACATTATTGATGTTGAATATTTTATTTGTATCAAAAGACTATTTTCGGAAAGGTGTGTCAACTTGTGACCTCCGATTAAAAATATCTGTCATTTTAGGTTACAATAGCCATCTTATGTATGACTTATGACTTGAACAAAACATTAAATCTACCGTATTGCGTTATCTGTTATGCTAAGCCTGTGTTATCAGTAACCGTAGATCAAGATGATTGATTGCTCTGTTTTATGCTGAAAATTTATAGATTATATATTTTTACCGAATTTTTTATGTTCACAAAAGCGTTTTCTCATCATTTCTGCGAACTATAGTGAAACAATACAAAGACACTTCAAATAAATTGAATAGATGCACGATTAAAAAAAATGTATTAAAGGTTTTTTTTTGCTAAATAGCTTAAGTACTTTCACATAAATCTTGAAAAAAATAACTAATATAGATCTACCCAAAGATAAAAAAAATTTAATCATGTTACTAATAAACGCCCGACAAGATATACCTCCACAAGCTCAGGGAAATAATATACAAGAGAAAGCGCTGCTGCAGTCAGTTTTTATGAGGTTTGCCGGACTCAGCTAGACCTGGACGTGGCTAGGACTAGGGCTAGGGTATTTATACTTCAATTCACAGCACATGTCAACGTAATGTTTTTGTTTTTTCGTATAACCACTTTTTCACAGTATTGTTATTAACAAAAATATAGCATGTAACCTAATACACCGTTGAGTTATGTTAATTTATTTCTCGTATCTAAACGTGTGGGCGGAGTCAACGGAGACGCGGGACACGAAGACCATTCTAACAATACTTTAAAGCGGTGTGATAATTTTGGAGATTTTGTTGTCTCTTTCTTTCTCGTGGTGTACGACGTAAAAACCCGGAGAAAGTGATTTCTCACAAATGTGTATAGGTTGGGTATAAAAGAATTGGCTCTCTCTCCATATATTGTTACTTGTATGTATATATAAAGCAGGGTTGGCCAAACTTTTGATTAACAATAAACCTTTTACCTTTTGAAAAAATTGATCTTTTCGACCTACCCAGGTGCATGTAAGCCTTTAACATGAACCATATTATTTTATATTTATGTGCGCCTTTTTACTGTTTTATTTTATTGATTTGATTTAAATTTTATTTTATTTTATTTTGATCTTTACCTCAGTCTTTATCCATATATACTATATGTTTATTTTTCGTTTCTCATTCTCCCTGCTTGTCGCTAGCACGTGTGTCCAATTCCGTCCACCATGACACAGGGACACATGCCGTGGCTGGCGGCAATACACAATAAAACGCAAGAAATACATGTCTATAATTTATTTTTTTTGCAATGTATGAGAAAAGTTTTTTTCAAGTTTTGTAATGTTAAACTTTGAAAAACTATATACCTGTGATGCTTGTCCAACTGATTGGTAAGACCCTTACCCCTTGCGTTTTTTTTAATTGCGAAATAAACCAATAGCCTCGTCCAGACAGTCCGCATAACAAACGTGAGCCATTCCCAAGTAGCAAATAAATAATTTAGCAGTAAGAGGGGCAAGGTAAAGTGTATGAAATCAATTGTGAGAATAATCATTTATCCGGGCCTCTCTACGCTAGTTGGGAACGGCTCGTGTGCCAGCCTCGCGGTGTCTATACGAAGCTAACGATATATTATACAAATGCGCTCAAAATTAAAGTACATGTATTATTATGTGCTATACAAGTCCCCTATTTAATATAAGTTGGGCTTGCTTAGATAGAAACTTAGAGTATACAAGAGGTAGCCCAAGCCTAGGCAGTGAAGTCAGTTTTGGACTTGTTTTTGATGATTTTAACATGACTCGTCGCAAATGGGCGTGGCTAAGACTAAGGCTACGGTATTTATACATCCATTCATATCACATATCGACATAATGTTTTTGTGTATTCGTATAGCCACTTTTCCACAGTATTTTTATCAACAAAAATATAGCATCTAACCTAAAAAACCGTTTAGTTGTGTCAAGTTTAGTGGCAAAATAAAAAAATGTGGGCGGAGTCCTGCCGTTAACCAGCGAAAATAACCAGCTTAAGATCATTACGACAGTATATAGAAGCGTTCCAAGAAATTTGTTGTCTCTTTCTCTCTCATGGTGTACGATGTAAAAACTCGGAAAAAGTGATTTATTACAATTTCGGATGGGTTGGGTAAAACAAATTAGCTATCCCTCCATATATTGTTACTTCAAGGATAGAAATGATATTTGGTTGAGTTTTCAAACACTTTCTCAACTTTTCGAAGGAAAAACTGATTTAGTTAGCATTTTCAAAATTATTAATTGTTTTATAGACTCACCCTCTTTGTTGCAACTCATCCAGTTCAACATTCCGTGCCGTAGACTTAGAAACAATGAATTGCTGTTCCTCAATCATCACTCTACTAATTATGGCTATCATTCTCCACTGTGCAGAATGTTAAGACTTGTTAACTCAAACCATGGTCTTAATATTTTTGGTACCAGTCTAAATGATTTTTGTCATTCTTTCCGACTCTTCCGAACCCTTGACTTAACCTTGGCTGTGACTCGAATGTTCTTTCTAATGCATATTTTTGTCACTGCTTCATTAAAATACCATGTACGATGCCTGTTCAAAAGAAAAGGTTAATTTTGAATTTTCGCGGGCTGTGTACATTCGACTATCGATTTTTTTTTTGTTATGTTGGTACACATATGTTGGCATTATCAGCCATTTTGGATTAGTGATTTGTTTTTGACAACTGGAAAGGTTAGTCACGTTTTTTTTGTGTGTTCTTCGATTTTTTACTTTTGAAAAAAAATGAATCGATGAATATAGATAAACTTATGTGTACCAACATAACAAAAAAAATCGATAGTCGAATGTACACAGCCTGCAAAAATTCAAAATTCACCTTTTCTTTTGAACAGGCTATGTATGTGCTCTTCTTTCTCTATTGCTTTTTTTTGCCCATTTCGTGTTATGCATTTTTTTTGTAATTAGATACTTGTCCGTTAGTATATATTTAAATAAAAACTGAAATATGCTGTATTTGCTCTGCTTTTGCCATCTTACAATGCGTTGCTATGGGTGTGTTTGACATCTCGCAATAACGTGTGACAACCTGTCTTCAGATGCTGATGGTACCTGCGATGAAACCATCAAGATAATGAAGCTTATTAACGCGACCAATATTGCCATCACGAGCCCCGAGCAGATCCTGGTCTGGGAATGTGTCTACATGGCAATTTCAGTCTTTTGGTTGATTTCATCAGTCTTGCTAATCATATGTAAGTTTCTATTATCATTTAAACCAAAATTATTAAATATATATATATATATATATATATATATATATATATATATATATATATATTAGTTTCTATTTCGTGTTCTACCGCTGGAAAGGAATTGTATTTTTACCTCTTATTTAGGTGTTACTTAATTCATGATTTGGCCTCCTTCCACACACCCCATCCACCTCTTCCTCGATCTGCTTCTGAGGCCCTCCCACTAGGGCACCCGCAAAGTCATAATTTTTTACGTGATATTTTCGAATTCGGGCATCCATTAGCTGCCTTTAAACCGTTTCAGATTGTCAACCCAATTAGAGTATTGAACGTAAACGAGAAACAGAAAAAAACCAAAAACTAAAATAATAGCGGTCGCGACCGAGACTAGAACTCGACACCTCTTCTCCTCTTCTCTATCCGGGATTAACGTGTCTGCCAATTTATGTTGAAGATTATTGATATTATTTCAATAATTAATATCAAAATAAAAAGCGTACAGTTAAAACGGATGGTTCATCCAAGACACCATCTAGGTACACAATATGTGCTCGGGTAGAGATTTGCATACCATTACAAAGATGGCAGCCTATATCCGTGGAAATTAAAAAATATATTTTAATAATTTTCAAGGAAGTATGAGATCGATTAAAATGCTGTTTTATAATAAGGTATCTGGTAGTTCATTTGGCAGATACGTTATACCCGGATAGAGTACAGGTTGCGTTCCATTATTTCAATAATTAATAAGTAAATAACAGTGTTTGATTAGATTGTATACGATTTTATAACCTTCTTGTATCTACATTCAGTGCAGTTAAATACATACGCCACCTCTGCGTATGTATTAACAACTACATGCATCTAGGTACAAGCGAGTATCTGAAAGACTCAATCCTGATATTATTGTTACAACTAAATTGAATTTTGAATTGAGTAGTTCTCGTTGGTAGACTACATTAAATCAGGGTTGTCTAAAGTATTAAACCATTGACAAATTTATAAATTAAAGTTAAGTCTATAATAATTCTTCGATCTGAAAGTCTTAATAAGTTTGATTATTTCATCAAGGAGTTATAGTTTATGTTTTCAATGGGTAGATTAAGTTTACAGTTAATATATCTAAGAAATTTGTGTTGAATTTGGCAGTGAAATTGGGCATGCTATTTATTTGCTTGCAGACGTGACGTGGGAGAATATATCCTCTTCACTGTTGTACATGTACATGTGGAGCTGCCTGACCCTCGTCATCAGCATCGTCGACCTGGTGCTGGGCGCCTTACTGGGCAAGGACATGGACAACATCTCTAAATACTTCAGTGAGAATTCTTCGGCGGCTGTGAGTTGGCAATGTTAATATGGACCTATAACAATCCGAGTCCAAACGTAGTTTGCAGGCAAAAAACTATTCGTCTATCAAAACATTTTAAATTGCGTTCCTGCAAAGTTTCTTAAAATTATTTTTATTATATCAAGCGATACAAACAGAAAAACTTATGAAAACAATAGAATTTCCTGTGACTTTAAGAATATAAAGACCCTGAAAAGTCTTTATTGCTCATTACTTTACCTCATTTAGAATATACCAATGTTATTTGGTCTCCTTTCTATACTCTTCATATTCATCATAATATTATATAACACGAACAACATCGCTTCTTACGCAAAATTGACTCACCTTCTTTGTTGCAACTCATTCAGTTCAACATTCCTTGCCGTAGACTCAGAGACAATGAATTGTTGTTCCTCAATCATCACTCTACTAATTATGGATATCATTTTCCACTCTCCAGAATGTCGAGACTTGTTAACTCGAGCCATGGTCTTCGAATTGTTTGTACCAGACCAAATGATTTTTGTCATTCTTTACGATAATAATCTTCGAAGAATCCAATTTACTATGTCTAACACCATTGACTCTACCAAAACCATGTTCGGGCTTTGACTTGAATGTTCTATAAAATGTATATTTTTGTCATTGCTTCATTTAGATATTATGTGTGTGATGTTTTTGCTCTGTGGCTCTTTTTCTCATTTCGTGTTCTGTATTTTTTGTAATTGGACAACGGTCGGCTAGTATAAAAATAAATAAACAAACAAAACTGCCATTCGAATAATTATTCTTATGGATTTGGGAAACATTCACTCTGAAAACCTATTAAAATTCCTTATAATTCCAATATTAGTAATAGTTGCCGCCAGCTAAAGTTTTATTCCTTGGCCCTGTGCAATCAGAAATGTTTACGTTTTAATTATTATTTTTATTATCCATTAAATTGGAATTCGCTGACTGTAAAGTTAACCGTGTCGATCTGTATCTGTAATTTGATTCGAAAGATAAAAAAATGTAAAGCTATGAGTTTCTGTAATCTGTAGTAACATTGTCTTTTTCTCCTTGAATAAATTAGTAATTGCCCCTTTCATATAGGTTTAATTCTACGAGGGCTATCCAGAAAGTAAAATTACAACATTTATGTAGAATCGAAAAATGTTTGTATTTAATTGAAATTTACTGGATACTTCACAAATATATTTAACTATTTTTCAATGTAGTGGCCGTCGAGATCGAAACATTTTTGTAGTCGGGGTACCAGATTTTGTATGCCAGTGTCATAGAACTCCGCCGCCAGCTCTTTCAGTCACTTAATCGACCTCCTGCGCGTTGGAAAAACATTTCTCACCCAAAAACTCCTTTACTTTATTGAAAAAGTGATAGTCAAAAGGCGCCAAGTTGGGTAAATAGGGAGGGGGACAATGTCCCATCCAAACGTTGTCAGCAGCTCGTGTGAAACTCGCGCGGTGTAGGGCCTAACGTTGCCATGCAGAAAGAAGGCTTACTCCCCAGGTCAGCATTCTCCTTCTGCGGTTATGATAGCTCTACTTTTTAGGGTAGGTTAGGTTAACTCTAGTTTTTTTAGGGTGTTGCAGTAAGTCTCTGCATTAATGGTAGTCTCTTTAGGAATAAAACCCACCAAAAGGATGCCCTTACGCTCCCAAAAAACAGAAACCACGACTTTCCGGCAGAATGGGTCGTCTTGAACTTTTTGGTGGCTGGGGAAGATGAATGACGCCACTGAAGCGATTGTCTTTTGGATTCTGGGGTGAAGTGACACACCCACGTTTTATTCCCCGTCACGATATAGTCCAGAAAAGCTTCTCCCTCTTGTGAAAAACGAACAAAAAAAATTGGGCGGATCTCGCACGGACGGGAGGTGGCGGGGATGTGCGACGACCTCTCCACTGAAAGAATTTACTGTGACTGAATAAAAACGCTGACAAACACGCGAGACCAAAAAAACTGACTGCTAAGATCCCCCCTACACGCCAGGTGCGCCAACTTCGAAACAAAAAATTCCCCCGGCCTCAGGAGCCCTTGTAACCTTACTTTCTGGATGACCTCGTATGTATGGTTGGTGAACAGATTTTTTTTATGGTTGTAGGGAGGTTCACACTTACTGTGAGGTTTTTCTTTATCTTTGATAACAATTCGTCAACATTCAGGATATTTTATTTTTTTACAGGTTAATGAATATCTTTTTCAAATGATGAAAATATCAGCGGGTGTGTTGATGACCGTGGCGATGCGAGGCTTCATCTTGTGGATTATCAACGTGACCTGCGCCGTGTACATCTTCATGTGCATTGTCGAGGTCAACAGGGAAAATCTCAAGCAAGAGGTAAGACGCTACACTCTCACCCGCACCTAAACGCAATCCTTTGTGTCCATTGATCATGGCTAACACATTCATTTCGAAGAATAGAATCCTAGATTAGAGCCATAAACTATTGTTATTACCAAAGTGTATTTGTCGTGACGATTTCATCACCTATTCTGTTGCCGTATATTAATAACAATATTAATTTATTTAGCGCCGTTTTTTGTGAAATATCACCCCAAGGGTGCTCAAACTTTCCGTGCCTGAAAGTAAAAATCAAACGAAGGGAGGTGACAAAGTTGCCCCATTTAACCTTGCTTATTAAAGCGTTTTAATGACATCATATTAGGTAATTTGTTTTTGGTAATACTTCGAAAGAACGGAATCGCAATCCGTAGAACATACAAAGCACTTGTTTGCAGTATCCTGGAATACAGTTTCATAATGTGAGCCCCTTCAGAACGCAACCATATCTTCGAAATGGACCGAGTGCATAAGAGGTACTTATGCGTTACTTATTCAGGAGGGAGTATACATATTACCCATTTTTATTCCCTTATATATGCTAGATTTTCACACCCTGCAAGCCCGCCGGAAAATGTTTTTGGGTAAAAATTTTTTAAGTTGATTTCTGGAGGTATTTATAACCCATATATACTAAAGGAGACCAACTTGTTTGCCCCAAGTAAGTAAGCAAGTATTCGCGCGATGCATTATGTGACGTTTTACACACCGAGAGTCAGAACTTCCTCATACAAAAACACGCTAATATATAAAGCGATGGAACTATTCAATGAAGCTGCATCTACTTTAGATATATAACCTCGGCCATATTTGACGTTGTTGTTTTGTTTTTTTTTTACATTTGCGACAGTCAATTATCGGCCCGACAGCGTTTGGTTAAATTTGTATAACCATTATTCTTAACGGCTGATCAAATAAGCCAAACGATGATGAACATGGGTTAATTATCTATATATTATTTACTATAATTAAAATAAACACTATTGTCTTGATTTTGTACAAAAATTATGACTATTTTTAAGTTGGCTCATGATGGAAATTACGTTTTGAGCTGAAAATATTCACATTCACCTAGAAATTTGAGACAAAAAAGCAGGGTTATTTTCTTGAGGCCAATGTTCGAGATTTTTGGGTGCAGAAAATTCAGACAAACAAATTTTCTGATTAAAAGTAAGATACTTTGATTTAGGTATAGTGTATTTACCACGACTATTATAAATGCATATTATTTGGTTTCAGGGTGATAATTATCACAGTGGTATGGCGAGGGGACCAATCGGAGCTTACGACAAGTGAGTTACAATATTTAATGTCTAGCACCTCGTACACAATTTATAATTATAATATTTGTTTTTGATAATACTTAGAGAGAAG
Organism: Drusus annulatus; assembly: GCA_022651775.1. NCBI lineage: Eukaryota > Metazoa > Arthropoda > Insecta > Trichoptera > Limnephilidae > Drusus > Drusus annulatus. The sequence continues at coordinate 87,716 of JAGWCC010000941.1, forward strand.
TACATCGTCTTCAGCGGGAAAATACCTCCCATGTGGTCAATTATACAAAAATGAGTTAAATATGACATTGCGTAGAGTTTCAATTTGTACTTCAAGTTTCAATGTTTTTATTGGTGAAAATACATTATTTCATCTTAAACTACAAAACTTGGAGTAACAATATATGGAGAGAGAGCTAATTCTTTTTACCCAACCTATACAAACTTGGGATAAATCACTTTCTCCGGGTTTTTACGTCGCACACCATGAGAGAGAAAGAGACAACAAAAAAATCGCAAAATATCACACTGTTTTTAGGTATGTAACAATATTCTCCGTCTCCCGCGTCTACGGAGACTCCGCCCACACGTTTTGATATGCGACGAAACTGAACATAACTCAACGGTTTTTAGGTTGTATGCTATATTTTTGTTTATAAAAGTACTGTGAAAAAGTGTGTGTACAAATAAACAAAATCATTACGTCAACATGTGCCATGAATGGATGTATAAATACCCTAGCCCTAGTCTTAGCCACGCCAGGTCTAGCCGAGTCAGGCAAAAATTATCAATACTGACTACAGATAGTACAGAATCGCTCCCTCCTGTATATTATTGCTCTGAGCTACAAATAGTATTTTTGGGGTCTCAAATAACAATCTGTAACTCTCAAAAATCATTCGTAATTTCCTCCAAAACAATTACGTTTTTGACATATGGGAGGTATTTTTGCGTTGACTACGATATACAAAATATTTCGTGGTCGAGTGGTAAGACGCTCGACTACGAATCAAGAGGTGGCCGTTTCAAACCCGGCGTACGCCAGTAACTTTTATTTAATTAATGTGTGTCATAACACGTTTAATTCATACAAAATAATTTAAAGTTTATTTGCGGCACGTTCCATGTCATAAATCATTTAATTCATATAAAATAATGTATGGTATATTTGCTGCACGTTCCAGAGTGGTAGATACTCCAAGTATCGCCCTGGTGAAAGACCACTATTCAGAATCGAAACGTTGCTTGAAATGGCTTTAGCCGTGTTTGGTGACCAGATCTGAATATCCAAGTACTTCCCAAAATTTCTCTTCCAACATCTCCTCCCCCTCCCCACTACCTTCAGCCTCACTACACACCTCAATTGGGGATGTTATAGTCGAACTGGCTCTAAAGGGTTGGGAACAGTTGGGACACTTTTACGGTATTCGCTGTACTGATATACTTTGAACACAACAGTACATCATATTTATCATTTAAAATAAGAAAAAATGATTAATAAATATGGAAAAGTTTCGAATTCCATATAAAACACATGAGAGTACCTGGGTATCCTTTCAGTCATCAGAGGGTGTAAGTTTTACTCAAGCATTTTCCGCTCACATACCACCCTCCAGATATCCAACGGTATGTTTATTTGTTCACTTTCACTATTGTGGAGAAGGCGGTAAGTTTCAGCCCGTTAGACTTAATGGAACATAAAAAAAAATTATGTTGAAAACCGAAAAGGGTACCCGGGCACCCTTTCAGTCCCGTAAAGTTTAGAGAAAAAACAAAGTCTAAGTGCCTGTCGTGTTTCAGCCCGACCGCAGACAGCCGGTCGAACCAGTGGATTAACGGGACGGGCAACATAGACCGGCCGCACGTGAAGGCGTCCAGCTACGGTCGCGCCAATAACCAGTACGGAGAGAGCAACCTCGGCTACGCCAACTCCAACTCCCCCAGCTACAACGCCGTCAACAGCTCCAGCTTCGGCAACAACAATAACAACAACAACTCCAGCTTCGGCAATTACAACAACAGCCCCAGCTTCGGCAACAGCAACAGTCCCAAATTCGGCGACAGCAACAGCAACAATAACAACAACAGTCCCGGCTTCGGCAACAACAACTACAACAATAATGCGAACCAAAGGTAACGTCTTACTAGATTTAAAAAAATATTTATTTTTTTTAAATACCGTACACGAGTCCCAACTGCCTGGTGGGGTACTCCCTCATATGGAAGAGGGTCCATAAAAAGCTTCTGAGATTTCTTTACACGAGGGAGAGCGGCCACTATCCATGGCTCTACCCCACGAACTTTTCCCTGGGCATGCTCGGACTTCACTCCTTGCAGCTCAGAAGAGAAGAACTTCAGACTGCTGGGAGGCCATATCGAAAACCGTGCTGGTTTGGAGCGCGTAAGTCTCTAGGTTCCTGATGACTATCTAAGACAGCGTCAGCATAGATTTTTCCATCTTCCTGGCTGTAGGACCAACCGGCCAATGGTTCTGCCGGTCGGGAGGAGTATATTGCTCCTGAAAAAAATCTATTCCGATTTAGACATTTCCCACGTCAGTGAGGAGAGATTCAGAAGTGAAATCCTATTGATTCTTGAAAGAACTTTTCTTCACTGACCTGATCCTCACCACTGCAAGTTTTTTTTTTAATTTCTTGTTTTTGTAATTTTTTCTTATTTTCTCGTCTTACATATCTATTTGGTACCTTCATTTGAATTCATTTTACAAATAGAAAAATTAATTTCTTATATGAATTAAATAAGTAACAGTTTGTCAAGTATAAGAAATTCAATAAATAAATAAAAATTATTTTTATTATCCCCAAATTGGGGTATGTTATGAAAGTGAAGAGAGTAGGAGGTAAAGAAGATGGGAAAGGGGAAGGTTGGAAAAACCTAAACACGGCTGATGCCACTAAATAGTACTGTAATAGTACAGAATATTTATTAATAAGGTCGTAAGGTTTTTTTCACTATTTTTTAGCTTTCAAGGGAGTTGTGACAATAAAAAGGTTGAGAAACGATGCTTTACACCATCTCCTGCGGCACAATGGATAGACACGACCCTTGTGAAAGAGGGTAAGGTAATGAAAGCTTTCGAAGAATCTTGGGAACTAACTTTGATGGAGCATTATTTGAGAGGTTACGCTTGGGAGCAGATTTTTGTGGTTTTTTCTGTTGTACCCTCAGACCAAGAATATGTATGGAGAGAGAGCTAAACATTTTTACCCAACCTATAAAAAAATACTATAAATCACTTTCTCCGGGTTTTTGCGTCGTGAACCGTGAGAGAGAATAAGATAGAAAAAGTTCTCACACAATATATCTCCGCTTTTAGGTATGTAAGCATGTTCTCCGTCTCTTGGGTCTCCGGCGACTCCGCCCGCTACATTTTGCTATGCGATATAACGGGACAGAACTCAACGGTTTTTTAGGTCATATCCTATATTTTGTTTATAACAATACTGTAAAAAGTAGTTATACAAATAAACAAAAACATTATGTCGACATGTGCTGTGAATGGATGTGTATCCCCTATGATACCTTAGCTCTAACTCTAGCCACGCCCCAGTCAGGCAAAAATCGTCAATACTGACTACACTAGTGCTCCCTCCTGGTATATTATTGCTTTGAGGTTGTACACTATTTCACGAAAATAATGAAATGAGCGTTTACCTCCCAGCCGCCAGCCGCCGCCCGTGCAGCCCAAGCCCATGCCGTGGGAGCGCGCGCGCGAGCCCATAACACCCCGGCCGGACTACGACAGCCCGCCCCCCCAGCGCGGCGCGCGCTCCGCCATGAAGCAGACCGCGCCCCCGCCGCCCAGCTCGAGCCTCTACCGGAGATAGGCCCCGCACCCCACACCCCTTATCCACCCACATTAATCGTTTCGAAAACCGCACAAAAGACATAGCTCTTTTTCAGATAAATGCACACATCGTCTCTAGACAGAAACAAGTCCGAATTGGCGATATTGAGATTTCATTAAAGTAGGAACTAAGTGCCAAAAAAAAAAAAAAAAAAGAAAAAATGTTGAATGTGCCGAAAACTGCGTTACACGTTTTACAAATTTTATGCATTCTTAACTCCTTTTTTTTTTTTTGGCACTTAGTTCCTATTTTATTACGTGTGTTCATATTATGATATATCTGAAATTCAACATGTACGATTAATACCATTATTATAAATATTGTACATTATTAATTATCTAAACGTACTATGTACCTTTGTGCCGAGTGAGGTAAATGAGGGGACAGCTTAGAGTAGTAGAATGAAGTAGGAAATTGAAATACTACAAATGATTATTTTATTAAGTACTTAAAAAGAGATGATTTTTGTGTGGTTTTCAATGAGATTAATAATAACCCATAATAATAATAAAAATATTTAGTATACTTCAATTCTGTTATAAGTTAAGTTTCTCCTACTTGTGCGAAATGTCACCTTTACCTTGTAGAGTTAGTTGTTTTGGTCGGTGTTTTCTGGGAAATTAATCCGTTTAGTTTTTTATTATCAAAATGGGTTGATGATACTCAAGGTAAGATAAAAAATCTAAAAGGGTCTTGGTTTTCAGTTATATGTTATTTTTTATCAATGAAATATATTTCGACATCCAATATAGACGTGTTTTTTTATGATCTTTCTACACTGAATTCTTATTATCGCAAAGGTGTAATCAGCGATACTTCTTGTCTGCATTCCAAATACATATCTTATGTCACATTGATAAATGATAGCCGCTATCGAACACTTGATTGATGTTAACTCATTTTGGATGAACTAAAATATTAAAATACTAAAATATTGGCTCTATTTCTCATTATCTCTTGGGTATGCTCGGAACGTACCATCACAAAATAATGATCGAATCAGTTCAAAAGAAACTAGTCAGAATATTGTCTTATAGATCTGGATTGTCCACACTGCTTGACGACTATCAGAAGCGTTTGGAATATTTTAAAATGGAGACATTGAAAGAACGTCGAAACAAAAATGTCGTCAAATTTCTTTACAAAATTATAAATAACCGCGTAGAATCTTCCCCTTTATCCACAATTAAATTTAATACTACCCGTCATTTAATAAACCTCGAAACTTGTTACATTCCTTTCAAAAACACTAATTTAACCTTCTCCCAACCTCTTAAGCGAATGTGTCGACTGTATAACATCCACTGTGGTGGCAAGATTAACGAACATGGTATGATCAACGAAATTGATATATTCTCCAACTCACCTTTTATGTTTAATCAAATCTTAAATACCATTTTTACTTAAAACATAAAACAGAAAAAGGGACACACGTATACAACTTTTTAAGGTAATTTTATGATTCATAATGTTTTTTTTACAAATTTGAACTTTTTGGAAATGGATTGATGACCTACCTTTTATTTTGTATCTGTCGTCACTCTGTCAAATGTTCAAAAAAAAAAAAAAAAAAAACACAAACACAAACAAAAAAAACACAAACAAATAAACAAACAAATAAATAAACAAATAAATAAACACATAAATAAACACATAAATATACAAAAAAACAAACACATAAATAAATAAATCTTCGGATCAGATAGTATGGTTTGATTGCTAGACATTCTTTAGATTGATTTGATTCGTAGATGTTTATAAAACTCATCTTTCAAGGAGAGCGCTTATTTTGAATATCCCGATGGTTATCGTCGCCGGAAAGGCAAAAGAGCTTAAGTGCCATTTTGGGAAGTTTACATCAGAGCAGTTTAAAGTTTTTTGTTTGTTTTACAATAAAATTCATACGTCTTCAGTACCTGGTTAGATTTTGAAAAAAAAACTCAATATCTCATTGAGTTACCTAGAGCAACAAAAAGCTAAAAAGTCCCAAACTTGTGTCGCTTGAGTCAAGCCTTCTCCTAAATGATAAGTATATTTTAGATGGCTGAAGGGCCACAGTCTTCAGAATCAAACGAGAGTCAGAGCATTCGATGCAGAAAAATAAACTGATCAAAATTGCATATTTAACTAGTTTTTAACCAACGTGTCGTTTAAGCCCTTTTGTCTTTCCAACGACGGTATTCTGTTTCATCTCCCGGCTTGCAGGACTAACTTCCCAATAGCCATGAATGCCATGATGCCAGTGAGAAAGGCAATATTGTTTTTAAATCAAACTACTTTGGATGTGGACATACTTTACATCAATTAAGCTGCTTTCAAAGGGCAAGCATTATTGTCAAATACAAAAAAATACTTCTTTTGACATTTTTTATCTTCTTTATTATTATGTCCTTATACTCCTTATTAATAGTAAATTATAAATTCCAATACACACTTACTTATAATACTAGATCTTTAAAATGGTTTTAAATTATATATACCTATATATAAAATAAAATGAAATAATATCTTCGTATCAGATCAAAGATTTTATTTTATTTTTTATGACTGACTGGTTTCGCTTAGCCTAAGCATCATCAGGCTACAAAATTAAACAGTTAAATTTTGTAAGATCTGTGGCCTTATACAAAGTTATTATTTCATTTTCATTAAATTTGTCAAATCGCAAAGTGATTGCATTCTACGAACATATACGAGTATATATATGACAGCCTCCATAGTCGAGTGGTAAGACGCTCGACTACGAATCCAAAGGTCGCGGGTTCAAACCCAGCGTGCGCCAATAACTTTTATTTAATTAATATGTGTCATAAGACATTTAATTAAATATATATATACATATATAAAAACATTTTTGCGGCACGTTCCAGAGTGGAAGATACTCTAAGTATCGCCCTGGTGAAAGAACACCATTCAGAATAGAAACGTTGCTTGAAATGGCTTTGGCGGTGTTTGGTGAACAGATCTGAATAGCCAGGTATTTCCTTCCTCTTCCCAATCTCCTTCCCCTCCCCAGTATCTTCAGCCTCACAACATACCATATTTGGGGATGCCATAGTCTCACTGGCCCTAGACGGTTAGGAGCAATTGAAACTCTTGTGCTGTATTCATATAGAAATAAATATATATATACATAAATTGAAAATTTAGATTAGTTAGTAAGTTATACATTTAAGGGTCAGCACCCAAAAATACACCATTTTTGGCTTTCTAGTAGAAAAAAAACTACAAATTATTAATATATTAATTCTATACGGGTAGTTAGAAAAATGTCTATGGTTTCCAGTGAATATAATTCTTAAACAGTAATCTTTTAAATTCTTTATGAAATGCATACTGGAATTTTTGGTAAAACGTTCAGAAATGTCTTTGCTGGTTTTAAAACTGCACCCTGACATTTTGGTATGTTTTTTTAATAGAATTTAAGGATTACAGTCAAAAGTTTTTATTCATTGGAAACCTCAGAATTTTTTCTAACTACCCATAGAAAATTTCCAGATAAATCATTCATGGTATTGCTCGTACTAGAATGCTACAAAGTAACGTTTAGAGTAACTCTTTAGTGCTGACCCTTAAATATTATTTTCAACCACTCTAGATCGTAATTTAAGACAATCATTTTAAATTAAAACTGTTGAATTAAAAAATACATATTAAAAAGAGTTTACGGCAATTATTGATTGCATCATCTTAACCACGCATAATATTTTCCCGATAGAGAAATGCGTAAAATCACTGTGATTGAAATGCGTTCACCGGGGGTATATTGGCTGGTTGCCATGGCACCAGACACCCCAATGCCAGACGAATCGAGTACATATACAAAGGGGTATCTCACATTGCCCTTAACCCTTTTAGACACGTAATTAAAATAGTTTGCTCATCAAAAAAAATATTGTATCTGAATAAGAATAAAAAATAAGAGAAAAAATACCTAAATTTTCAAAAACTTTACGTTTCCCACTACTGGATAGCAGCGTAACCTTGGAGTAAGAATATAAGTAAGAATATATATGGAGAGAGAGCTAAAATTACATTTACAATAACACTTAGAAAGAGAGAAGAAAAGTCTTCTCGTAATATTGTAGCACTTCTAAGTATGTAAGAATGTTCTCCGTTCGCGCTAACTTCGCATCATCGAGTCGCATAACTTACGTCAACGGATTTTGAGGTTGTTTCCTATATTTGTGTTGGTTGAAAAACTTGCGGTGGTTCTAAAAATAAATCAAATATGATTGTGATATGTGCCATGCGTGAATGCTCAAATAAGACCCATCAAACATTTTAAAACATCGCTTTTCAAAGGTATTTTTCAACGGTTTTAAATATTTTTGATCGAACTTTTTTCATGATATAAAGATATAAAATCAACAAAACGCTTCCATAATTATTTAGGCAAACCTTCTGTTATTAGTGTTTGTGTGATATTTTAACTTTTTAAATTATTTTAATGGTGTACTGATATTGTTTTGTTTAATGTGTTCAAATATGTTTTTTTAAATGTCCGAATTTCACGTGGGCGGTAACTAATAGGCTATCCAACATCGTTTAACATATATTTGTCTCGTTCTATCGAGTCAGTTTAAAGTCAAGGTGTATAAGTCGTGTAAACACATTGCCGAACCCACAATTAATTAATACACAGGTATTTTCGT
>JAGWCC010000942.1:0-298250 GCA_022651775.1 Drusus annulatus
GGATGTTGGCCGAACTTATGTCAAAATACAATTAGTTTATTAGTTCACGTAGGTCCCAAACATCTAAAAGATTTTAATTTTCTTGTTACTAACAAATTAAAATATATTCCGAATTATTATAATAGAACACTGCCTAACGGAGAAGAAATATATAGTTCTTGGTGTGTTTATTTAAGGACTTTAGATAGGGTATTTTGTTTTTGTTGTAAATTATTTTTCTATATCTATTAATAGTGATTTGGCTTGTTCAGAATTGATCGGAATCATTTGTTAGAAAACTTAAATTCCTAGAGCAATTTTAAAACGTTTGATTATTTGTGTCAAGTAAAAAAAATGGGGGTGGTGGGGAGGGGGGCGCAATCGGTACTTATTGCACAGGGCGCGAGATGTCGTGGAACCGGCCCTGCCAGCCCTTCAAAAAAAAAGTATGATGGTTCAAACGTGTAAAAATATCGCTTTTCCTACCTATACAAATTAAAGAGTATTGAAAGGGTTTTTTTTTATTCTACGGTTTTGATAATGAACAGAACAAAAAAATAATACTATGAATTTCATGCAAGTGGCACATTGCCCAAAATTTTATATAACTTCACAAATAATTTTGTTATATATAGTAAAACTGTACTAATTGTAATAAAATTGATCAGTTTTTTTTTTGGGCCCCAATTTTAATAATATATAAATAACAATGATGTATTTAATCAACTCTAAAGAGGAAGTAAAGAAAAAAAACGTATTTAATGCATAGTTCAAAAACAAAGACAAATAATGTGATGTACTTGTTATACTAATGCACGAAGTAAAAAATGTAGGACTAGGAAACTGAAGTTTTGACTATTATTATAATTTTAGATTGGTAAAAATAAATTATTTGATATTTTGTTGAAGTTAAAGCGATTACAATATTTTATACGATACATTAATAATGGAAAAACGGTAAGGATAAAAAATGTTCTTGTTCAGTTGGAAATAATATTGTCTTTTTCCTGTATTTATTTAAAGTTTGGCCACGTCGTGATATTGTGCTATAATTTAAAAATAACTTAAATGCATATACATACATTGATTTTTGTTGCTAACATAATTTTATAATTTTATTATAAAAGTTTTTTTTTAATTTATTACAAGATATTCTATTTTAACTAATTTCTAAACAGAATTTTTCCACTTACTAATCTAACAGTATCTACCTATGGTCCTACGGATCTACTCTTCAATTTATCTATGAGTATTACTCGATGGCCTAAAACAAGAATAATCTATGAACATCAGTGACAGGTGATTCGTCTGTGGTGAAGGGTTCTAAGCGAAGTATGTTCTTATTATTTATATTTCTTGAATTACAACAAAAAATAATAAAACATGTTAAAGACTCCGTAAAATACATATTATTTGCTAAGATATCGTTATTTATTTTCAAGGTACCCTTCGTTCATCATGGTGTGCTGTTTTGGCAAGAAATTACTTCTGAGCGCTAGAAGTATACACTGCAACCGAAGAGCTGGCCTCTCGACCAACCAAACATATTACAATACTTATGGCAGAAGACAGCCATGGTCAGCGGTCGCCATAAATGCCAGAAACTTCCACGCTTCTGCCACGCGTAACGCAGTGTTGTTGACGCCTAGCGATGTGAGTGTGTTTTATTGCTGTCTTGACATGTTCAAAACTCGTTCGCAAAAAAGGTGTTCGATATACACGTCTGAAATAGCCTTTTTCACAGCTTCTTCATCATTATAACATCGTATGAGAACGAGAACTTAATCTCTCAAAATGTTCTGAGTTCTAACATAAATTGACCTCCCATTCATTGGAGGTTGGCACAGACCTTTATTTCATACGTTGTCCGAAGTTTCCGGTTTTGAGGAGGCTTACTTTTAAACGCCGTGTATACATAATGCGGAGTGTGAGGTCGGAATAGTGAAAAACTTCACTTCTAATCACGCCGTAGGTATAGTTAAACCGGGCGTAAGGCCTATTTATAGCTGAACATTATTATGCCCAGATATAAAAAATTATCAAAGTTTAAGATTCAAAGCAACATCTAACAGTCATTTCCATTGAATTCCTACATTCCGAAAATTATTACCATAGTGTAATTATGATAAACCTAAACATGAAGTATATCTGAACCTCTGTCTCATGAATTTTGTAACCTTTGGATAAAAAATATTTTATTATTATTATTGTTTCCACAGTAGTATTTATTTCTGTGCTATTTGCACAATATGTACATACAAAAGGTACTGAGGTGCTCGCTAGAGCTGCGCCTATTTGATCATAGCGTAGTGATCTATGCATTTGGCTTTGAATCAGGAGGTTGCGCTCGATTTCCGGACAGCACCAAAAATATATATCATGGATTTTTCATTTAATCTATGAGCTCTAGGCGTGTGACTAGACATTAAGATTTACAAGCTCTGTAATCAGTTGCTTGCTAACCTTGTAGGCTTCCCCTCCCGTGTTTTATTTGGTTGTATAATCTAGGTGTGTTCACGTAATAAACTACTATTTTTAACAACTTGTTCTCACTTCAAAATTAATTTCGAAGTGAACCCTAATTATCTGGACAGTGGATGATATTTTAACCTTACTTTTTTTAACTTTCACTCATGTGACTCATTTGCATTCTTAAACTAGCTCAATGCAACTACACTGCTAAGATGCTACCATTATGATCGGCCAATAAAACTATTTAATGTAAAATATTTTTTTGACTAAAGCACCAATAAGTACTTTTATGTCCACAGTTGCAAAAAACGTTTAGCAAAATGGTCAGCGACGACTTCCATTGTCAACACTCCTGTCAGCTATTCAAAAAAATTATGTTAGTAAATTTTTAACCAAACTACAAAAATCCCAATCTTGTCCATCCCAATATTTATTATTAAATCCCAATATCCATACAGTAAATGAATATGGTAACTAATATTATTTTGAATTTTTCCGTTCAATAGGTGAGCACTATACTAAGAGAAAATGAATTCAGTAAAGAATTTACTTCAGGATCCGTCAAAGCGTACGATTCCAATCAGTTGGCATCTAACCATCCCAATGAAGACACACGGTGTGAAGCACAGTGCCAATTAACAACAGGTATATAATTAACAGGCCCATCAAGTATGTGAACGCATATCAAATACACAAAATTAGCCATTGCGATTCCACAAGTTAACCCCTTCGACCAAGTATACCTAGACATGGCTTATCAATCTGAAAAATGACCTCAAAGTTGCTACGTTACCAATGTCTTTGGTTTTTGAAAACACTTAAAATATATATCACAGTCAAAAGATCGAACCAAACATTGCTTTTTACCTTTTGTCAGTCTAAATGGAACAAATTTGTCTCCCAGCAAATTCCGACTAAACAGAACGACTATCTTTATTTTTCAAACAAAGTTAACGCTGTTAGAAATATTTTAGATATGGCCTACTGCAGACTTTATCAATGAGAATTTAATGAGCTATCTGAATACGTCAAAATATATATACGTCACAGATCGATTGGAGCCAGAGTATTAAAAAACTAACAAAGGACAATAATGAAATTTCCTCCAAACATATGAAATACGTCACCCTAGTGAAATCAAGTTAAAACATAAGTTTTGTAACAAACTTCTCACTCAACTATGGCTTTGCGTACGGCTATGAAAGCTTGTGACTAGCGAGGCAACAGAGTTGTAGTCGAAGTTGTTTTGTTAAGTTTCACCTCCAAATTTTGTGGCACATTCTTTTTTGGCTTCCTATTGGTTCGACCAGCTAACTAATAACATCATCCGATTTGAGGGTTAAATTTTTGCTCTGTACTATTTGATGTGACAGAATTCAATAGGGAGTTGTGTTATGAAATTATTCATAGATGGATCGTTTTGGCTTTGATTTTATGTATGAGATGACGAATCTATTTATATTGATGGTTAACCCGCTATGTAACACGGGACAATGCGTCATGTTCAGGGTTCGGGTTTGCGACAGCAAAACAGTGGGATGCCGTAAATGATTATAGTATTCTAAAATAATATTTTTTTTACATTGAATTAATGGTGCATTCCATGACGGTCTAATCTTTCAACAATAAGAATTGTTTTTTACGATACATAAATAATTATAGAAATGTAATAAAATTAATGTGGGGATAAATATATTCTTTTTTCAAACTGAAAAAAACGTTTCTCTGCTGCAAATCTGAACCCCAGTTGTGCGTCTCTTACCATCAACGTGTACAACATGATTGGTCATGTTATCACTTGTCAATAAACCATACAGTTGACATTCATTACTTATCTTTTGTAGAGTTCAAAACATTGATTTGATTGCCTAATAATAAAGATTGTATCTTGATTATTTTATAATTTTAACGGATTCTACGTTAAGTAGTTTTATCTACAAATAAATTTTGTCATGATTTTCCTGAAAATTTTAAAATATGCAGTAAGGTTTTTAAATATGTATGCATTTAATGGCAAAGTTACGAATAAAAAAGGAAATCTTTACTCTTTTAAAGGAACAAATTTGAAGACAGACTAATTTACGTAAGGCCTGTCAACATAAATGACTTAAACCCAACAGAAAAATATATATTGATTAATAGTAGTACCTGGAAGGGCCATTGTGAAGTCATGGCAGACCTGTTGGATAAAATATATTAATTGTAAAAAATAAATCATATTAAACACTTATTTTAGGTTGGTATATTGTGTTTGGGCAAAATACTACACATTAATTGTTTTAATCTTTCTCTCATCTTAAGTTTTGCTTAGTTAAAAGGTCTTAGAACTTATAACTTCTTTTTTTAGTTATAAAAACTTCTAAGAAGTTTAGTCTTTCTCAAACACCATTTACTAATCTAAAAGAACACTTAGTGTTTATATGTTGTAAAAATTATTTAACAACTCATCCTGACTTTTTGACAAACTGTTCAGTACCTAATCGTAAGTTACCAAGTTCCTTCCTCCTTCCTACAATATTCTCCCTGCGTACCCTAATTAAACATTTGTTTACAGCGCAAATTCTATAGCAATTTACTCTCCCTAGATTTGCAAGGACTTATCATCGCTGGAAAGACAAAAGGGCTTAAGCGACACTTTGGTCAAAAATGAGTTAAATATGCAGTTTTTATTAGTTTTTTTGTTCTGCATTGAAAGCTCTGACTCGTTTGATTCTGAAGACTTTTGTGGCCTTTCAGCCATCTAAAATATATTTACTAAAACTGAAAATTCAAGCTTTTGTCGCTTCAGGTAACTCAGCGAGAGCATTGAGTTGCCTGAGTTAACTTTTTTTTTCAAAATCCAAACTTATGAATTTTATTGTAAAATAAAAAAAACTTTAAAGTGCTCTGGTATAAACTACCATAAATGACGCTTCAGCCCTTTCGCATTTCCGTAGCCGATATATAGATTTTGGTTCTATTTATTATCCGTTGCTAAATGCGTAAAATTATTTAAATTATGTATTTAGTCTGTTGTGATTTCAAAATCACCACACTAGAAACACCCAATGATAACCCCTTTGAACATTATTAAAGGGACTGGGCTGTCAAAGGAATAAAGTGAAACATGGAAGATGGCGCAATTGATCAATGACTTCAGTGCTTACGAAATCTTTGCGAACAGTCTCCGAATCAATAATAATAATATCATTGTCTAATCTCTTAGCTAAACAACTTAATTATGTTTGTATAAGGTAAATTTTTTGAATGATTTATTTTTGGCGCCTTCTATATTGATACATGCATATATTTTGCTGTTGTATTGTCATATACAGTGAAACTCACTAGTGTAAAGTTTTCAAAGAGCTGGAAAACAAAACTTAAACATGAAAACTCATTATATATGGGTTTTACTGTATATCTCATAATGTTAGTATATTCTGCTTAAACTGCGAATGTTTCCATTTCAGTTAATAGCAACTGTAACAATATTTTTGGCTACAACCCTCAATTTAGAAGTTGATGAATTATATAGTAAAATAGGTTAAGACAATCATATTGAGTCATAGACCAAAAAAAACCATGTAAGTACATAGGTTCCTACATGATTTTATTCATATTTTTTATCAAACTGTCATCTGGAAAAATAAATGCTTTCTCCAAACAGTTTATTCTGAGTTAGGCGCTACTTTAGTATCAAACCATATCCCCAAGCAACTCACTAGCTCTGCACAGATGTCGCAAGGCAGGCGTACGAGGCAGTGTGCGCCTTATTGACAAAGCTATTTAGGTAGGTTAAATTCATGTGAGTTAATATTATTTTTTCAGGTCTCTTAGTAGGAATCTTTGATGGCCATGGCGGAGGAGCCTGTGCCCAGGTCATTTCAAAGCGCCTCTTTCATTACATCGCTGCCAGTCTACTACCATCTGACATGCTACACCAATATGTGTCATCTGATAAGTCCCAAGATCTCATCCAGACTTTTAATGACAAAGTAAGAGTTACTTCAAATGTTTATAAAAATCACACTAAAATTACAGTCAAAACATCTAATATGTAAATATTTTTTCAGATGGATATTGTAGAAGATCTGAAACCATTGTACAAACAGAGTTTTGAAAAGTTTTTAAACGAACTTTCAACATTAATAAAAGATAAAGATAATTTTGAAATGACAACAGCTCTGGAATCAGCGTTCTTGCGATTAGATTCAGATATATCCAAAGAAGTCACGGACAACTTTGAGCTGACCGGCAAAGTGAATAGAAAGACTTTGTCTGTAGCTGTTTCCGGAGCCTGCGCATGTGTGGCGCACGTTGATGGGCAACACCTGCACGTGGCCAACGTCGGGGATTGCAATGCAGTCATCGGTGCACTCTCAGAAAACAACGACTGGGTAGCAAATAAAATCACTGTCGAACATAACTCAGACAATAACAAAGAAGTTCAAAGAATATTGAGTGAGCATCCGCTTGGTGAAAAGGACTCTGTTATAAAGTACGAACGGTTACTTGGGCAGTTAGCCCCTCTAAGGTGCCTGGGTGATCAAAGATACAAATGGTCAAAGGAGATCATGAATAAAATTGTTGTTCCTACCCTCGGATCACAAATTGTTCCTCCGGACTATCACACTCCGCCATACCTATCAGCACAGCCCGATGTGTTCCACTACCGACTGACTCCTCGAGATAAATTCATGGTGATCGCTTCAGACGGCTTATGGGACATGATGTCACCTCACCAAGTGGTGAAACTTGTCGGGGAGCACATGATGGGCAAAGTTTTTTTTACACCTCTCAAGTTGCAACACAAAGATATGCAGTTGGGTGATATTAATGATGTGCTCAAACATCGAAAGGAAGGTCTTAAATCTAAACCAATCGATAAAAATGCTGCTACCCACTTAATAAGACACGCTCTGGGTGGAACAGATTATGGTGTTGAGCATTCTAGGCTCTCGGAGATGCTAACTCTTCCGCAAGACATATCCCGACTCTTCCGAGATGACATTTCCGTAACGGTGATATACTTTGACACAGAATACCTCAGGTATTGCCCAGCCTAAAGCTGATGCATTGGAAAACTTAGCAGAGGTGGCTGGCTCTTGGAAGCGGAATGTACACATTTGGATTTTGAAAATGGACAGGGTCGTACTGGTTAACCCACTTCCTGCTGAGTGGACCAAATTAGGAAATATGGACTGAGTGGAAACCAGATCAAACAAAGTCCAAATAATCACAATAAACAGGGCACAAGGCAAGTGGCTAGTTACTGTTTCCAACCATAACTTACTGAATAACTACTAAGATGGTTAATGAACAGAGGATGCACAGCCTTTGCAATTTACTAGTCGAGTTATTATTGCCTAATCTATGTTTTCATTCCACATTAGAAAGACTGGACTTATTATGTGTTGCCAGTCTAAGATCCACCACCCCGATGTAACCATGACTTAAGTTACAGATTCAGAAAATAATATATATTTTTACAAAATGTTACCAAGTAATAAATCAAAATAAATTAGTATTTTAGATTATAGATAATAACAACATGTTTTGCTTTGCTGGCCATTGATAGAGTTCACTGCGATTTATCTTTGCCCTTGTGACAGTTGTAAAGCTATAATCAACGCTACAATACCCAGACACAACATTATATTAATATAATACACTGACTTCGTTCCCACAAGTCGTTTGGTGAATCTCTTCTCTTATGAAATGGACCGGGGATAACTGGTACTACTATGTAAAGTGTATGATATCCGGTAACCCACTCCTATTTTGATATTATTATGATTAACTGTTTTCTGTGCCGTGGTGGTATTATAGGCTAATTAACTTGATGGTCAGTAGCTCTCATTGGTTTCGCAATAGTTGCAGACATGCCCAAATGTGCCTAAATAGTAAAAATTGCAACTGTTTTTATTCTAGTCTCTATTTATTTGTCTAGTTTTATTTTTTATTATATCTGTCTAATAAAACTTTTTCAAATGTTTGATTAAGTTTTGTTAATTTCCTTCCTCAAATATATATACTTTTTTTATAAGTGTGTATTGCATTCAACAAAGTAGATAAAAATGTAATAAGTAGTTGGTTCATATTTTATGTTATAATTTCATGCTTAACGATTAAAGTCTTCAATGTCTGTTTTTTGTTGTCTCTTCCTAATTTCCAATGTCTTTGAATAAATTTGTATTTTTTGTTACCATTTTAATCTTCATTTATTACTTACCCTGAAAAACGTAGTGCATCACAACTTACAAGGCTGAAAGTAGATGTATGTGTGTGACTTCTTCTGCAGTAAAAATGATACAGGACAACATTATATTCTTAGTTATGCACACACCTTATTGTATTGGATACCGCAATTGTCACATAAAGTTTTATTTGTTTTACTAACCCCCTCAAAAGTTTTAAATTTGTGTGTGTAAATTAAAATGAAGTTGAAAAAATATTATTTATAAATGTCCCTTAGGAAAAGAAACTTTTTAACCAAATTTGTAACGTTCAAACATAAATAGATCTCCGATTATTTAAAGTCCAATCTGGCACAACCTTGAAGAGCCATATGGAACTCCAGCATAATACAATACCTACTTGTTTAATTTTAGTCCACTTATAAATGGGTATGTGCTGCCTTCCAATGTTCTCTTTTATTGTCACCCTTTCACTCTTCATTGCTCCATCTCCAATGTGATCTTCCTGGTTGTATTTTATTTACTGGTATACTTAAGCAGAGTATTGCTTCAACAATCCTTTTACCCACTAAAGTCGTACCATCCTGTTGTCAATCTCAGTAACGTAGGAATAATGTTGTCATGGGTTTGTCTTACCTAGTTGTGTTACTCCTTATCGTTTTACTCTCTACGGTACATAAGACAAATTTCATCACCTTTGGAATATATTATTGAAATAATGTATGCTGGCTAAAATCAACTGGTAAAAGTCTGAATATTTTATAAAGATCCACAATTTTTGTGCTTACAGAGTCGGGTTTTGATGAAAAATCGGTAAAATCTTTTAAAAATTAGTTATAAATCAAGCAAGCAGGGTTTGTACTCTAAATTAATATAGAATTCAATAACCAAAGATCACATGAAACTATAAATCCAATGCTGCTTCACAACGGTTGTTAGAATAATATCATCCTTGTTCATCATCAATGTAATAATGCTTTATAAATTTATTAGGTAAGTACATTAGAGAATACCGTTGGGTATGGTAATAATAATGTCAACTCGCCCTTGAGGTGATTTTTCACAAAAACGGCGCTATACAAATTATCCAAATATTATTAACTGTAAATTATTGATTTCCATCACATTCAATATTAATAAGAAGAAAACTCCAATATCTTTGTTGTATTATTAGCAATTCACGGGAAGATTGATGGAAGACGCCGCACTCTTGGCTTCTCGTGGTGACTGCAAGGTAAAGACTGTCCTAATGATAGCCAGCCTCTGATAAGAGAGGGCACCACAAGAAGAAGAATATCCTAAAATATGGCAAGCTCACAACTTTGTAGTATAAAACTATTGTGAAAGTAGGACAACTCAGTGTGTCCCCGACAGCCAGAGTAGACGGAAGGTCTTGGGCAAACGTTGCCAGTGGCGGCCCGCCAAGCCCCCCCTCACGACCGGAGCAGCGACGAGCACCGCAGCCTGAAAGTCGAGAGCAGGGACCCTCGAAATCCTCCGATGACGAGGACATTATGTCTCTCCTTCTGGGCCTTATTAAGGTCCGAGGGAGACTCGCCGCCTGCACATCCAAAGTAGAAAAACTGGTGATCCTCATGGAGCTCCTGACCGACACTATCCAAGGATAGTGCAGCATCGGACAATCTACCACGAGGACCACCAGAATGAAGCGGAGGAAATGGTGGCCGACCCATTCCAAACCAAACCAAATCCTATTCCAAACCACTCCACGCCACTGTATCCCATTCCAGGAAGACCTCAGAAATGGAAAAGGATGCAGCCCAAGGTTGAAAAACAAAATATTTAACTTCAGTCAAGTAATTTTCTCCAAACAGTAATAAGTTCAGAACTTTTGTATTTTATTTTTATCTTTTCCTTGCTTAGGGTTTTTAATCCAGTAAAGATCTTTTCCCTAAGAAAACACTAATGTAAAAATAAACTCAGTCAAGTAAATAAAACCATCAGATGGTGATAGTAATAAGGCCTAATGAGCCGCAGTACTAGTCAGATAGTCATTATGAGGGGTATTTGTATAAGCCCCAGCTAGTTAGTAGAGGATTACGAAAGAATCCATAAAATCAAAATAAAAAAAAAGACAACTCAGTGGAAGGGGAAGTTAAAAGAAGAAGGTGTAAAGTTGCTCCTGGCCTCTCAGATCTAGTAAGCAATAATGATTATAGCAATGTTTCAATTGAAAATAAGTTCTTTGCAGAGTAAACATAAAAGTGGAAAAATAAGTGACATTTTCGAAGAGGCATACAGTAATTTGATTGACAGTTCATCGTCGTAGCCAGGGACACTGCATCCTTATGTGTGAAATCCACAGGTGTTCGATCCGAAGGGCGGCCGTAGGCAGTTCATCAATTTTATTGTAAAAAAAATTATCCAAAACTTAATCCCAAACAAATTGGATAGAATTATAAAAAATTGTGAAGAAACTTCTCACTAATAATCTTTTTTAAAGCACCCAATAGTGATTCCTGCCCACTTTTCATATTTAAAAAAAATCTGGAATGCCTGAGGAAGACGTGGCACGACCAAGTAAATCAAATACTTGAGTCAGGTCATGTGAATGAAGCTAGGAGTGTATTCCAATACAGATGCGTGGCGATTCATTTTTTTGTCTATCTTGCAGGGAAACGGCGTGATGTTTAGTTACTTGATTTAATAATATATAAATTTTGGTTTTCGCAGACAGGCGGTAGTATTTTTCACGGCGGCCCGATTAAACAACTTAAATTACAAGCGTTGTGGGTTTCGAAACCTTGTATTGACCATACATCATTATAGTTATTGTTATACTCACTGCTAATTAGTGCTACTATTCAATTAGTCCACCTATCGATGACGACACCTTGGAGATTATTCAAACAATGTTGTGTAAAATTAATTAATTTTGTTGCTTAATTCATATTGAAACACTTACTTTCGTCATATAACCTATGCAGTTTCGAGTCGAAAGTTAAGTTTTTAATCATAATTAATCAGTGAAATAATGTAATATATATACATAATACATTAGCAATATTTTTTTTTTTTAATGCCGTAACAACTAGCCCCGAGCATTTTTATGACTTCTTAATTATTTTTTTTATTTTATAACATATAGGTACTGCCTAACTCTTATTTCCGTCAAGGAAATGAAAATTAATTTGGAAATCCACTTATTAATTTTTTAATCTTATTGAATATGCGATTATTTTATTCATTTTTGAATTTACAAATAGGTTTCAAGAAAAATATCACTATTAAAAACAAAAGAAAATGATTTTGAAATTATGAATATCTGTTTTCACTTTGAGTCGCGCAGGTAAACGAGTATTAGTAAAATATAAGTGCAATCGTTTTACACTGGTGTGATTATCTGAAGAATTTTCGCTAGATTTGGGGAAAACATATCAGACTATTTTTGGTTATGGAAAGTTGTACGTTTTTAATTGATGTGACAAAATTTCCTGCAACTAATGCTGAACAAAATATTGTTTGCACTAACAGCTGATATTATTTGAAGAGTAAAGGAGTTGTTAATATTAAATACATCCTTATTTTCATTTTTATTTTTTATGAATTATGTTTATTCGGTTTTCGAAAATTTGGTCTGAAAAAAAAATATAACGATTACAATAATTGGCTTTTTAATCAATGTTCATGTTTTTTTGTTCCCTCTTTACCAAATGTTCTATGAATTGTTTATTACATCTGAAATAAGTTTTTTTTATAAAAACCAAGATTACTTTTATCAGAAACTTACGATTTCGCTGGTGTCATAGTAGTACCTACTCTAAATTTGAGTCAAAATTTTGCACTTTTTATGGAATTTATTTTTTGGGCATTAGAACACTGCAGTCACAAACACCAACGCCACCTCGATTACGCATACGATCAAATAGCGCATTACGCCTGCGCCGCCAGTACAATAGAGATGTACTTTGTCACCGCAGTTCCGCTACCAGAAATTACAAATAACTGATTTCAATATCGCTACTTCGGTCTAAGGACAAAAATATTTAAAATTAAATTAAAGATTCCGTATTTCTATGATTTATGCGATATCTGAATCAAATATCATATTTTTATCTTGTTAAGTGAAAGGATTCAAGTAAAAATAATAAACTTTAATTCAATATGATAATGTATTTTTTTCAACATTTCAAATATTTCATATTTTTGCAGTAGCTTGATAGAAACAAAAAAAAAATCGATATCACTATCCAAACAATAGTGCCCAGAATTAAAATGATGATGATTTCTTAAGAGTATTCAACCAAATACACAATATTATTTTGCCAATATTATGGGTACATTGACGTTTAAATTTTCTTCTAAAAGGTAGATTAAAGCATAGAAAGATAAACAAAAAAAACTGATGGATAAACCATCTTTTTCTTACTTCTTGTTTCATGGCAAAATCGTTTTTTTGTAATAAACGAATAATTATTTTAAATCAATTGAACAAAGTGATTTTATAATGAAACTCTTTAAAAAACTGCTCCCAAGAAAAATGGTACCTACCGATTACTGAAATATAAGAATTTCGACATATCAACACCAATATTTCGCATTCGAAAATTAAACCAGAAATTTTATTTCGATACTATTCCAAAAGTAACCGGTTCCCCGGAAACACAATTCCGAGCGATCCAGTGACCGCTTTGTCACCGGCACATTGATTGTAACCGAGACAGAATATCGACCATCTCTACCAGTTTCACCAAGTTATTCTAGGCGATACGTGTATTCTTGGCATTTTCGCCGGACCCGTCCCCATTTTGTAAATTGTGTGATCTTGTCAAAATGATGAAGCAAGAAACGAAGGAACCCAACTTACTTTCCATCGACCCTCGAAATGAATTAAAGTTTGAAGGTATTGTTTTAATCCATAATACGCTATTTTACGCTTACTGCAGTAAGCCAATCGTATCAATTACCTCGTATGTAAAACATATTTTGTCTCGTAAATTGAAACGCCCGAGATATCTTATCAACTCATATGTTTGATTGATCGTGTAATTTCAACATTTTAATTCCGATTTACTTAAAAACATAGTTATCGTTTTACTGATTCTCTATCAACCTCCACGCCTCCTACTAGATTTCCAACTAGTCGTTCATCCGTCGGTGAGAAAAAACATTCGCATTGTTAGTTATTATTGTGGCAAGAAACGGGTTGCGGGCTCCAGGAGACGTGTGCATGCGTCTAGGTGGTGTTGGTGCATACTAGTTGCGTCAGATTTTTTTGGAACAAGGTATGTTATGATTTTATTGTAATTTTTTTGTTTTTTTTTACATTTTTTACGTAATTTTTTGTTCTTATATGGAGATGGATCAATCGATTTTTTTAACAGAGTTTCATGTTAATTATGTAAAACAGTTTTATCTGTTTTGAGGCCGGGCAATCGTGGAGAGATTAAGTATGCAGCCAGCACTTCGAAACAGGGTATACACACACCAAGAAGAAGTATTACATTTACCCTTATCCTATGTATTCATGATTATATCAATATTTAATAAAGGAAGCTACATTTATATTTAGTTTTATTTGATGTCATGAAATGCAGTAAAAGAAAGTGAACAACTGCCAGACAATATTCAAAACATATGTTGAGGAAAAATCAGCATACCAGCTAAGTAATTTTGTTTGTGCTTACCAGTTAAGGGTTCCTCATCAAATCAGGAAGTGATAGAAATGAAAGTTGGACTATGACCCAGTATGTCACCTAAACAGTGAAGACTAAACATAAATCATCTTCTGCTTCTATTGCCTTCCACTTTGTCAGTGAGTTTTGCCATGAGTTTCTCCAGGTTGGAGTTCTCAGTTTGTCGAGCAAGGTGTTCAAAATATCTTAGTATATGCTGTAGGCAGACAGTTGATAGCCTATTATGGATGGACAGATTAGTGCGCCTGGCTGTCCATGGAATTTTGGGCATTTTTCTCCAGTACCCCATTTCGAGGGTGTCTAACCGTTTCCTTATGCCGACTCTCGGTGTCCATATTTCCACATCATAAAGAAAACTTCTCACAATGTTGTGCAGCAATAAACTGCTCTAAATCAGATTTCAAGTTAATTTTCTAGGGCTTCGGACAGGGTTCTCTTATTGGCCCGTTATATGTTATTTACATTAATGATTCAGTCAATGTTGTAAAATATTTTCAAAATAATTATTTGCTGATGACTAAGCTAATAAAACTGTAAAAAAAATGACTTACCCATTGTTGACAAAACCAATTATTTATAAAAGTATTGAAACACCCCGTAAATGATAACAACATTGTAATGTCTCAGATAATCATGATCTTGGAGTAACCCTTGATCGTAAACTACAATATAACGTACATATACAACAAATCACAACTAAAGCTACTAAAATGTTAGGTTGTTCTTATTAAAATATAAGTACAGTCACTAGGAGGAAATACATAATTGGTTTTTATGTTTGTATATTCTACATGTATTAACTATTGATTTCCTGAGGTTTCCCTGTGCATTTGTCCTCCAAATGTCACAATTCATTGCATTTTTGATCACTACCGGTATCCTGTTTTAGGGTTCGCCCGTCCTTTGTGACGGTGGTTCATAGATAAGTTGTAGCCATGTAAACCTTATGACCGTTTCCTTATGAGCCTTTACATTATCCGTTTCTTTAAGAACTCAAGTGGTCATTTGGTGTGTCAACAGACCTTAAGAGATATACGCTTTCTTTGTATTTATTTATTCTTTATTTGTTTTGATATCTTAACCCTAACAACTTCACAAATAATTAATGCAAGAAAATAAATAGTGTTCTATGGGCCTATTCATCACACCTGAGTAAGATCTTGAACAGCGACACACGTAAAGTAAAATAAATGATCCGTTTCTCCATCCCTCTACTTGCAATATAAATTATTGTATGAACTTTGCCATTTGTCCCCGCGATTAGCTCCAATTCCAAAAAAACCTTTGTAACTCTTTTTTTATTTCTAAAAGCACTAATAAAACACTGCAAGTAGTATTTCAGAAAAAAAAATACGCCAAACTTAAATCAAAATTTCAAACGTTACAATACAATGCGGCATTTGTCGGTGCGACGTAAACAATCAACAAACGGCGCTTCAATATTTTCCATAGATTCAATGGCATTGTGTTAATACGGATGAATCTGTTTGGAGGTGGAATAAGCGGGTATAAAAATACGACATTGCCACACAAAGTTACCAAATAACAAATCGGGAGATACTTCTTTGTGTTGAAATGGTCGCCCTAAATCAGCAGGAATTGTTTGATTAAAGTTGTGAAATGAGTAGTAACATGGCAGTTACTCGAAAGGTGGTGGAATAGCCCCTAGGGCAAGGTTATATTCCCAACTCCCAGTTACTTACACTACTACTGTCACACCTAATTAATACCTGATACATACGGCAATATAATATTGTGGCGAAACAAATAAAAACTATTATGTCATGCTGCAGGCAAATATCACAACATAGAAATTCAAGATTACTATAGTTTTATTTTTGTGAATCATGTTAATATAGTGCATGTTTGCATAATAAATCAAATCCTCTTATATTTTGAGTGAAACTAACAACTTTGCACTTGCCTGTGTCTTTCTCATTTTGTTCTGTTGAATTTCTTCCCTTAATTGTCTTCCCCGACTTGAGGGCTTCGTATAGTTTCAAATACATACATGAAGTGAAAAATTGTACTGAAGACAATATGTTTAATCATTGAGCGTTATTATTTTTGTCACTTTTATGTACTTGACGATTGCAGGTCCGTTCAATTTGCCCGTCACTTCATGGATTCGGCTGACGAACAACACGGACAAGAGTGTTTACTTTAAATTAAAGACGACTGCTCCCAGGAGGTATTGCGTGCGACCCAATTCTGGCGCCATTTCTCCCAAGGCTAATGTGGAAGTTCAAGGTATGTATACATAATAGTTAGGTTACTATGATGTTATTAGATTAACAATGACAGTATCTTATTGGTGGTAACGTTGTTTTTAGTGTTGCTCCAGCCGTTTGCCTATAATTCTACTGAAAAAAACAAACACAAATTCATGATCCAGTCGGTCCTTATGCCGGAAGGCTCGCTCAAGTCTCCCGATGAATTAGTAAGTATATTGTATTGCTCATCTTTTTAGTCTCAAAATGCACAGTTAAAATGTGATTTCTGTGGATTTGTTTACTAAATGAAATTGAATAAGTGAGGATATTACATGTAATAATATTTTGTTATTGAACTTTGACTGTTGCAAAGTTTTTTCTAAGACCTGTTTTTATACCTGACTATTTATGATACAATGCTGTGTATTTGACTTTGAACTGACTTATTGTTTGCAGTGGAAGAACGTCGATCCTGAGAAAATAATGAACTACAAACTTAAATGCGTGTTCGAATTCCCGGCCACAATCACGCAGGGGAATGAAGAGGTTAGTATTTGTAAAACTTTAAATGAAAGTAGTTTTAGCTAAAAAAGGTACTTCGATATTGTAATTATTTCACATTTTTATGTTACAAAATATTTTTCAAAGTGATTTACTTATTAATGTTTATTTTTTTTAATAATAGAAGGAAACCCAGCCGGAAACCATTGTGCAAACTGCTGTTCCTAAAGCACCAAAGGTAACTTTTGAAGATGCTTTGTCTAAGACCAATTACATTGACTTGAGGAGCCATTCAATTTCTTCCCTTCTGATGATGATTTCTGCCAAAACTATATAAATTTGTTGCTTCCATCTTCCTTAACCCTACACAGTTGTGTGTTATTGCCCTTTGCACTTGAATAAGAATATATTGAATGCTTCTTAATGAATGAACCTGTGATTACTTCAAGGCACCCCTGTCTGGACTGGGAGGAGAAATCCAAAAGGCTGCCTCGGAGCTCAAACTGATGAGAGAGGAGGAAAGCAAATTACGACACGAAAATATAGGTCTTAAGGTAAATTTATTTTCTCAACAAAGGTGAATGATTGGCTGCCAAGTTTACGGGGGTGTATTTGAAAATAAACATCTGTGAAGAGTATCGTTTGGATTTCAAGAATATTAATGAATATAATTTATCTTGCTAGGGAAGACGAAATTAACTCACTGTGCGAATGATAGGTTGCAGATTTTCAACTATGCGATAGTTGTTAATCTACTTCCAGTCATACATTGCCCCCTTGTTGTTTGTGCGTAAATATTGTTCTTGTACACTGCGTTATAGAACTTCTCAGAGATCAATTGTGAGTCATTGCGAAAATATGTCGTGCGGATTTGCTGTCGCAGTTTGATTCGTGTAACAGTAATGCTCGATTCGGCTAACAGTAACCATTCAACTATAATTAATGACACTTATTCAAACATTGTAATAGATACAGAGTAATAAATGCAGGTATTCTAAACGAATATACTTATATTTAATTTTATATCTATATTTTATTGTTGCTAAAGAAAAATAGTTTGGATAGTTACATTGAATTAAATAAACATTTCAAAAATGATTTTAAATAATACAATAATAATTGGTTGGTCACTGCATTACTGACAAATTCACATATTGCATATTTAAAATAATACAATTGTAATAGCTGTAATTTAGCGATGTTAGCGGTAAAAACCGTCCACTGTTTTCACATTCTCTTTGAAGATACTTCAAAACATTCACAACAGTTTGCATTTGACTTTTAAACAAACAAAGGCACTCGTTTTTACTGTTGATAATGACATTTGGATGCAATGATACCAGTTAAGAAAAGGAATGGAGTTTTTAAAATGGGTCTTCATATTATATTATTTCATTGATTAATTACTGATAGATGGTGTATTGTAACTTTAGAATCATTTTTAATCTTGTAGAAGCTTTTTCAATTTTATGCGACTTAAGAATTGCGTCAAATGAATTCTTTTGTTAATTTTACAACTTGCAAAATAGAGCAAAAAAATTGTTGAATTTGAAAGAACACATGTATGCAATTTCTATGAGTATTTGATTGGATACATTCGACATTCTGGTATTTTCTGTCATTTTCGTTTTTATTTGATGCATGAGAAGGAGCATATTTTTGGTAATATTTTAGAATGATAAACATTATTTGTCAATGACTCGCAATGGATTTCTGGATGGCAAGACTATATCTACAGCTGTCAATAGTAATGATGACTTTGTGAATAATTATATTAATTTTATTTCACATCAAAACTTATATCTGGGTAGAACCATATTATGCCTAACACCATTGAAATTACTTACTGGCATTGAAACCAAGAACTACAGATGAAAAGTATAAGTTTTATAATACTTTTTAGCGCTAAATTAACTGTAGTTTCTGATTTCACTGATTATATCTGGATAATGGATTTGAGGATTTTTTTTTAACAATATTTTTAAGTTTAATAAAAATAAAATTGTCTTGATTAAAAAAAATACCCTCAAATCTATTATCCAGGTAATCTATGAAATCAGAAACTACGGTATATTTGACATAAAACACATACTTTTCATCAGATTTCACTGCCAGCAAGTTCTCAATGGTGTCAATGTGTTCTCCATACTTGACATTAGCAGTAAAAAGTTGTTATAGTCACAGCAGTTATAAAAACAAATATTTATATAGTAACACAAGCAACATGTACAATAAAATTCATTTTCAACAGAAAATGTACACTTTTAATAGTAAATTTCGTTGGATATTCCCAACCCCTGCTTTTTCCTCGGTCGGCGTTCAAATGTTCGGGTGATGTCACCTACACGCGGAGCAGTATTTCCATACCATTTTGCCAAACTATTTAAACATATTTCACATGATCTTTCTTTGATGAGACCTCGTTTAAATGACACATTCAAATATTAATTATTTCTAAATGACACCAAGTAACTGTTTTGAGACCATTTCAATATGTAATATTACCGAGCAGGTAAAACATTATTGAATATCAACACCGACTGGGCGGTAAGGGAATGTTCTTATGTTCGTTTGTATTCGAAATTTTTGACCGATTGTCTGATGTATGTGTCGATGCCATTAGCATTTTCTTAAAGAACTTATTTATATTATGTGCAGTCTACAAACATATATTTTTTTAGCTTTGAGAAATAAGATGACATTTTCTCACTTAGAACATTGACGTTAAATTTTAAATTCCGTTTTCTGTGCACTACTCAAGTTAAAATTATATTTACTATAAAACATTTCGTCGTCTAAAGTTGAAATCTTCCTTAACACAAAACTACACATGTGCTATAAAATACTGGACGTAAATCTCAATAGAGCAAAGTCAATTTTTAGGTTAACAGCTAAAATGCATTTGCATACCTAACATTTTTACTAAATATTTATGTTTATTCTAAAGAAATAAACTTTAGAATAAAAATTTTAAATTCACAAATGCCAAGACTGTTGCCCAATGGGCTTAAATAAAAAGTGGCATACGTTTCTACGAGATCACATTACGCATTAACCTTTTGCCCTCCTCAATTTTTTTTTTTTACTACCTACCACCAACTTCTTAATTAATTTATAAAAAAGGGTCTCAATAAAAAGACATATTGGAATAGTGTAAAATTATTATTTTTTGTTTATTTTAAGTAGTAAGGTAGTAAAAAAATAAAATAATAAATGGATAACTTTTATAGCGCCATTTTTGTGGGAAAATCACCTCAAGAGCGCTTGTACAAATGTACATATTTAACAAATTATTAAGCTGAATCATATTTTTCTCAATTTATAATTTTTTAAATTGCACCGCATAATGTCGAGTCTAGCTCGACATAGGAGTTGGCGTAAGAAATACAATGTTGAGCCACACTCTACATATGAGTGCACAGGGTTAGTGGTCTATTGCGACTGCGCACCAAACAAAGCCATACCAAGCCGTACCAACGCGGGAGATTTGAAAGAGTTAAAGGGGAAAAACTGTTGGGTCGCTTTTAATCCTTATCCAAGGTAAACAAATAACTTTATTGAACACATTTCTAAAGATATTGCAGAATATATGAATGACGGAATTTTTACAAATAAATTTTGACTATAACATGCTTGTATACAATACAGCGAGGACTCAATCCTAGAACAGACTGGTCGGCTCCCGCGTAAGAGTCCCTACCATTGAATTGACTTTACCCGCAGGCTGAGGGTTAAAGCATAACGATATTATATAGCACCATTTTTGTGAAATATCGCCTCAAGGGTGCTTTTTATCATCTATTCATACAAGTATTTTCCCCAATTTACGATAAAAAAAGTTAATGTTGGTTTCAAAATCCCGGTTTTACATACCGACTATAACTGAAATTATTGCCAAAACCCAAAACTAGCCCATCTGGACAAACTTTTTTCTGCAAAGTTAACATTATATTTTTATACAACCATAATAATGCAGAACTTATCGGCTTAAAACGAGGTAAACAGACCTCTTGCCGCCTTCATTCTTTCTCACTCAGTTTATATAGAAGAATAATGTGTAAAAAAGAGATAGCGGCGTCGCCGTCCCTAGCTGTCTATATAAGTTATTAGTTAAGTTGGCGAGAACTCGCCAGCGGGGTTAAACCGTCACTTTTATGTACATCTGAAATAAGCTTTCGTAAGTTTTTATTAAATCGCCATCCCTTTTCTTCAAGTTTTAATAATTGCTTAATCGTAAGACTGTGCCGGTAAGGGGGCACGATTTCAATTTACGCAGGACTATTCAAGAAATGTCAAGTTTTTAAAAATATCTATCACCGCGCAAAAAATATTGTATGCTTTCAAATTATTATTTAGTAAATCGGAATATGGCAGGAAGAGTCATTTTAAAAAAAATTGATCATCTTCATGTTTTTGTAATAAGTTTCGATTTCTGTGAGAACACGTCGTTTCTTTTGTGTAAATCTCTTATTTTAAAAGTTTTTACTGAGAAAAGTCAAGAAACTAGTTTTAGGTTGTGATAATTTTGCCAACAAATTCATTTGGGAGTGTCAAAATGAGAGTTGATTATTTAAATGTTATGGGTAAAACTGTAAATTATTTCAATTACTGAAAATATTGAAATACAGAAATGTATGCAGAAAAAAGAGACCTCAACTTTTCAGCACAAAATAACGGAGGTTTCTTGGTTTTCAAAGTAATGTAGTTTTACAGTTTATTCAAATTAGTGTTTTATTTAATCATAAATTGAGCAGGTACTTTATAAATCAATTTTTACATATACTTACATTTTCCTCAGTTAAACGCTTTTTTATTTGTTGTTCCTTTGAAAAATGCAAAAAAGATTTTTATGCATTAAACAAATTATTATCTAATAGTAAATTACACCCCCTACATGGTGCTTACTCCTATCGGTGACTAGGTATCATCAAGCTAATTACTATAATACCCCCACCGCTGAATTATATGACTTGACACTTAAAACTATAAAATATGTGAAATTTTATACAAAAGGCAAGTTCTGACGAAGCGTCTTAACACACCACTTGTGTGTAAATCGTAAAAAATAAAAAGTTCAATCACAAAATAATTTTCTATGTAAATAAGATATTCTGCTTCTTTGCTAGCTAACATAGCCAAGCTTCGTTTGAAATTTGAGATGAATTACCTTTTAAAATAGAACCTACAAATTTGGCTTTTAAGGGACAAAGGGCGGATATAGTGAGCAACAAGAGACATCCCAGAGAATCTGAGTTCATCCAATCCAAAAGATAACAACGAAAAATCGTTGTACTTTTGGCCCCTCTAAAGTTTTCAAAATAACAGATATTTTCGTTCCTTACAGTTCTAAATTTGAAATGATAGAGCGTTTTTTTATAGACAGTGCAATGTTAAACTGCATTTATAACATATCTAGCATATTCCTCAACCAGCATATACCTACAATCCATCCCTCCTATGTAAACTATTGTATCTTAAAAATCCCGATTGTTGAAGAGAGCAATTTGAAGTTTCTTTTGATCATTGTAAATCCAAATATTACCCAATAAAATCCAAATTTTAAGCAAATGTTTTCATTTTATATAATATTCAAAATGAAAAAAATTAGATTTAATCGGTAAATATTTGGATTTACAGTGATCGGAAGAAACTTCAAATTGCTCTGATACAATAATTTATGTCATAGTGATCAGTTGACATTTGGTACATGAGAATGGTTCGCTTTTACGACTCGTTCTTGTGTTTAGCTCGGCTGTGGAACGATTTGCCGACCTCTGTGTTTCCTCCCTCCTTCAACATGGGCCTCTTCAAGACCCAGTTTCACTCCTTCGTTTCCTCAAAAAGACCCTCCAAACAGCATCCTCAAAGATGACATAGGCCCTGAGGGAAATCATTTCCTTCAAGACCTCCTGTGTGGAGTTATTGTAAAAAAACACACAATATGACGAATATGCCTACAATGATGACAATACTTTGAATTATGAAAATAAGTGGTTCTAACGCATTAATGCACCTTTTAATCTCAAACAATGCCATCTAACAGCACAACCAAACGAGCCGTGTGTGGTTTTTTTGGTTGATTTGACGTCAATCAGTCCATACAAGCTGGTGCATGTAGATGGACATACTAGATTTATGATAATGTATTTGAAAATATTTATTGAGGATAACCTTATTACTGTGATGGAATTTTTGGTAGAAAGATTTTACCTGCTTGAGTAATATGTTATGACGATAATAGAGATGTCTGGAATCAAACCCAAAGGCGCAGTTAAAAAATTTGAACAGTTATTTTTATCCAGGAATTAATGCAATAAATGTGGGCCATAAATTCAGCAAAAGGGGGTAAAAAGTGAACCCCTCCCACTCATTCTTTCGCTAAGAGTTACCAAATGTTTGAGGATGGTTGGATAGACAAAAGGTGACATGATACAGATATTTATTAAGTTGGCAATACTAAACAATAAAACCCTCATTAATAATGATTTTAGACAAAAAAATTACATTTGATATGTATTAAGTAATGATTAAATACTGAATTAATTGCAGTTTATTTAGCACAGAAAATATTGTATAGCATTTAAAAATAACAAAAAGTTTGACTCTCCAACTAGGAAGATTTTTCCAATTTTAGGATTTTCAAAAACACTGGAGTATCTAGATATTGGCTAATTGCATCACCTTCCTATAAACATGCCCCTTTTTTAGTGGATATGATTGGCTAGAAAAAGATGCCTGACTATATACTAACCTTCGAATCTGAACACACATTTTATGTTCCTAACTGTAATGTTTAATGCCTTGGAAGTTATGTAAATTTTAATGACTTCGCAGCTTATAAATTCTTACTAGCAAAGCGGGCGGAGAACTAGAGAACGCGTGCAGATTTGCAATAAATTATCTCCTCCCTGCACAAGATGTCTCATTTTATGAGACTGTTTTTAATGCAATCTCTTTATATTTGAATATTTTTTATAAAAATGATTCTTTGACTTGTTTTGTCAATTGAACTTATTTTCCTAATGCGTAATTATTTGAATTCGTTCTACTATCTATCTTTGTAACCTCACCCTAGATTGTAATTACTCTTCTCCTTCGGAATTCAAAGCATCAGAATGAAACGCTACTGATCAAAGTCCTTATTATTTGTGCTGTGTAAATTTTAAAGCACTACGATTGTTAAAAATTCCTTTTCTTAAATTTGAAATCTTACATAAACCCAGAAGTTCCAGTTTTCCACTGCGACTTTTCAATTACACATTGCCTGCACAATAACCAAACTTTAAATAGAATTAAGCAAACGGTCCAATTATTCATTCCAAGGGAATTTTGTCCACCAGCTCTATAAAATTGGCATACACGTGTGCATGCGTGGTTTCGTCGATTGCCTACAATTGAGAAAATAAAGTACTGAATGCACTCAAATATTTAAAGGGACACAGCCGAATGACCCCACGCTGCGCTGTAGAAAACGTGCACTGAAATAGTGAACTGTTGGAGCTTTGCTTTACCTTTAGTAAGCTGTGAGGCAATGCGTCAAGTGGTCCATGGGTTCTACCAAATTTAGAGTTTAAAAATGTAGCAAATAATTTTTTATTTTTCACAATTGTATTAAAGGTTTCCGCAAATGTTAATGATTTTTATGTTGAAAGAATTTATTTATTTTGATGAAGAGAAAGCTTTGAATAATTTTTCTTTTCTTAGTAGGTTTCGGGAATATATTGTGGAGATCGTCCCGTTGAATCCATGTGACGGACTGTCATTGCCATCTTGTATTGATTATTGTGTTGAGCCGTGTTCAGCTTCCTTCTTTTCTAAGCAAGATTTTGATCAACTTTCTTCATGTTGGATACTGGCTGACCGAGAGTTGATTCAAGAAATATAAACCACAATAATTCTCTAACGTACATGTAGTATCGTATCAATACTTTTTATGTCAGATCAGCGTTGTAATTTTCATGTAACTGGTGCATCATGTAGTTTAAATTGTAATGTTTTTTTTTTGTTAAGAATCAATTGAAGTCATGTATTAGATGTTCTTAACATATGGCTTGAATTCTTTCATTCTGTGACAACTTATAATTAGTGAAATTGACTAATAAAACAATGCATTCATGGTTGCTTGATAGAGCAGATTGTTTGCTTCCTGGAGTATTAGTACGTAGCCCTCGGTAAACGGTTGGTTTGTTTGCGGGAGGAGCTTATTCGGTTGCGCTACAACCCGGTGGAGAACACGCGGATTCCCTGCAGCCCCCCGGCCGTCCAGCAGAACGGCTTCGAAACGTCATTGTCTATCTACTATATAGTTCTTTCAGTCGGCTTCGCCATCTTCACTTTCATTCTGGGCAAGTTTATCCTGTGAACACTTGGAGTTTCCTAACCTTTTTGTAATATAATATATGCGCATCTTTATAATATATGCATATACATGTAGATGTTTAAAATCATATTATGTATATGTGTAGTATCCGGCACCCACACACAACTAAACATAATGAGTATGTGTGTGCATGTATATATTTAAGGTGTCACTAACTTAGTAGTACG
Organism: Drusus annulatus; assembly: GCA_022651775.1. Classification (NCBI taxonomy): domain Eukaryota; kingdom Metazoa; phylum Arthropoda; class Insecta; order Trichoptera; family Limnephilidae; genus Drusus; species Drusus annulatus. The sequence continues at coordinate 25,546 of JAGWCC010000942.1, forward strand.
CGGGTGAATCTACAATAATTTAGAGAAATATTTCCTAGTTAAACAATATGTGTGAATTATTTATTCAATAGGTGTGATAAGGTTATGTTAAGAAGATTTGCACCAATTTTGCAGATTGTACATAGTGTTTTGAGACATAGCTAAATTATAATAGTACAGTTAGAAACACACAGTCTACATAATGTTATGTTTCAAACAACATGTCTTCATTATTTGTCTGTACATAATTATTACAAGGAACTAATCGGCGACAGTTGTTTGTTTGCTTTTTTTGGAATACTGCTATTAAGTTATTATTGGTTTGTTGTAATAATTATTGTTAATATGCTTCGTGGTCGAGCAGTTAAGATCCTCGACTAGAAATCCGGAGGTTGCGGGTTCAAATCCTGGCGTGCACAAATAAATTTGGTTTATTTAATATACAATCATATATAGTATATTTGCGGCACGTTCCAGAATGGTAGATACTCTCAGTATATCCCTGGTGAAATATTTCCAATCAGAATCGAAACTTTACTTGAAATGGCTTTAGCTGTGTTTGGTGACCAGATCTAAATAGCCAGATACTTTCTCTTTTTATCTCCTTTCCTTTCCTACTCCCTTCAGCCACACAACATAGGGGATGCTGTAGTCCCACTAGCTCCAGACAGTTGGGAGCACTTGAGACTCTTGTGCGGTATTTACACTAAAACATAACATCAAGAATAATAATTGTTACAACCATATTTTCAAATCGTATGCTTGTTATCTTTGACCATTGGTAGAATCTGTCAAATGACTTTAGGATTCAAAATTTCACTCATATTATTCTAAAGTGGTTAAGGTGTTTAGATATAACATGCCCTATATGTATGTATATATATATATATATATAATTGCATATTTATTATGTAGTGTTGACCCTGTTTTTTAACAAGCTTATCGTCAACAATTATATGGCAAGAGCTATACGACGGTCATCACAGCTCTGTTTTCAAAACCTCGTTATTTACCACATTAAAGAAAAACTTCTTAATTTTAATATTTGTGCATGCAATCCACTGTAATAATGATGCATGTTTATACTCATGGTATATAACTCATATTTAATGGGCTTTCTAGTTGCATTGTTATGTTTTAATATTATATGAATATGAAAGCACACAAGTGCAGTTTAATTACGATGTTAGAATTTGCTTGGTTCATCACAATTTGAATAATATTTAGAATATTTTTAGTGAAAATATTTTCCATTTATCTATATGTTAACAAATAGACCTACTAAATAAAATTTAAAAAATATAATAGCTGAATGTTTCTATGTTAAGTCTTCAAATATTATTTGAATGATTCTATTTGAATAGAGCAAACGATGCTAGTTTAGAATATCAGAACTATGTTATAAAGCTTGGATTGTATCGGTGCGCCTAACTATCTCTGGTCCATCTATACAGCTACGAGCCGGGTGAATAGGCCACCTTAGATAATGTAAGAATTACAATTAAGAGACTTTCTCTGCTAATCTTGGGTTTATGACTTCCGGAAGATTGGTTTATTTTTCAATGTTTTTTATGACAGCTGTAGAGTCATTTGTAAGGTCCATCAAATAACACCCAGACTGGCAGCGCCCATTTATTATGTCATCATCTTGCGAGAATCAGGCCCGCCACCTCCCGTTAATCCATCGGGCATTACGCTGTAAAGGCTGTTCACATACCTTCTCTGCAAAATCTTTGATTTCGGATCCGGATGGTATGTTGATATGTACCCATCTGCAAGTATTCTTCTTTCTAAAATTATAGGCGACTGCCTCGGTCTTGCATTAATCATGCGTTAATGTTGTTCAATTTACGATTTGACGTAGATTCACCTACTTTTTATGTGTACTACTGATTTTGTGACATCTGTATATAATATCTACATCTAATTCAATTGCATTTTAGTTTACAGTGAATAGTGATTGAAGCATCACATGATTACATTTAATTTTGTTAAACTAATTAGCATTTAATACTACTACCTTTTATTTAATGTTGCTAAATAATTTTTAAAAATTTATTAAATGGTGAATAAAGTTTGATGATATAACCAACCTTTTTAAAATTATTTATCCCTTAAATTATCACAAATGAATTGAAAATAATAACATTTGTAAAAAAATGTGAAAAGTCAAATATAAACTCACACCAGAAGCGGGATGCACGGGTTCAAACTTTGCAAAGTGCAAATAAACCCACATTGAAAACAGGATTCCTGCAAAATATTGGTAAATGTCGGCAACAATAAAAGTTTTGACTGCCATTAAGTATCAAAAACGAGTTAATCGCAAAGTATTGGACGATGTCAGCGACAGTAAGAGCTTTGACTACCATTAAGTGTCAAAAACGAGTTAACCGCAAAGTATTGGACGATGTCAGAAACAGTAAGAGCTTTGACTACCATTAAGTGTCAAAAACGAGTTAACCGCAAAGTATTGGACGATGTCAGCGACAGTAAAAGTTTTAACTACCACTAAGTATCAAAAACGAGTTAACCGCAAAGTATTGGACGATGTCAGCAACAGTAAGAGCTTTGACTACCATTAAGTATCAAAAACGAGTTAACCGCAAAGTATTGGACGATGTCAGCAACAGTAAGAGCTTTGACTACCATTCAGAATCGAAAAATTTTAATTGGCTTAAATTATGTTTAGCTACATAATCTGAAGGTACCTTCCCTTTTACAACATTCACCCTGGGGGTGTCTTAGTCTCGCTGAATCTGGGCAGTGGAACTATTGTGTAGTCATATAAAATTAAATAATATTCTGATCACACAAACACATTGATAAAGATGTATTGACAATATCAACACTATTTGTTTAACACTCCCGAGCAGGACTGCAGACTGCCAACGAACAACAGTTCATCCAGAATAAAGTACTAGATTCAATAACATAGAGATCACCTGAAATCACGGAGGAATTCCTAAATTGGCTGAAACAGATCATTTTCACTGCAAACATATGAATGATATTCAAATTAATTCAATTCAGTATTTCTTACTGAATTTTCTACATAGTAGCTATTGGTATGTAAAAACATGGTTTATGGTAATATTCTTATTAATCGCTGTTCTGGGCGAGATTATTATGTTTGAGGTAGAAGTAATGGAGTCATGTTTACGCAAGGTTTTCTGGATATACAATTTCAAGAAGATTCAGAGTTTGCAGTCAAGTTATGAGAGGTTAGTAAGACGCTGTTTTAAGTCACTCAATATACATGTCGCTCAAAAGCAAAAAAAAAAAAAACAGAAATAAAAAATATAATATGTCATGTGACGCACACTGTCTCATAATCAAGAAAAAGAATATTCAACTGTACCTAGTCTATTAAAAAATATATATTTCGATGAATATTACCTATGCATCTTTGACATAAATTATATTCACATTTATGTATTGTTTTTGTGTTTATTTTGAACAACTCCATTTTTTTATTATTCACTTGATTTCTTGCAATATTAATATACATATTTTTCAAATTACGGGATCCTGTTTATACATATAATTATGTATTCAGTAGAATCTCACTTATTCGGCTCTGAGTTGGGAAAACCACACAAATACATAAATGTTTTGTTTTTTTTTTCCAATTTTTTATCCATTCTAGTAATTCAGATATTTCAGTCAGGTACTATATAGTGCTGGATTATTAAGATTCTGCTGTACAATTAATTTGAAAATTCTTTGGCGATTTATTACAATATTGCTTTTTAGGCCATTAACTGAAAAGGATATTGTCTATATTAAACAAAATTACACAGTTCAAACATAATTTATTACCTCCAAATAAATGTATTAAAATATTTGTACACTTAACTAAGTGATATCCTAACATACAAACAAAAATGTAATGTACAAAAAAACTATTTTACAGGCCAATATAATTATAATATGTCATGAGCCATGTTTTCCATTTGTCCCATCCTTACATCGTTCAGCCTGAAAGAAAATACACAATTTTACAATAGGTATTAACTATGTATAAAGAAAATTATTATTTATGGTTGCTGATTTCATGATTAATCAACGGTGATGCAGTGACTAATGACTTGACTGATGTCATCATTGAAGTAATGATACATCAAACCAAAGTTCAAAGGTACAGTCATTATTGCTCATCTATTCATTGCTAGGAAACATTCCTGTGCTTGATATTCAATCAACAGCAAAACATTGTATAGTGAAAAAATGTAAGTATCTTCATGTTAGGCTCAAAGGTAAAAATTCGCTACCACAGTATGGTGTGCTAACAACTACGCCAAAAGTCTTTTTTCACAATATTTGCTGCTTAACCCTTTCCACTCCAAGCCTTTATTTGTTTTTATTCCACTGGCTCCTCGCTAAAATTGCAATAATTCTAATAAGTAAAAAATAATTTATTTTTATCTGAAAACTTGCATTATGAGAGTTATTGCAAGATAATTCAAAGCCTTATGATGAGGTATATTGGTCGGCCACATTGAAATTGGAGCTGGTGGAACAAAATCAATGTCGAGTGACACTTGGAGTAGAAAGAGTTCACTGAGTGAATTATTTTACAAAATCGTTTAAACAAGAGTGAAACACACATAAGTATATCATCGTTCGGCATGCAATACCACGAATGTATCAATTTTTCTAAAAACAATATTTTAATGCCATTCGATTTGTTATCATTTTCTCCGAGTATTTTCATCCACAGAGTGCCGAATACTTGTTTCTTTTTAGACAATATGTAACACCGCTTCCAAGGACAATACCACATGTGTTGTGGTTTATCTCTCCTGAATAATTTAATTCATGTCACATTTGCGGTGGTGCATGCCGAACGACGATATATAATTTATTATTGACGAAAAAAAGGGATATAGCTGTCTAATGCTGACCACAAATAGATGGAATAATGGTGCAGTCGAAGGAGAAGAAAATTTAAATTGTGTAAAAGAATAATTTTTGTGCAGACAAATTTGCAAATGAGAGCCATGATGAAAGATTACATGAACCATCAGTGAAATATACACAACCTAAAATGTACCTTTAAATTGGAGGAAATTACAATTTCATTTTAGTCAACTTGTCAAGAGTTCATCTAAATTATTCTATAATATGAATGAGAGAGGTTAGCTATCACCAGTGCAATAAATGCAACCCGGAAAAAAAAAAGTTATTTGGTTTATTATTGTACCCCTCTCTGTTTTAGACGGGTATACCTATTCTATTTAGAAAGGTAGATATTATATTTTTATCCATTACAAAATATATATATATATACAGCAGAGGTTCAGCACCTTTGCTAATTTGGCACTATCATTATATATCAGGAGCAAATAATCAAAACACACAAACACCATCATTTTCAAAAACTGTTTTTCCTTTTAAATTTTCATTGTCACATAACCTACCTACTGATGAATCGAAAATCTTGAAAAACTTACCAAATCCGCCCTAAAATCAATTTTAAATGATGTTCATTTTCAAAACTCACAATTTCCAATTACCGGTGAGTAGCAAAACTAACATTCAGTTCAGCCGATTCCGACGATGTCATCTGTCATGGCCGCCAAATTATTATCCGAAATAATGTCTACAGATGACTTTTATTGTAATGTTTTTGATGTTTTAACAAATTACCCACCTGCAGTATTTTTTCTAGTCCTGAATTTTATTTTTTATTCCCAATATTTTAATTATTCATTCCATAACTCATTAAATTCTTCACATTGAATAAAAAAACACACAAACTCCAGAACTTTAGTAGCAAAACTAACTATCTTCAAACAAAAAAAAAAAATATATATATTTAAAGCATTAAATCCCAATATATTTCACATTAGTAATATTTTAAGGTTTGCAGTCAATTAAATAATACAAAGAAAAATAAATAAATTGTGAACAGTGATGAGAAAACAGCGAGTTTTTTTTCAGTTTCCAATAATTTCGTTATGGTAGAGTTTTTGAGTTTTGATTCTTTACACCTCATATATTATTTACCCATTCCGGTATTGCCAAAAAAAAATTGCCAGTATCTATATTTTCTAATTTGTGAATATTTAAATCAATATCTACGAAATTCTATTCAATAATTACATACACATCACTTAGACAGTTCAAACATTCATCGGTTAGTCTAGTTTAATCCTGACATGGATCCTGTAACTTAGATGTTTTATAGGCGTAAAATAAGCTAGGTTGCGTTGGACACAGCGGAGTTGTGCATTTGAGCATGCTTTATGCAAATTTAAGTTAACAGTTGCTAAGTTGAATTGGTAACAACCACCGTCAATGTATTATGATGCATTAGTTATCTATCTAAAATGTTAACGGATGGATGCATCGTCTGCAAAAAATGAATTCCCAATTTCACTTACGACTATAATGGAACAACTCTCGGAGAAGGTTATTCTGAAACAGGTTCATAACAACATGAACACGGTTTGGGATTCAAAGAGACGATGTTAACAGATAATGCAATTTTCGTTATTAAACAAGTTGCAGAACAATACACAAGTCGAAACACCACAGTATATGTATTCTTCCTAGGCTTACGTAAGGCTTTCAATCGTGTTCACTATGACAAACTTTGGAGAATAATGCGTAATTGCGATTACGCATCTCCGGCACGTTAATAAATATTTTGGATATGACATAGACAATAAGATGAGAGGGCGTCTTGTCCAAACCCTTCGTATGGTTATTAGGCAGGGTAGATTCAGGTCACCACAGTTAACTAACTGCAAACAGGATTGGATGTCAAGTTGATAGCAAAACAGTAAACAATGTAAATTAATAATAATTGGCTTATTTATATAGCGCTGTTTTCGTGACAGATATATCACCTCAAGGGCATTATACAGACGACATGGTGATTTTAGCACCATTCATCTTTATGGAACATACACCTTTGAACTAAGGAAGCTTTCGAAGACCTGCAAAATATATGCTAAAAACATAATGATTTTCAATGGTACCAAGTCTGGTTCTGACAATATTTTCCCTGCGTGGATCAATGGAACAATCCTAGAAGTTCAGAAAAAAGTGAAATATCTGGGCCATATTTTCAAGGATGGGCGAGATGATGACGACATTGAGCGACAAAGGAGAATGTTCAACACTCCTGCAAACACGTTTTCCCGTCGCTTATTTTGATGCAGTACACAAGTGAAAAGTACCTTATTTCGGTCCTTTTGTATGAATATATACACCTGTGAACCGAAAAAGCAAACTTCATACAACCAATTGGGAGTGCACTATGATAATGCTGTTAGGGCTACCGCAGTGTTTTGACAATGTTTGCGGAAGGCCGTATCCACAGCTTCGTCTCCTTCATGAGGCACCAGATCGCTGGGCTCAAAGAAAAACTCAGTAAGAGCATCAACTCTGTCGTTCGAGCATCCTCTATTATGCGATTGCATGATACCTTTGTCTACAGAACTTGACATTGATCATTTGACATACGAGTACATAGGTATAATTATTTTATTGACATTGTCTTTTAATTAAATATTTGACATATCGTCGGTGATGCAAATCCGTGTAACTACCTTTTGCAATACTGCGTAAATTCTCCGAGTAGCAAAATTTTCATTTCGCGCGACATCAAACTACGTTTCGATTGGCACATTTTAGTCTAATCGGCGTGCAGTTTTGTCCAATGAGCGCCAAGCTACATCATTCGATGCATAACTGCGGAAACACTCCGCGCTGAAAAATGCTTCTAATACCCACGTATGTTTAAAGAGTTGATTAAAGAAGGAAAGATCCATGTCTTAACCACGAACTGGTGCAAAAATAGCGCTAAACGTCACTTTGTAGCATTCTAAAACAAACAATCCTAAAAATAATTTATCTCTAAGTTCTACATAGGTAATTAGGAAAATGTCTAAAAATAATTATTTATGAATCTATCAAACCAGGCCTTTCACTGGGGGATAATTTGGTTTTGGATATCAGGGCTCTGAGATGTAATCTGAACGGAACAATCTATTATAAGTTAGCATTTGACGGAGAATATTTAACTCTTCCTAGAGGAGCAAAGAGTCTCACCGACTATCAGGACATTCATCGAAATCCGTTGCATAGTTACCGACTTAAAATCACCAAAAAATAATTCAACCATTTGCAAGAACTAAAATCGGTAATTTCAGCAAACTGTCACCATTTTTACTTAATATAAATAACATATTGTCATGTTTTTTTTTTTCTTTCTCAGAGCCTTGATAAGCCTTGATGTAATTTTCAATTTGTTTTTCTCATAGCCTTGATATCTGCAATCACACTATCTAATAACGTGTGGTTCACGTGAAATGCTTCGCCTGTGAACTGTGAGGCAATAGTTTTAATTTGAATTTGTGTTCTGTGTAAGTGTATTCGGCTTGGTAGTTAAGGATTTTCACTATTGTTAACGAGTTTTCTTGAATCTTCATTATGTGCTAAAAAATCATGTTATTCAAATATAACAAATATTATGGAAAAGTTATAAATGCCAAGGAGCTATAACTTCCTGGAGTTGTACACTTTATACCAAAGAGATCAGGTTTCAATTCACACTGTTAATCCAATTAGTCAATACCCGATAATTAGACTTATAACATAGAAGTAGACGGCCTACTTTGTCCTTGATATACATGTTGGCAATTAGAGTTCCAAGTGAAATTGACCTCATGCTCTTCTATACAAATTAGATAGGATAAAGGATATATTGTTATGTTTTTAAGTTAATAAGCTAGTTGATGTCTACTGATCAAAGATAGGAAAATGTTTATTGTTTTCACATATTGTGTAGCAATATATACCAGATGCCTAAGTTTAGACAAAGTTTGTTCAAATAAACAACAGCAAAATACAGTCGCAATTATGCAAATTATCGCAGAAACAGCGAGAAAAGTTAATAGACTGCGCTTAATGAATAGTTGAGTGTAATTTGGATGTATTATTCAGGTTTTTACAACTCATTAAACTAACGACTAACTTTCTTCCATTAACCTGTCTAGATTGCTGAACAATTAACATAGACCCCACCCCACTGGAATTTAAAAAGTTCCGAAAATATAATATGTTAATCGTCACTCAAAGAATTGTTTTTTGTTTGTTTTAAACTCTCTAGCGTACCAGATATTTGTTTGTCATTTCGTTTAAACAAAAAACTTTCACTTTAGTTAGATATTTTAGCCTTAAATCCAAATCAAAATTTTGTTTGAAACAGGCACCATGTGTGTTCCCTTTAAGCTTTGGAATCTCGGATTCCCAGGAGGTATAACTTCTGTTGTGCCTTGCAAACTGTAATTTCGTAATAACTCATTTATGTTTTACAAAATTATGTTTTTGTCAATTATGCTTCTTCTCAGATATTATATATTTTTTCAAATTGTATGTTAATCTTTGGAATGCCGGATTCCTGAAGGCATTGCCAGCACACAACGAGTTAATAACCTTTCAAATTATAATTTGATTAAATATGTGAATACATACATCCACATATTCTGTAGTATATAAATTAGAACTTTTTCAGATGAATATTTGTGCTGGAAAGTTATTGTAATTAAAATGAATGAACGCTATGAACAATGTCTGATATTAAAATAATTATGAATACACAGGGTAGCCCTGGAAACAATGGTCATAATTTATTTCAATCTGTTAAGTCTTTATTTTAGATGAACCTCCACCTTATGCACCATGGTATATTGTGAAATGCGAGAAACAAATGTTGCAAACAAATGTAATAGATGGCGATTGAGTGATTTTCAGAATGCCGACTTTGATGTATGTTTGTTCTGTTTCAAGCCAATTGAATTTGGTACCCACGGCTGATACCAAATTACTCTCTTGATACACAATGTATGCTTAGAGAAAAGGTCTTTACCATAAATCTTAAGGTTTATAACCTTTTTGATTTCTCAAAAGAAATATAAAATCGATTGGGCTTTTTGATTTTTCTATTTTTGAAACTGTTAATTCAGGGTGAAATTTCATTTTAATGACTAAGGACAAATTTTTAACATTTTCCACTATTTATTGTTTAGACTGAATTGGTTTCAATCTGTCACGGTCATCTTCAGACTGGTACACACATTACTTAAGCTATGGTACATATTTATACATTTTCGGGTATAAAAATGTAAAAATACAGCTGTTTAAGTAATGTGTGTACCAATCCGAAGATGACCGTAACAGGTTGAAACCGATCCGGTCTAAACAATGAATAGTGGAAAAAGTTTTAAATTTATCTTACTAAACCATTAGGCTTATTGAAAGAGATGATAGATAATCATATTTCAAGAGCGATAGATCCTGGCAACAAGAACATCAGAGTCTGACCAACCAAGAACATGAAATCCATAGGACATAACACGTATGGTTTTATTCACTTCACTCACATTGCAACAACGATCAAAGGATATTTTTGTGCATTTAACAAATAGTGCCATAGTTTCCCATAAAACAAGAACCCAGTAATTCCCGTTAATCTTTTTAATTGAATAAATGTTCATACCTTTTCTTCAATACTTAAATATTCTTCACCAACCATTATTGTGCTATTCACAAAATTATGGAGTGACATCATGTTCACTCAACATGTCGATAGCATCATTCGGTGCAGCATAGCGAATGATTGAAGAATATTCTGTTAAAATCACAAATAATGCATTGTTAAAGTTGATTGGCCAAATCGTTTTTCTAAATTTTGATGAACTAAATCGATGAAGTTTATTACAAAATCTTCAGCTAAATTTTAACATTAAATAGAATGAAAACATACATTTCAAAAGCGCATGTTAAAGAACAATAAAACTATGAAATGATACTCTCTTCAATAGGTACATAGTAACAATAGGCTCCCTTAGTGAGATGAAACTTCCTCCAAACAAACAGACGAATCAATGATAACATAAATAGTATTCCTCCTCCAATGGTACTATTTTTTTTTCAGTTAAAAGGTGATTATGTATTACTATCAGAGAATTTATTTTAAGTCGGGCAACGATTGAGTAAAAAATGCAATTTGTATCATAGCTGGTAAAGGATCCTTTCTAAAAAAAACTTTTTTTTTAGTAATAAAACTTTGTCGCATTTTCAATAGCAAATTAAGTTTCATTACCTTGACTTTGGTTTTCTGGAGCAGTGATGGTTTTCTTGAAAACAAATCGAGATAGTAGGACATTGATTAGACACCCCACCAGAGCTGTGAGACCGAAAATTCTAAATGTTAAGGCGCCGCCCCAATTTTCATACATAACTCCTCCGATGAAGCTGCCGAGGGATGTGCCAACTCCTTCAAATATAGCACCAACCAAACCCTGGAAGAAGATATTGCTATGCATAAAACACAAACCTATTCACCAATTTAGTAACAAGAGTAGTTCGACATTAAACATAGGGATAAAAGTATTCTAAAAGTATATAAACCTGGATTGTAGCTTCGGTCCCACTCGGTGCAATTATACTGGCATAAGAGGCCATGGTCGCGTAGGACATACCAAAAGTTATCCCTTGTAATAGTTCAATGGGTAAAACCCACCATGGATTAGTAAGAAGTGAATACAGTATAAATCTTATACCGAAGCCCATTAGTACCAATGACATGGCGTTAATGTGCCCAATTTTTTTTAATATGTGACCTAGAATGCAAAAAAATAAGAAAAAAACATGTAGCAAGCAATAAAAATTCAAACAACAATAACAATTTTAACAACAAAAATTGAAAATAACAGACAGTTTCACATGTTGAAGTCATTCAAAAAAAAAAACAATTGTTCATGAACACACCTGATATTATTTATATATTACAGGAAAAACAGAAAAAAGTCAAACTTACCTGAAAAGAAAAAGAATGGAATTTCCCCCAGAAAGGTTTGCAACACACTCACAAGGCCTTGTAATGTTTTTATCCAGCGTGTCTGATCATCGGCCATGTTCGCCAAATCTTCCAAATACCAGAACAGGAATTGCCACAACAGGCCGGTGCACATGCCCACCATCACTATCCACAGGAAGAAGTGGCATGTCTGGGCATTTTTAAATAGCACACCCACTTTTTTGGTGATGTTCACCGATATCGATTTTTGTTTATACTGAAAAGAAAGAACACATTATTTTATGGAGTTAAACATTGCTATACACAAGGTGAGTGAAACTATTCCGTCAACTCCATTACCACGACTCTATGCCCTTTCAAATAAAGTATATTATCCACTGTAAAACAGGAGACTGCAACTCATAGGTAATATAAAGAAGCAGTAAATAGGGAGATTCACAATTACATAGAAAACTGCCCAGCCTATCTCGGTCTGCAGCACAAGTCTACTTCAGTCAGAATACTTCTGTGAAAATTTGTGGCAAAATGGAAAGATTTGTGCCCCTCAAATGAAGATTTGACTCTAGCTCTTGCCACTATTGTACCCAAAGTGAAATTCTTTTACTTTATTAAAAGTTAAAAATGTAATGAAAAAGGGTCCTTAACCTAGACTGTGCTAAACGCCCCGCAGAGCCGATCTGTCACAGCAAACATTGATTTATTATGTATACAAAAGACAATGACATAGCAACATTGGTGAGTCACCTGTAATCTGGAGGAAACAATAACATCGAGTGCCAACAGAACAAACATCATGATAAATGCTACCATGTAATTCTTGTCTTCTCCACCATAGCTAAACTGATCAATTAGAAAACCAGCTAGCAGAGAAAATATTCCCCAACCTACAGAACCCCACAAACGCTGGTGGCCATACTTATCAGGTCTGGTACCTGAAAAAAAAAGAATTTCTTTTAAATCAATATTTTTATTTTTGAATGTCGACAGTTTAAAACAGATCACCATGACAAGATACGTGTCATGACTTTACCAGAACAAGGTGATTACAGTTGGTATTTATACTCGTATACCTGAATATTTGTTTTTGTGTAGAAAAGTCTCAATATTAAAAGTGTAATCTCCAACTTGAAAAATTTATCTCCAACCATCCGACGCTAATATTTTAAATTTCAAAAATTGTAAAAAAAAGGCATAAATACCAGCGCCCTTAAGGTGATTTTTCACAAAAACGACGCTATGCAAATTATCCAATTATAATAATAATAAAGGTGTGCCTGGGTGCCATGGGCCACTGTCTTGAAATATAATATGACGATTTTGTGGTTATTTTGCATTATATTAATGTAACCTAATCTAACAACTTATAGAATGAGATGTTCATGTTTATTACATGATGACACTACGGATGCTTAGAAATTATATTGATTTTGGTGTTGCGATGTTGAGTTTGATGGACCTTACAAAAGTGGATCCATGTGGCATTGTTAACGAATAAATCAAAGATGGGCACTTAAATCCATTAATAATTACCAAGCTTTTCAAAACATATGGCGTCTGCAATGCTCACCACTACTGCCATACCGATCCAATTCAGCACCATCAGAGAAAAGAATATTGACAATGTTTGATAGTTTATAGGTTCATCTTTTTCATCTGTAGCGTTTGAAGTGCGCAAAAAATCATTAACCTTAAAGAAATATGTATTAGTATTAACGAGTATTAATATTAGCAAATCAACAACCAGTTAGTGAATGGATATCCAAATTCAGTCTTTCATTCTTCTTCTACACTTCCCTCTCTCTTATCGGGGGTGGGACGACATCGGTCATATCTGCAACATTTTCTCATTTATTGAGTACATCGACATGTTACAGGCTAAATAAACAATATTTTTATTACCTCTGCATTATCACACCATGTTTCACATTTTGAGTCGAAATGGCTGTGAGGTTTGCTTGTTTTAGGGCACTGTGGATAATGACGTGAACCTGTTATGGGTGAAAAATAAAATCAGATAGATTAGTTAACAGATTAACAACATATTTGGCATTGAATCGGGAGTTGTAAGTTCCATTCCCACCGGAGCAAAAAAAAAGATAGATTGAAAGAACACATTTACAAATGTGGGTAATATCGGTCTGACAATAATGATAATTCAGGAATTCAGTATTTTTCAGTATGATATTTACCATCTGGAAAAATTGTTGACTTCATGTTGAAATAGGCGCACCCTCCTTGGACAATGGTATTTTCCAGCGGAACTATTCCAGTGAAATTAAGTTTGACTTTGTCCACAAAATTCCCAGCAGGTTGGCACGACTTGGACTCATCTGCCTCCCAGCCCAAACACATGTTCAGCCACTTGGTGGGGCTGTTCATATCGCATGTTACCTGAAAAACACGCAATCATACAATTGGAAAAGACATCATTCTTGCTATCGCCATGTACAATACAGATATATATGTGTGAAAGAGAATGAATTAAATAATTTGTATTACATATATAAATAAATATAATTTCTGTACATGATTCAATTTAGAATATTATGGTCTATATTGTATTAGTGTATTTGCGTTACATTCGGACATTTTTTGCCTACTTCAGAGAACTTAGTACATGGCCATTTAAAAGAAAAGGTGAATTTTGAATTTTCATGGGCTGTGCACATTCTACTATCAATTTTTTTTTGTTATGTTGGTACACATATGTTAGATATATCATATGTTAGCATTATCAGCCATTTTGGATTAGTGGTTTGTTTTTGACAACTGGAAAGGTTAGTCAAGTTTTTGTGTGTTCTTCGATTTTTTACTTTTGAGAAAAATAGATCAAAGAATAAAATCCATGATTTGTTTTTCCACAACTCCAGGACGCTCATCGTCATTAACATATTCTCGGCCTTCTGTAAAGCGCTTGTACCACTTATAAACACTTTTTTGAGACAAAGTAGACTCGCCGAATGCTACAGTCAACATTTTAAGTGAGTTGGAGCACTTTATTCCATTTTTAACGCAAAATTTAATACATATTCTTTGATCCATTTTTTTCAAAAGTAAAAAATCGAAGAACACACAAAAACGTGATTAACCTTTCCAGTTGTCAAAAACAAACCACTAATCTAAAATGGCTGATAATGCTAACATATGATAAACATTTGTGTACCAACATAATAACAAAAAAAAAACGATAATCGAATGTACACAGCCCGCGAAAATTCTAAATTCATCTTTTCTTTTGAACATGCCTTGTACATAATGGGAAAAAAATTATGACTAATCAATGTTATCACTTTCAAATATTGATATCAAAATAATGCATTTTGCATAAATGAAGGCCATATGCTTTTTACTCACACATGAAAACATTGAATATGGTGACATGAAACAGAACAACCAGAATTACAAAAATGGGGATCAATTAATTAATTCAGTTAATGAATCAATAATTCTCACTCTGTGAATCTTGATTCTTTTAGTAGGTGGTCTGTCTAGATTATTTATATCCAAAACCAAAATGAATCATGTAATCAATCAGTCAACATGAATTGAATAATTAATCAATCAGAATTTACAGTGAACTGATTCATGAGTATGATTGAATCTGCCCATGTCAGTGAAGTATGATTTTGCACTTGTATCAAAGTGTTATTTGGCGAGGTGATGGCAGTGAGCCGGTAATTATTTCCTACTCATGAATTCTATACAAAGACTTTTTTAATGCTTGGATAAAAACGATGTGGTCAACAGTGGCACGTATAGAACAAATAGTTGCTTACATACCACCATCGACATGATGTATATAAACATGTAACTTCACCAGGACTATCTATGTCATTATGACTCTTTTTTAAAAATATTTATTTGGAGAAAATACAGATACAGACAGTAAATTAATAATAAATACATACACTGGAGAATTAGCCTGTATCACAACCTTTTCTCACTGATTAACGAGTTAAGTTCATGTGTTCTTCTCTTTAATAATAATAATAATATTTGGATAATTTATATAGTGCCGTTTTTGTGAAAAATCACCTCAAGGTCCGCTTAATGGAAGGGTTAAGTTTCTAGAGTTGAAGTTCTTAAAAGTTTACTTATCTTGAGCGACTAGCAACTTTAGCCCAAATGACAAGCAATTATTTCCAAAAATATTTCATTTTGTTTTTTTTTTTACTTACAACACAATCAACATCACCAGGTTCATTGTTAATACTATTCACAAACATTTCAAGATTCTCTTTTGAATCTGATGAACATGTATTCAAATTAGTCTCATTGTTTTCACAAAACAAATTTACAGAATTTTTCGACGGTGCCAAAAACGATATAATAGTTTTATGAGGACAAAACATTCTGCAGGTTGTTCTGAAATTTTCGTTAGTTTTATTGGAACACCGTGGTTCATACTCTAATCCTGAAAAATAAAATTTTGTTTAAGAATATATGGTATTTATTTATTTTTGAATTTGTTACATAATTTTTAAAAAAATTATTACCATCAGACATTTTGGTTTTTTGTATGATAAATTTTGCACATCCTCCTGTGGATTGGATCCTTTGCTTTGGTATTTTTGCAGTAAAATTCAACTCAGGCATATTAGTGTAACAATACTTGGGAACTTTCCAATGTTCACAAACAGTTTGCCACATGAAGGAATTGTCCATCGAACAAGACATCTGAAACAAAATAAAACACAAGAACTCAATACATAAAAAAACATGTGTTTTATTCTGTGTATATTTGATTTTAAGTGTCAAACTGAAACTAACATAAATAAATCATTAGACACTAAAATAACCAAAAACTTAGAAACACCTTAAGGCACACAACGGTAAAGTATTTTAAACAGTTTATAAATATTTTTTTAATTTATGCAACGAAATTATCAAGTTGTCAATAGATCGAAAACAAAGGATTAAAAAAACGAATCCCTGCATCCAAGAAATTCCCGAAGTTAGTTCCATTTCATGAATTCATACGAGAATGAACTGTAAAGTAGTTTTATTTATAGTTTATTTTCGTATAACACAAGACGACGATTTTGTCAGAGCAGCTGTGTTACTAGTGATGTTAATATCTAAAATGGGCTGTCACTACCAGTAACTACTTTTAAAACCAGTTACCAATAGCTTTAGAAAAAAGCCGATAGCGGTGACATGGGATTTTATTTTTATTTTACCAAAGTATACATGATTTCTTCAAACGAGTTCTAAAATCAAATGTTGCACAAAGTCACCGGGACAAGAATATATACCATCTCTAACAGTTTATTTCGATTGCTGAAAAGAAAAAACAGGCATGCTGAATGGTTATAGACTTTCGATTGCATCGATTTCCATTTAAATTTTCGTTACAAAAAACTTTTTTCAATAGTCGTTGGATGCACAGTGATGTTGCCAGTGTAATAGAAAACATAATTATCCCTTGATGTGGGTAATTTTAAAATGATTTAGGGAATTTTTATATGAATATTTGAAGTAAATTTATATACCTATGTTTTTTGCACAGTTTGAACGTATAGTGGATCCGGCGATGATTTCAACTACGAGTTACAATAGTGTTATCATTATGCAACAGGAACTTCATTTAACAATACTCTGCATCGAGCACACAATGACATTCTTAACTGGGCAAATGATACTTCAATGATACAGTAATAAGAGTGTAATTTTGCTTGCAACATGTGATTGGCTCGGTTTGTTGCAAGAATTACTTAACGGTTGTTTATAGGCATTCGGTGTATTTTGGTAGAAAACAGTAAACATTGACTAGAGATACAACCTTTTTTATGCCATTCCCAAACTTGATATTTTTTATTACCAAAGAACCGACTATTGTTTTACACTCCATCAACTTACAAACAAATAAAAATATATTTATCTACAAAAAATAAAACTTTGATACACAATAAAACCCACATTTACAAACTTCTTTCGCGATTTACAGCATTAATAAATATTTTAGACAAAAGAATTAATTTAAAATACATAGATAATACACAATTCTTCAATCTCTTGGCGTTTTATTTTCGTTATTATATCTGTTTATAATATCAATTGAATAAATACTTCCGTTTGGTAATAAATTTTTACACACAATCGTCATTTCTGACATCTTTGCACTCTGTGGTAGAATCCCACGGCGACAAGTATACTCCGCGCTGTCTGAATTTTCACTTCAAATAACGAAAAATACCACCAAAAAACCTAGGTTATGAATCAAAACGGAGGATACCGACTCATTTCAAACTTTGCAATCATCTAATAAAGCTATAGAAATAGATAGTTCAACAAAATATCTTCATATACGCAAAACGATGACATCGTATGTACTTCTTAAGTCATTTCTAACTTTCAATTTTGTCGACCGTTGCATGTGCCCTTAATTAAGAATCAAGGATATGTTTTAGAATGCGGAAAAGATGACAATTTCATAATTGATAAAGATATAACACAAAATCTGTTCAAAAAGATTCCTTGTGATTTGATTTGATTTGGCTGTGTCCCATGCCCATACGATGCAATACTGCTGCCCCAGCTTTTTGTGTGAAATAAACTCACAGGTCGACTGCCAGCGCCTGATGCTTTCTTCAAACAACAAAAATTCATGCACCTTCCATCCCTCCAATAGAAGATACTGAATGTGCTTCATTTTTTTCCATGCGAAAAATTCAGATCAGACACTTTTTGGATAGACCTTGTAAATAAATTCAGTAACTTACACTACATTCGGCGGTTCCATTTATTGCAACAATTTTCTCAACCGATCGTGAAATCGATAAGGAGCTCGTTTTGGGGCAAATGCTGAAAAAGGTTTCACCATCTCCACATGACAAGCGCACCTCTGCTTGCTTGTGGTCATCGGGTATAAAATACAAGGCAGAAAATGCTGCAATCGTTAGTATTTGAAACAGAATAAAAACTGTCTTGTGTTTCTGGTATCTGAAAAAGGCCGCGGGTTTTAGATATAATCATTAATTTTTAAATACATGTTACACCATGGGCTAAAAAATATATATACCTTAATGATCAAATGTTTGCGAGCAGTGATAACTATAACTGCATTTATCGAAAACTTTTTTTTTAAATAATGAGCGATGGTCTGTGAATAAATACTTTAGACCTTATCAAATGGCCTTAGGTTAAACGCTACTCCAAAATGCACAATCACTTAATTTTTACGTTTATGTTTTATTAAAGTGTCAATCACATACACTTTTTTTATCATTTAAGTCGGTATAAGATAATTTGAAAACATGAATAATAAAGATCAAAAACTATTTTTCTGGCAAATCTACTTAAATTAAAAACTAAATTCAATGAATAGATACTAAGTAAAGCTCAACAACTTACCGATCAGCAACAGCACCAAACAGTGGTTTGGCAAACAAACCAAAGATTGGCAAGAATGTGTAAATTATTCCTACCACGTATAAAGAGAATCCAAGCTGTTTGGCGTATGTTGGGAGATAGGGAACGAGAGGTGCAGTACCTGAAATAAAAGAAAATGTACTGTGAAAATGATTCAAATAAGTCACAAACACTAAAGTACAAACGAAAAATCTATAACTCCAACCATCTTACTCATTAGATTTTTACGTACCGACTTACCGTTGGTTTAGTTACACCGGACGTAGGCCATTAAATTAGACAAATAAGCCGTGGTTTTAAAGCAAGTTTATCGCTATTCCGACCTTATAACAGGCGTAAAATTTACACCTCGTTTATAAGTAAGGGGGTATATATATATATATATAACTATAAGGTTAAAAACAACTAATTTCTGACACAACTGTGCCTTTTTAAGGACAGAAAATACTTGTTTTTATAAACCATGGATTCAGGCCCGGCCCTGAGCCAAATGGCGCATGGCGCAGGTCATACTTTGTTGCCCTTTGTCAAAATTTTCAAAGTATAAAACGGGTGCCGTGAATTTACAAACCACGCCGCCGGGTCGGTAAATTACAGGTTTGATTGCCATCCATGGACAGTATGGTTTTTTTTTCATCAAATATACTATATAGGCGTCGGGCAGGTAAAAAAGCAATGCAATTGGCTTACTCTTAGCGGCTTGCCAATTTATCGCCTGGAAAGGACTACTCCAATTGCCCCTGCACAGGACCGTCCCTGCATGGATTGAATCATTATATTTTGAAAGCAAGACTTTAATATATATTTTTATCTTTTTTGTAGACACGTGTGGCCACTATTTTTCTGTCCTATAGCCTTTGGAATGCCTGATTCCCGCAAGGTACTTTCGTTGTACCTTGCTAACTGTCATTTCGTAATAACTCACTAGTGTTTTACAAAATTATATTTTTTTTCAATTATGCTATCTTCTCAGATAATATGTTAAAGAATTTTTTTTTAAATCATATGTTAGTGGCATAAGTGGTTTTTGTGGAATAGCTACTTATATTCGAAGAATTAGTATTTTCTCCATCGTGTCACTAAAAAAAGGTTGATTAAGAAATGTAAACATTTTTTTGCCATTTTATTGTACTTTCGTGTGGCTATAATGCGTTTGCCTCCAAATAAAAATAAAATTGCATGAGGTTTTACTGTAAATACAAACAGGACTGTCACTTTGAAAATCGATATTTTTCTGCCGCACTGATGAAATCAAACTTTAAATATTTATTACTAGACTTGTATCGAACTTAACGCGATTTTTTTATTTTATTGACAAGCGATTATGGTTACTTTAAATTTGCGAACAACAGATTTTAAGGGATGAAATCTCCTGAAAACATAATGATGAATACCCAGTGCCTATAGGCACCTCCGACACACAATGTGTTAATAAATGTTAGTCACAGAAGGTCAGGTGTAGACATATCAGCTTGAACAATTTCGATTATTGAAGCAAATGGAATTAAAGGTTTCATACTTTTATGATTAAGCGTATAAGAAAGTGTTTTTTCGCAGGTGCTTTCATTGTTTATATAGATCGACCGTCTTTGCTATTAACATAAAATCAAAATGATTTGGTTAATTTGAAAACGTTTTCAATCAGTTTGTAATAATTAGTATAAAACTTTGCAAAGATCAATTGTTTTCTCTTGCTCCTATAGTAATACTACTACAGTGTTTTAAGTCAACATGTTTTAATGCATGGTGTAAAAAATATCTTTATTTGCATACATGACATTAGTTTGCAAAATAAAACCTTTCATAATAATTAAAGGCTTTAGGAACAATGATTGTAAACGTATAAAGATAAAACAGTGTTTGTGGATTAAAATAATCAAATGGAACTATTTATTAGTAACACCCATGAAGTTTCCCAGTTACAAAGTTTAATCTATAAAATGCTCATTTCAACCAGATAGCACACCGACCAAAGGTAATAATTACTTCAGAACAAAGTAAACTAGGATAGAAACGAAAATGATTAATTTTAATATATAATACTATGTACATTAAAATCAAGTATTGAATTTCTTGAGAACATATATAGTATTGTATATACCATACATTTTGGGTTGGGAATACAAAAATGCACAAAATAATGATGTGGACACTAAAGTACTTGTAGCAGGGATTTAATTCTCATAACTAAATTAAGAATGAAAAGTTGATGAAAGTAAATGAAACGATAATATTGTTGAAGATCGGGAATTTAGGAGAGAATTTCATTTACGAACCAGCATTAAACAGGAAGAAATGCCCCTTCATCGGCAGCATGTCTTGGTCAATCTTGAAGTACTCCATTTTGAAGAGTGATCCGAGAGACTCTGGTGCTTCACAATTTTTGTGGATCTTACCGCCGGATGTGTATCGATCTAATACAATATTTAATGGGTTTCCATTTTATATGACAGGTGTAACGAACATAGTATTTCGGACTGTGCAGAATAACACATTGGCCGCACTTCACTCACTGAACGATACCTGCCGCCGAACACTGAAATCCCACACTCCAGTAGGAATCTCCAATAGATAAGCGGTATCACTCGAATAGCTTTTAATACATGAGAGAGCCAGTCATCGCAAAGGCGATAGCAAAACATAACCATGGAGTGATTATTTATTTGACAATCGAAATCGATGTGTGTGTGTCAAACTGATTTCCATAGTTACGTTCAAAGTTCATCAACAAAAAAATGGTGGCGTTCAAAAAATTATTCAATTTGCAAAATGAGCGCTTTCTGATCTCTCTCTGTTTTTGTTTCCTGGAAAGTTTTCGTTCCGTGTAAATAATTATGTACTTACTATACATATAATTATACTAAAGTAATAAATAAATATATATATATATATATATATATGTGTAATCCCTGAGATATCGCCTGTCTACTTATACTACGTTACGGCAGAATATATAGGTTTGGTCTGAAATATGCAACGAGAAATCGTTCAAAATTAAATATTTTACTAATCGCAAAGATAATGGGTCGAGATAAAAACTAAAGTTTTTTATTCAACATAAAAAAATAATGTATTCATGAAATTTCATCAATATTCTTATAACTAGATTTTTTATAGTATTGGTTTTTGACGAAAGTTTTGTATTGAGGTAAGTAACAATTATTTTTGTGACAAGTAACGCCGCACAAGAAATCCACTTCCCCCGGCAAAAGAAAATGGTAGATAGGAAAGTGAAGTTGTAAGGAAAGGTTTGAAAGTTTCTGGCCATTCAAATATTGTTACCAAAAGACGCTAAAATTATTACAAACAACTTAATATTCAATGGCGGTTTCTCATAAGAGCAATGGCGATATACCTAAAGAATCTTCTACTTTAGAAAGAATTGCACATGTGAAGTAAAGTCATATCTCTCTAAATTGGCTCAGAGCCCATGTGCGGGTTTATGTTGCAGGGGACCCATACTACTGAATACTTTAGAGGCCCCTTGTCTGAAAACACTGTACTAATGTGTGTTATATCGTTTTTATAAATTGGTTCGAATGAAGCAAAAACATGGGGGTGAGACATTATATATTTAATGAAAAAAATACGTTTTTTGAAACATCACTTTATGGCGTTTTATAGAGTTAAGTATTCAAAAAAATATTTTCTATGTTACTCCCAGTTCAACTTACCCTTTTTCGGAAATTAGGGGTCTCTCTCGAAATCGGGGATCTTCGTAAAATTGACCTTCGCGATTTTGAAAATCTGCCGAACAAAAGCTTTTACTTCTATTTAGAATATTAAGGTTTACATATGGACTCACTTAACTTTGCGGTCAGCTGCATCACCATTGTAGGTATTTTGGATACAAAAAAATCTATAAAATCTATTTTTTAAATTTACCGGTCGTTTGTTAGTTCCTTTTTTGTTCTCTTGCAATGTCAATTCTGTCAAGCTGTGCCTTTATATAAAGTAGGTATGTATGCAGTCCTTTTATAAGTAAATATACCAAATTAAAAATAATACATAATGAAAATTTTAAATATCACAAAACATATTTTGAAAAACATTTCCAAAAGTTTGCACCATGCTGCGTAACGATCCTTTGGTTTTACCGAAATGTGTTTCGGGAGTTCATATTTATTCTAAGATTGAAAGCGTTTTGTTACAGTTGCGATGAAATCAATATGGGTGTGGATTAGATTGATAAACTGAAATTTTAATAGATTTTGTTTAAATTAGAATTAACTTTCAAGCTTCATGCTTTTTATATTTATTATTGAAATAATATTAATAATCCCAAATGAAAATATGCAATATAAAAACACAGAAAATAAAAAGAATAAGGTTGCGACCAAGACTTCAACTCTGAACCTTTACTTTATCCGAAAGTAACGTCTTTGTCAATCAAGCTACCGAAAACTTTTTAGAAACCGGCATTTCACTCAATCTCATACTTCCTTAAAATTATAAATATTATTTTTTCAATTTCTACCGATATATGCTGTTATCTTTATAATAGTATGTCTTGGATAAACTATCCATTTTTATTTACTGAAGATCTTTTAACTTCTTACAAAGTCTAGAAATAATCTTTAAATTTGATTGAACTTCAAAGGTTAATGTTCTTTATTTTAATAATTGACATTTCATTTCTCTATGGGTCATGAAATTTTAGACCCGGGCCATTTTTTGGTGAAACTAAACGTTTTGCTGTTTGTCACTTGCTCCGCTTCAAATACAAGAGAATTATTTTATTACTTGGGGTCAAATTTTTTCGTTTTCCGAGCTTTAAAAATTAACATTAACGTATTTTAATAAAAAAAATAAGGAAGCATGTAAAAAAATAATTGTGTTCCGCATTAACTCGTTCAAATATAACATCATGTTTGTGCCTTACTTTTAGAACGGATATCTCATCCCGAAATAGATGAGGCCGGGAACAGATGTTTCCCTACTAATCTGGGTCTTTAACATCACTGTATACGTACGTAGGTACCCACACGGTATGTATAATATTTATTTATATATCCACCCGTACTAATTTTATGTCAATAAAAATGTTTATACGCGGGAATTAAAATGTAAAACGTACGCAAACTTTTCGTTCAAACTTATAATGATGGATGATGAAAGAATACGCTGGTAAGTCAAGAAGTTTTTGTGGCACAAATTGGCGGAGTTTAGTTTTTACCCTATAATATCGTGGTTAGCTATATTTTAGTATGTGACATGTCTGGCTATTAATTAATTTATTTTCCACGTGATTACACGTCATGTAACCTTCCAACTCCCAACCAACAGTTAGGTCGTTCAAGTTATAAATATAAATAAATAAGTAATTTTACAAATTTGATCATATTTGTTATGTTTAGCGGACACTTGTTGATCTATGTTTAAATAAGTACGTCTGCATATGAATATACAAATGCAAATTCCCATTTCTTATTACAATAATAGATATTTTGATATCATCAGGCTTTAGTACATACATATTATTATTATGTAATTTATATTATTGAATACATCACATATATTCGTATAAAATAACAAGACCTTAATATCGATTTGCTGAGGGAACACAAACATTTAAAGAAGAGATATAAAAAGGTATAATACAATCTGATATATATATATTTTTTCTACATTATTTAAAGAATAATAAAATGCGTGCAAATAAGAACTTTTAAACATACAAAAATACTCACACCTCAGTAACAGTACACAGGATAAGAACGATTATGAAAAAGGATTGGAATGAAAAAAAAGTTCCATGGTCATCAATCGACAGTTGCTGTGAAAGACCTATTTTACATTTTGTGTAAAGTGTACTGGGTAAACTATCAGAAAACTGAACCTTTTAAATTCACTGTTACAATATCATCATTATATTCTGCTACTGCTTGACACAGAGTGAAATAGTGCATATTTCGATTGTTCGGAGAGACAAAAGCAAACAGATTAAGAAAACGTATTGGTGGGGCGAGGGAAAGAAAAGCCGACTGGTGATGTCTCTTTTGTGTACCCTTATCCACGTGTCGAAAAATTGCGATTCCTAGGGTTTCCTAAAATAAAACTCTTTATTTACCCTTTTTACAAATCCCGCGCAATGAAATAAGTTATGACTAGATTGCTGTTCTGTGGTTTACTTCTTCCTTTTTTTTTACATTTTCCGTTTCATAAAAAAAATCTCCCCAGAGTTTATTCTCTACATATTTAAAAAATAATCTTTTGCTAAGAGTGGATTTAATACTTTATTACTAAATACCTTTATTAAATTATTTGTTTCAGCTGTCTCCTTTGTATATCTATAAATCAAAACAATCGTAATAAGTCTTCTTTCTGTCAAAATATTTACATAAATTTGGTTAAAAATATTTAATGTCTGTTTCAGTTGAATTCAGATTTTAAATTGTTTGATTCATAAATTTAATAATATGTTCATAGGTAGGTTCTCGTAACCAATAAATATTTATTACTATATTATGTTTGTCTTTGGTTTTCCAAAACTACGTTTGTCTGTGAAAATTTTCAAGCGGCTTCTTCAGGGAATGAATGAAACAAATCGAAGAAATTAATGTTAATGACAGGCATTGTCAACGCGTTTACATATACTTTCCTTGATTCAACATTATTATATTTGAAAATCTTTTAATTTTAGTGCAAATTAAAATGCCTAAATATAATTTTAGAAAAGATCTCTCATTTTAAGTGTTTACGGAAAAACGATCCTTAGAGTGGTCTCTTGGTATTAGTTAAAAGTTATTTTCGTGTGACAGTGGCGCTACAACTTTTACTCGATTTGAAAACTGGGCGGAGCTATTAAGCTATTCTGTCGTTCCAGTGGCTCCGCTAGTATCGTTGATTCGCTGTTCGCTGGTATCATTGTGATTTGAGTTGTGTTGCATGACGGGCTGAAGGAAGTGTTGTATAATGTCTGAATTCAAGTGTTCGGCTACCTTCAAACGGGCTGAACAGTTGAAGCGATGGGAGGAATCCGAGACCAACCAACGATCTCCAGAAGCCAAGGGTTCCAGCCGCATACGGTTTTCGGTGGATTGTGTATTTCTGGCGGCATGCGCCGCGGGAGACAAGGACGAGGTGTTGCGCCTGGTGCAGTCGGGGGCTGATGTGAATACCCCGAGTGCAGACGGTCTGACAGCCCTTCACCAGGTAACTCTCTTCCTATTCTATTCCCGTCCCTTTACTTGTCAAAGTACTTTGGAACTTTTTGATTGACATTTACTCACAAAATGGCCGATATAAAAGTTACAAAAGTTCCTAACTCCTTCAAACTTTAAGTCGCTTAAACTATACACATTGCTTATATTTTTACAACTTTATAAGATATTGTACAATTACCTGTATGTTATGGTAGTAAGCTATATGAAGGGAGCATATTGCACATTTTTCGCCACTTGGGGAATCTCAGGGAAGACTCTTTCACAAAGTTTTATTTATATTACATTCTTTTAATAACGAAGTTTAAGCTAAATTTGGGGTTTCTTTTTGAGTCTCTGCTGTGACTTATTCAAGCGCAGTGGGCTCTGGTTTCTTTCTCACTTTATATCAGATGATAATAACTTCCGCTAAATTTGACAAGTGCCAAATGTCACATAATCGAGATATTATTCATTAATTTATAACAACAATTGTTAATGTCAGGTGTTCAAGTGCCAATTGTAAGCGCCGACTTGTTATTACTATATTTATTCTATTGTGCAGACGTAAAATACCTATTGGTTGCATTTAAAAAAGGTACTATGGTTTTCATGTAGGATAATATTACTAAAATTGCTCATTAGTATCAGATGTTTAAAACATTACAGGGAGGCAAAGCTGATACTTCAAACAAATCCATATGTATTGGTTGCCATTATTAAAGTCATGTCATGTCATTATTAATTAATCTTTATTTAACCACTTTACCCTCCACTTTTAGTTTTAATAATTGATTTACCGTAATTTAGGATGAGTGAGTTTATGTTTATGACGGAGACCGTGTGTTGAGGCGGTGTGTAAAGTATTGTGAAATAAACACGGAACCCAACGAAAAACACGAGCGCGAATATGACATAATATGAATGCCCATTTGGGCACGGGGGCTAGTAGCTCCAAGTTTATTTTGCCCGTACAGGTACGGGCGCGAGGGTGAAGTGGTAGATGACAATCTGTAAAATGTGTTCAAATGGTTTGTCCACAAGCAATTTAACATTTGGAATTTTTATTTTATTTATTGTATTTGAATGTTAAATTGCAAAATACAACATCAATTGAATTATCAACCAGTTCATTGAAATACGTCTCCCTGGTAAAATTGTCCTTTTGATTATCTAATGCGTAGACCGCTGTGCTGATTTAATTATAATTCACATCGTAATGTTTCTCTACTTGTATACGGGCTTTATGAAATGGAGATTGTCCAGGGGTTGTCGTGGATTTGGAACCATGTTCCGACTGCTCGGCGACACTTAAAAGCAGCCTAGGTTGTGTTACCCACTCCCATCAGGGTTTGTGAAATCAGGTTTGTCTAGGGTTGTCTGCATTCGAACCTGTGAACTTAACATTATTTAACAAAACATTTATTGAACCAATATATTGCCAAAGCGAAAAAAAAATAACCAAAAATATAGTTAACATATTATACATATAGTTAAAACATAACAGATAGTTTGTGCTTAAAATTATTGAAATGAATACTCGGAGGAAATGTTCACCTTTCCTCCGAGGCAGTTAACCAATCTAGTGAATCTTCCCACATCTGTAAGTTGGTTCTACACCTGGAAAGAATCAGAAACCGGTATTGGCGGCCTCACATGAACTTATCCAAGGCGTAGAATCCTATCTCAGTCAGGATATCAAATATTGACAGGAAACTGTTCAAAAGTTTATACGCGAGCAGTTGTGCAATGTCCCTCCTAGAACTAAGACTGCGAAGAATCGGCATTCCCGAGATAAACGCTGTTGGAAACAGCCATGGGTAAAAACCAAACTCGTGTAGAGGTATCGTAAATTATTATTTTTCTTGACTATTAGTTCTCTAGTCCCTATACCTGAGATACACTCAAGAATGTTACTAAGTAAAGTAGGTTTATCAACTGCTTTGAGTTGTGTATGACAAAAGTCAAGATTTTTATGGCTGACTTACGGAGATCTTTTCGAAAAGAACATAAAATGTTAAACAAGCGTCAAACACACTTCCCCAAGTTCTTACGTGTCGTCATGTGCTTCAGAGGCTTATCGTTCATTTGCACATAACCGAACATTTTTGGAAGTTAAATTCAAGTTTATTAACAACACTCTAGTCGATTGCATTGATATCATCCTGAAATTTCCTACAGTCATATAAATACCTTATTCTCATGATGAGTTTAATGTCATCAGCAAAAAACCGTCAAATTTTATATATTTATGAATGTTATGTATTTTATCCCTGAAGCTCCCGATCGTCGATGTGTAGACCCCGATGCTTCGGACACCGCTATGACGATTTTCAGCTCCTGTGCAGTCAGGGTATTTGGCAGTCACAATGTGTCAAAAACATAAATTCCTAATTTCAAAAACATGTCATACTCGGGTAATTTTTTAAATGGTAAATAAAAATTATACCATTAGCCTTGCCATTGTATTTTCCAACATCTTAATCTATGTTAGCACAGTGTTCCATATATTTCCAACATCTTGGTCTATGTTAGCATAGTATTCCATTCAGTAGCCAATATTTTGATCTACGTTAGTACAGTATTCTTACCATTAGCTAACATCTTACTCTTCGTTAGCACAATATTCTTTGCATTTGCTAACATCTTGGTCTACGATAGTACAGCAAGCATTCCTCCCCTTTGCTAACATTTTGGTGTACGTTAGCAAAGTATTTCTTTCATTTGCCGGCTGCTTAGTCCTATGTTAGCACAGTATACTTTCCATTTTCAAGATCTTAGTCTACTTGTACATTAGCACAATATTATTTCCATTTGTCAAAATCTTGGTCTATGTTAGCACAGGTAATCTTTCCATATTTATCATCTAAGGCTACATTAGCACTGCATTTCTTTCATTTGCCAACATCTTGGTCTAAAAACTAAACTATTAATGACTTACTAAATTAATTAATGAAAATCTATCAATAAAGGCACACGGAAGGAATAATGTGCTAATGAGGATTAAGATGTTGGCAAATAGAAGGAAAAACGAGCTAACTTACATTTTTGTCAGTGGTCAAATAATTTCAACAGATGATTATTGACATTTGAACTTTGATATTTTTACACAATGATTTATTTATAGTGAGTTTGAAGATAACATGTGATTCAGTTAAGTATGGGTACTGTATCTTTAAAAAAATATAATGGTGGCATTTTTCTTTTTACGTCGGCAGTAAAACAAGGAGATTCTTGAATAGACTAGGGTTTCACTAGGGCACTGTTTATTGAGCTGATGGTTTGAGATTCCTCCAATTTAAAACATTCCATGTTCCAACGAAAACTTCCATCAAGGGGATGGAACGTGTGATCAACGACAAACTGCCCACATTCAGAATCAGTCAACAATGATTGTGATTCATGTAAGTATTCAAGTAATTTAATAGTATTGATTGTTAACAGGCATGCATTGATGACAAGCTGGACATGGTGGACTACCTGATAAAGCTGGGTGCTGATGTGAACCACAGCGACAACGAGGGCTGGACCCCGTTGCACGCCACGGCCAGTTGCGGCTTTGTCAGCATTGCCCGCTTCCTGCTCTGCCACGACGCTAACCTCTCCGCAGTCAACAACGAGGGGGAGTTGCCCGTGGACATAGCGGAGGCCGGGCCCATGAAGAACTTTCTTCACGATGAGATTCAGAAGCAAGGTAAATGATGCATATTTATCACTAGAATCATTTTCTTGCATGGTGTTAAATTTGATCGATAACACGCGGGATTATGATTCTTCAGAATTTTTTCTTACTGTTTTTTGCCATGAGACCATTAAAATATTTAGCCCCGCATGTGGTGGAATTCTTTTTAGGAGATTAGTAATTGGCTCCATAATTTGAAAAAAAAAACAAACTGTTTATCCTTTAGTTCTTCAATGTGTTACCACTTCGCTCTTGAATTCTGTGTTCCATTTCATTGTACCGACAATAAAGCAAACCTAATCTCCTATTTTGCAGATGTAAAACCAAGTTGCGACTGCCTAGAGCACACTTGTCCCAAGTATATTATGTTCTTAAATGTTTAAGTGCCCCAGACTAGGGTTGAAAGTCAGAGAAGGTATTGGCCAAATGAAGTTTTTTCAAATAAATGTTTAACTTCTATCTAATCAATAATGTACAATTTGTGCATATTTCAAAAACCTAGGATAATCAATTAGTCATTTAGTAGGGTCATCCAACTTCACTCTATCCTTAATTTTCTCGTCTATTTCTACTGCCACACAAATTTCCTCAATCAATGCTGAGTACGTCATAGAATCGCCAGCTAACGGAACACTAGATGCTTCAGCACTAAACCGCCTCTCGTTCAGATAAATTCAACCTTGAAGTATTTCAAACCATAAATGACTACAATTCTTTTTTTTGCAGGCATTGACTGTGAAAAGGCCCGCTCTGAAGAGGAAAGGCTGCTCACGGAGCTCTCTAAAAGATGGTACATTACTAAATCACTCGATGCAGAAATAGCCGATGAAAAAACGGGTGCGACTCCTCTGCATGTCGCCGCTGCCAAAGGATACATCAAGGTGCGTATGTTGAAAAAAACACTTTGTGGTTAGAAACATTTGGAAATATGATTACAAATAAATACCATGTAATATTGTCATTTGTTATAATACTACTAGTAGTTATAGGTATCACAGCAAATGCTGGGTCAAACACAGTACTTTCACGGATAATTGCTTGCTATTAAACTATTAAATAAAAAGAACACACTGTAATTTTTTTTTGAATATTCAACGTCCTTCATTGTATAGACTTGTCTCTTTTTTACCAACATAACAATAAGTAGGTGTAAGCAAGATAAAATGCTGTTTCTCGGTAATATTTTGCAAGGACATCACTGATGGAAGTACAAACAATACATATGCACCAAAACACAATTCTAATTTTGTCTTGGGTTAAGTCTAATTGTGCGACCTGTACTAACTCGCTTCGCCCCAGTTTTTACGTATTGAAAAATATGAAACATGGTCTATTTTATAGGTCTGCGTAAATAAAATTTCAAAAATGTGCTGTAAAGATGGTATCAATTGTCGCCATGTATACCTATAGGCGGTTAATGTCCATAGGAAAACTGATAGTGTGAGGGCTTGTATGCAAACGGTCATTAGATGTACATGGCTACAACTGATACCATTTACATGCTGTGCTTGTTGAATTTACACACAACTGAACACTTTTTTGATAATGTATGCAAGATATTTCTAAGTTCCATAGGTTGTGATAGAAATGACGTGACATACAAGCGGAAAGTAGTTGCATTGACCTAGAAATTGTAGCCAGAATAAGTAGTGCAAATTTCATGATGAAGCAACAAACAGATTTTCTGCTTTATAGTTCAGATATTTTTTTGGTCTTTTGTTTCAGGTTATGAATATATTGTTAGGGAATTGCGGTGTAGATGTGGATCCCATTGACTTTGATGGCTGGACTCCCCTGCACGCATCGGCTCACTGGGGCCAGCAAGAAGCTGCATCCATCCTAGTTCAGTACGGAGCTGAGATGGATATCAAGAATTATGTGGTAAGTTCCAAACATGGCTTTTAGTAGAAAACCCTTCGGTCTAAATGATTCACCCACTAGAGATAAGCATAAATAATCAGTGTGTCAGGAATACCACAAGATATTCAAATGTAAATAAATGACTGGGCAATGAACCCGAATTCAATCTGGAAACTGATATTGTTCGTGACATTTTAATAATCTTTGCACAAAAGTAATGCGTTTTTATTTTTGATTGAATCAATTATTGAATGTGCCGCATTACATTGTGGAATCCAAAAAGTTGTGCAAACACCGATTTGTTTGTTTATATAACGCAGTTTTGCAAAATTCAATAACAATGTTACATTTAATGCACATGAGAAAATTGAAAACAAATATTTTGTGTCACCATTGACTTTATGCACACATTCAATTATAATGTCATAGTGCAAATTTAAGTGAGGTGCTATGTGCATAATTACTCTTTATTAGGTTCTGCCTCTAGGAATTGCCTTAACTTGTAATGGTCTTTTACTGTTTCCCTCCAGTTTCTTATACCTGGAGCATGCAAGGATATGGTCCAGCTATCATAGTTTCCCAGTTTTCCTAATCTTCGTCCTATCTTCAATACTATTTTAACTTTGATACCGTTTCCAGGGACAGACCTGTTTCGATGTAGCCACCTCGAGCATGATGGACCACCTGGAGGACCTGAAGAATAGGCACGACACGCTGGCAATATCACTGTACCAAAAGAAGAGGAGACCCACAGGTCCAGATGACCTACAAATCAAACACAAGAAGCTAGACCTCCAGATTGAAAATAAAACAGAAAATAATATTATCAAAAAGACTGTTGGTAAGAAGAAAACAAATACAATATCAATTTTTATTTAAATGTTTTCACACAATCGATTATAAAGTTAAAAAAAGATTAATAATTATTAGAATATAATTTAAATCTTCAAATATTTTCTCTCTTATAATAGTAATAGTGTTTAATTTAAAATGTATGAGCTTCCAAGAGATATGAAGATCGCTTATTTCACAAGGTTTCAAGATTTTTCTGATAAGTCATATATCTACAACATGTTATTACAACGTCTTGTAATTTGGTTTCAAGTTTAGTTCGGTATCATAAATAAGTCAGGGAACGGTCAATTAAATCATTGACAAACTGTTTCAATTTTACCTGGTATGCCCTATTATAAAAGATAGAGTATAACTAACGTCACCAGATTTTTTCACGGGACATTAGTGAAAAGATGCTTGACAATTTTTTTAAATTTAAATTGTTAAGGGGAGGGGATGAACGGAGTTGGTCTGCAGGAAATGTTATTTTTTTTCTCCTAATTAATACTAGTCTACTGTAATAAAAAATTTTTTAAAGTTATATTATGTGTTGAATGTTGATAACAATGTAATATATTTTGACAATTACAGAAAAGAAGAATGCTGTAAACACAAACTCTCACAGCGCTCCTCTCAATGAGGGCAAGCCGCCTAAGGTGGGAAGGGCCGTACCCCCCTCGGCCGGGCCGCTGTCTCCCTCCGAATGGCCGCCCACCGATGATGAGCCCTCCTGGAGGCATTCATCGAGACCGAAGGTCTCGCACCTGACCCCCAGTAAGCAACCCTAGGATTTTTAATGACATCTCGGAGACTACGGCTCAAAACATGACTGAAATACTAATTGGCTTTATAAAACATTTAAATTCTTTTGAAAGATTTGTGGTGAAAGTCTCTTTAAGGTTTTTCAAGGGACTGGAATTTTAAATTTCTTAAGCATGAAAATTTCTCATGTGAGAACCTTATATTCAGGTTTTACTGTGTTTAAAATATTTATTTTTAAATTTGCATGTTGATAACACATGCATTATAGCAAAGTTCTGTAACGTTAACTTTTGGATTGGTTATAAATGACATGTTACACCAAAAACTATATAATTTTTTGTTGATTCGTTACAGCCACCACTGAAAAAGAATGCCCTACATCACCTTCTCCAGACAATGAGATCATCCTTCGCCGAACACAGAGTTGCGAGATTGACAAATTGTAAGTTAAAATAGCAATTCGCCACTAATCCATTTACATTGTATTTCATATCACTAGTCATCTTGAAATGTTATTCCACAGTGCCAATAATCATAAAACCAAATGTTTCCTATGTTTGGGAATGGTCAATGTAAAGAATATGAATGCTTAACCAGTATTAATCTCCTGGAAAGTAGCCAAATATGACTTTCATACTGATAAATCTTTGTGCATTTTCCAAATATTATCCCCTTGTGAGTACATGGGATATCACAATCTTACCACTTAAAAGCATTATCGAACGAGGCACTGATTCATTGATCAAGTTTATGTTAGGCGTGGGTGGATCAGAAACTATTACACTACCCAACCTTGAACAAATATTCCTCGATCTCAATCCCTCTAGCATGGCGCCCATTAGTAGAGATGGGATTATCTTGCTATTTATTTTGATCTTAAATATTTTAATAGTATTTGAAAGAAATCATTTTTTTAAATTTAATATATTCCTCTTCCAGATCTCCACAGCAAGATAAAAAGAAAGAAACGATCCAATCTTCGAATCCTTCACCTGCCCGAAGGTAAATTTGCTCTTTATCTATTATTGTTTTCTTTAATACTAGAAATTTACGTTGAACCAAAATATTACCAAAAATGAACTTGTAAATACTTAGGAAACAAGTTGGGTGAGTGTTGTCAAGAAATGAAATAGTGTTTGCATAATTGAAACGTTAAAGAAGAACCGAAAGCGTTTTATTTAAAAATGCTTTTTAATCATCCTTTTTAAAATTAGCAATAGATAATGTGTCAGAATTAAAAGCAAAATGTTATTTTTTCTAAACTGACAGCTGAACCAATCACATGAAACAAGGTCTCTTTTTCAATATGTTTGTAGGTATGTATTGTTTAGAGTCTAAATGGAGATATTTGTGTTTAACAGTTCGATGGAAAATGAGCAAAATGATATCGCAACCAAAGCTCTACCGGCCGAACCCACACCATCAAAAATTTCACCTGGAAATATATTCAAGAACTTCTTCAAGTAAAGTTTACCAAGTGATTGTAATGAGTGTGTTTGAGATTTTAAAACCATTTGGTAGACAAAATATAGTTAAACCTACCCTCAATCTAATGTGTTTTCCTGTGCCATTTTTATAAATAACAATTTTTAATTCCACTTAACCGTATTATATAATTAAACGAAAATTGCAGAGACATTTCATCGCAATATCTGAGCTTGTAAGTTCACATCGAATCAACATTTCGTCCACCGATGGCTTTGTTTTCTCTGCAATTTATTTTGCTTTCTTTTTCTAACCTTTTATTTATTGAGTTGTTTTTTCTTCACCTTTGATACCCTGTTTAAAAAGGGCATACGAATGCGTCAGGTTCTCCTTTCACTAACCATAGATGGTCGTGACTTTGTGTTGTGTCAATTTCCAGAAAAAATCATTAGTAAATATCCTGTAGAATCTGATTTTGCATTTTTAGTATGAGATGGTTTTAATAATCCAATACTTTTGATAACAATATACGTACATAGTGACTTCCTACCTAATAAATACATAATTGAGAATGCTTTTCTACAGTACGAGAATGTTAAATTTTAATATATTTCCAGATCCTTTGTCCCGCCAGTGCGTGACGAAGAGAGTGAGACTCAGAGGAAGGCGCATGCCAAACGTGTCAGAGAAACCCGACGCTCCACACAGGGCGTCACCCTTGATGAGATCAAGTCTGCGGAACAGCTAGTCAAGAAAAAGAATAACAATCTGATCATCGTCAAGACAGAGTCGGAGCCGGCGTCCAAGAGGGACTCAACTTTAAGTACTGACACAGAATCCAACCTGAAGGAAACAGTTAGTAAAAACATTGCCTTATAAATGTCGTTATTGAAATGTTCTCTGATTGCTGAAGATTATGAAGCCCTCTGCAATTGCTCCTTCAACAAATGTTTTACATCAACATGTAGCTTGTCATGTAAATCCTGAATGTGCTTCTTATCAGGTTAGTTTGGAGGAGTCCCGGGCTGGAGACAAGGCAGCAGATACCAACACCGAAGCCGAGAATGAGACAACTGTTACGATTGCACTTCCCAGAGCCTCCCCGCTGCCGCCGCCCAAAAAAGGTATGATTTGCTTCAAAATCCTTTTCCAAATTTTATGTCAAATTCACAATAATCTTGTCATTCATCACTCAATAGTTTTTCTTGCCATTCGCCCTAGTACATGTGTACATGTTGTATTTGCAGCATTCACAAGAACTTTCATTTTATCGTTTGAACATTTGTTAATTTCTCTTTGATAAAATGGTATTGTAGAGGAAGAGAAAGATGCGGATACTAGAGGTGCGACCCAGGCAGCGCAGAATGTGATACAACGCCGCCGACGACCAAAGAGAAGATCTACCGGAGTTGTGAATGTGGATCTCGATGTAAGTACATAAAATAATACATATTGACAATTCACATGTCATAGCCGCATATATAATTCAGCTAATCATTTTCGTTTTGCAAATTTTATGTGCTTAGTTTCTTTGTGGAGTTTACATACAAGTTTGTCTACAGATTGACAAAAAAATTAGTACACAGATATGTTATGTGATATGCTCCTTAGCGTTTTCATATAATACTTACCATATAACTTTTCTACACGAGGAGCCACTGCTTGTCAATAAAGCATTATTCACATTACAGTAGAACCCCGTTAATTTGAAATCCACGAGACGTTTAAAACCAAATTTTAAATTAACAAATTCCAACATAATTTTTTTTTTTTTTTTTAAATTGTTGAATTAAGTCAAGTTACCAGCGCAGCTGGTCTGTCGAATTCAGGTATTTGAAGAAAATTCGTAATAATAAGACACTTTCCCGCATAAATAAAAGATCTGCAGCCACTTAACGCAGCTGGCCGGTGAAATTCAGATTTATGATGTAAGTTGCCAAAATATATTTTGAATTACGAATTATAAATCATGTTCATATGAATTTATTTTCAGGGGGACATTTTTTTGGCATAAATTACGATTTACGCATTTTTTCAACTTATCAAGGTTCGAATTAACAGGGTTCTACTGTATTACTAAAATATATATTTTTTTTTCCTAGATTGGGAAATCTTTTTACAATAAACATTAGCTCTTAATTATTGAATTTTTGAAACTTTGAATTCATCATCCATTCAGTTTTTATGTTATTTTGTATAAGATGATTATATCGTAGGTGTAAGTCCAAGTATGGCGCAATCATTTCAAAATACGTTTTTTTGGCGCTTTCAGTTGAACGGCACAAGCCGCATATATTGGCATATTCAAATTCTGAAATTGACCAATCGAATGCGTGCACTCGGTTAAAGTAAACACAAAGAAGCAAGCAAAACCGCGTGAAATGGAAACGTTTTTTGTCCCTCCTGAACATTTTAACAAATGTTTTTTCCGCAGTATTGAACTTACATCGACGATATTACATATTTTACAACATAATTCAATCTTTTGGTCAATTGATTTTACATTACAATGAATTTTCATTGCAGGAAATTACTCCCGATCAGGCTACCAATGACGGAGCAGAAAGTGGATCAGAGTCAACCGAACAAGTACATAATATTATCCAATCATTACTACTATTTTATGTACATATCTACAAATGATTTCAAAGACTCCCCGTTGGCATGTTTACTAAGAAATTGTATTTATTTTTCAGAGTTCATTTGAAAGATCGTCACTGAACAAAGATGAGCCAAGTAAAATTGACTACAAAGCGCTGTGGGAAGCAAGTCAATTAGAAATAAAACAATTAAAAGAAATTATATTAGCCAATGAACGAGAATCAGAAGAAGCCAGACACTCAATAGAACAATTTACAAATATGGTATTTATGATTCGCTTAGTTTCACTAACCTGTATTTTATGGAAATTCATATCATCACATAAAAAAATATTTGTTAGCAATTTGATTTTATCATCAATGTGATTCCTGATTTCTTGTTGCGCATATAACTTTGTTTATTTTATTTTATTTTTAGATTACCTCCGTAACTGAAAATGAAAAGAGAGAAAAAAGAGAAAGGCGGGCTACGGAAAGGAAAATGTCTGAGATGGAGGAGGAGTTGAAGGTAAGATTATTTCTACCATTAATCTCACACACTGAAGTGAAGGTAATATGAAACTGATACATGCACCATTCTGTTGCGAATGGTCTTTCATGTAAAGTTAAGACCACAACAAGATGGTTTAATAATGACTCGAAAATTTCATGCGATCATTTTTATTTATTATATTTTCTTTTCAAAACCACATCTATATGTTGGTTTAGTGTCTATTCTAATTAAAACCCCTGAAGATATTTTAAGGAAAATAATAGGTCCTCAGTTTGACAATGTACTGTTGTAAAATACAAAGAAAAAGTTTTTAAATTCATAATTACTTAAAAATAAATTAATTTTGACATTTTATGTGTCATTGCCTCCGATTTTCAATAATAATAATAATTGATAAAGACAACAGGCAATCGAGCACTGACAGAAAGCTGAAGATTAACCCTCAAACCCCACGGCCAAGATGAATGTATCTCATTCTACGGATCCTGATATAGGGAATCTCCCTCTATGCAAAGATATTACTCAATTAGTTATGCACCATTTCTGAAGTAGCTGCTCTCAAGGTGCTTTTTCACAAAATATCAGTCACTAATTCAGTTTCTTTGTGATTTTTTAAATTATTTTACTTCATCCTGATCACTTTATTATATTTATCTCTACTATGAAGTCTCCGAACAATCACAATTGTCAAATTGTAGAAACAATATATTTGTATTAATCAACTCTTCGTCCATTTATGAATCTGAAATATATTGGGAAATATTTTTAGCAATTGCAAAAGCTCAAAGCTGAGAATGAAAGATTGAAGGCTGAGAATCGAGCCCTTACTAGAGTGGTGAGCAAACTGACCAACTCGACTGGCAAATAGGTAAATGCCACCAAAGATCTTTCCACCAAAGCACTTTCCCCAAGCATGGCATTGTTCCCCAAACCCAAGTTATTAATCAGCTTTGTTTGCTTGTCAAATAACAACACATGTTATGTGGAAATTGTACATACAAATATTCCATTATTCATTGCATATTTGCCTCCAAATTCTAAATGACTGTTGAATGTAACAATGTTGTCTGGTTAAGAATGTCACAAGAGTTGTCTAGTTTCAAAAATATAGGTCCGAGAAGTACTATAATAGGAAGTCTCTTCTCTTTTCAAATACATATTTGAATATGTCGTAATGAACAATGTTGTTTCTTTCTACAAATTGCTTCAGAAATCCACTTCCCTCCTTACAACTACTGATGCATTTACCCCAAAGGGCTAATATAATAAATGCTTCAGTCCCCCAAACAATTGGGTTTTCTGAGTGTAAAATGTGTTATGCCAATTCAGACACATTATAAAAACTACGATGCTTGACACTTGCTTATCCTGAGGAAATGGTATGATGGCCAAATGTTATGTATGAAAGTATTGCTTTAGAAAATCTTAACCATCTAAACTCTGCGTTTACTGAATACGTCATAAATCTAAAGAAAAACTTTTTCTTTGGAATCATACAATGTAGTTAACTATCATTTTCAAAAGGTTAGTAACAGTTACTATTGCACCTGTGAGTATGACAAGTAGTGTGTCGGTGCGCATAAAATACCTTTTATATTCATGGAAGTATGACCTTCATTGCATTGTCCATCCCCAAAGGTTATTCTAGAAAAAATCATAACTTGTTTTTTTATTTCACTAACATAGTACGATGGATTGAGTTGGAATTTAGTAAAAAAATATTGAGAACTTCTACTTTTACGGTCTTGATTTTAAAATAATCAAAATGAAAAATATACTTTTTTCTCAACTTTATTAGATATTTGTATATAACTAGAATGGTTTTCCAATAAATAGTATATATTGATGCTGGAAAGGCAAAAGGGCTTAAGCGACACTTTGGCAAAAAAATGAGTTAAAAATGCAGTTTTAATCAGTTTTTTTCTGCATCGAATGCTCTGATTCTCATTTAATTCTAAAGACTTGTGGTGCTTCAGCCATCTAAAATATAGTTTCCATTGGGAGAAGGCTAGACTCAAGTGACACAAGTAGCTTTTTGTCGAACTTTTGTTTTCAAAATCCAACCAGGTACTGAAGAATTATGAATTTAAGTAATAAACTTCCCAAAATGGCACTTCAGCCCTTTTGAATTTTCCGGCGTCGATATGTAATACATTATCTCTGAAATTAGCATTATTTGATTTTTATCAAAATTAACCAACTATTATAAATCACTATTATAAATAAATAAAAAAAGTATTTTTATGTTGTCATTCTGCTTTTAAAAAAGATTTTGTTCAAGTCGTGGGTTATTTGTTTTTATGGAGTTTTGTGATTAAAATACCCTATTTTATGTTCTGTAAATATTATGTTTTGTATAAATCATTTCATTAACTCTTATTCAACAGATCATAGTAACAATAAAATGTTTGAAGCTGTATGGACTTATTCAAAATTTAGGTTTAGTAGCCGCAATTGAACTAACACCTCATTATTATTATTATTACCATTTACATACATAGCTTCAATCTTAAATGCAATGCTTTAATAGCGCTTTGCAATCCCCCCTTTGAAAAATTATATTTATGTTATTTGCAGGGATTTAACAATGCGATTTAAAATTTGTAGATATTACAAATATATTATTTGGTGTATCTTAAGAAATTGTTTAACATATTTGATTTTGCCCCTTTTTAATGTCCTTGATGTTCAAAACTGGCAAATAAAAACAGATTTCTTCTCCAGATCTTCAACAATATTTACATAACACAATATTTTAAATAAAGTTTTTTTTTTAAATTAAAAATACTTCATGTTTCATATCATTCATAATTATGTATATATTTATTTATGTATAAATAATTGGTACTAATTCTATGTATTTTACAAGCGTTTCAGTGATAAAGGCGTTTTTACCACAATCTAGCAATACCATTTCTGTGCTAGTTGCGTTTCGCTATATTTTCACATTATAAATAATTTATAGCTTGGGACGTAAAGCAAGGTGAAGGCAGATGAAAGGCGTAAAACATGTATTTGTAATTATGTACTTCTCAATAATTTTGCTTTTTGATTTATTTATTTTGTTAGTTCAATAATATTTTATCTAAATTTGTGGGAATGTAACATAAGTATATATATAAGTATTATTTTATTACTCTCTATTTTTGTTTTTTTTTAATTTTAATGTTTTTTTGTTAAATTAACCACTATTTGTAATGTATGACAATACCTATTCTTCATATTGTGTCATTTGCCTTCACGTTTTGTTAGTCCGTCGGCACTTAGAGGGAATTGTACCGTATTGGTTTCTCTCTAGTACACTACATCATTTAGTATTTGGTACATATATATACTAATATATATATTAGTATATATTATATGGATAATATTAGTATATATATATTTATACTAATATTATCTATATATATTTATACTAATATTATCTATATAATATATACTAATATTATATTGTTAAATATTTTTATAATTTTGCTATAAAAATGCTAGGTTATACAATATATTTTCTACAGTTCTTTTTCCTATTCTGGATAGAGAAATAAAATCATCCCTTTGTGGAATTTGAACATGGCAAGCCCAACATCCGAAGAATTGCTTTATCCACTTTGCCTCTAATTAATTTATGATTGTGTATCCATGAAATTTTTCCTTATTGACAATAAATAACAATCTTCATGTATTCATTCTCCATGGAAAAGCAATCAACTATTCACCCTCTTCTACTGAACACTTTTGAGATTTAATATTGATGTTGATTAAATAAATAAAATGTTGAGCTAGCTGTCAAAATACTATATTTAATCATAGCCTTTGTTATCAAAATATATAATTTTTTTGCTGTTTATTGTAATATTTAAGCTAAAATGTAAAATTAGAATATCATCTGCTAATAATCCACATCTTTGTTCTAATGTTGTTTAGTATTTTTGTTTGTTTTCAGATATTGTTAAAAATGAAAAGTAGTCCAAAGATTTGGGGAAATTATTTACAGGACATGTATGCTCCCAAAAAAAGGAAAGTCCAGATTACATAATTAATAAGATTTAATTCTTTCTTCTAGTGCAATTCAACCATACTGATAGAAAATAAGCGGCTGAAGGATGAGAATGGGGCCCTTATAAGAGTGATCAGTAAGCTCTCTAAATAATGAAATGCCTCCTATCTACAAATCATCACATATCTTCACAGTGACAGATAGGATGCTAACGGTGTTCCTCTTCATATATTCTGCATATCTTTCCCACAATAGCTGGTGTATTTTATATGGATTGCCTTATAGGTAGAAAAATTCTATTGTAAAAAATGCCTTAACCACTTGCCTGCCTGAAGGGGACAAAACCTTTTCACTTGAAATGTTAATTCTAATGTAGCAACGGGCTGATCTGCCCGCCGGTGGTATTTAGTGAATGTGCCGAGCCAGGTAACGATAGCAGAAGCCCAATGTGCACCGCTGGGCAACCGGGCAGGTGGTTGGCTTACTGCGGTGGTGCCACTAGTGAAACTAAGACAGTTGTGTGTACCTTAAATTAAGATGGTTTAGTATGGAACTAAAGTGATTTATGGATATTGGAGACCTAGTTACAGTTAATACTCATCTTTAATATTGGAGATACACTGAACGATTTTTTGTAAATTTCTATATGTGCATGATAATACAATTTTCTGTTACGAAGGGCATCAATTCTATAAGTATTGTTATTGTTAAAACTATTGTGGATTGCCAATAAAATTATTACTTCTTGTTCAAATATAGTCAAAAATAAGTTTATGTTTTAATATTTATGTATATTACTATAATTTTAGTGAAAATCAAATATCGATTTAATTCTTCTACATGATTGCTGTTCTTCGCCTTCAAGGGGCATTATGTCTTTTTATTATCTTCTGCATATGTATATTATAATATATATATATTTGAATGACAAAAATTGTCACTAGTTAAATAATGTAACTCTTGTAAGAACAAAAGTCATTGTTTGATTTTAACCAAAAATTAAAACAATTGGAAAATTATGTAAGTACATAGGTATTTATTCGACAAATAATATGTGATTTCTTACAAAGTAATCATTTTATATGGTTTGGCATTTTGCATTAAATAAAACATTTACTGAAAACTACTCTCATTAAGCAGTTTCGACAGTAGCCTAGCATTGTTAAGGCAGTATATTATCAACCAATCAATGAATATAATACAATAATAACATATTATTTGTATAATACAAATTATGTGTTTTACAGAAGTCATTACTGTTTGGAAACAAGTATATTAACCTCTTGACGAGTGAGTTTTTGCAAAACAAACTTAACTGCATATGGGGAGTAAATTATTATTTTATATTCGATTTTTTTTCTTTACGCAGTTTCATAGTTTTCATAACTAAAATAAATCATTTTTAAATTACATATATGCATATTATTATATAAATAATTTTTTTGTATATTTATTGTAAGTGGTTTAATACAAAGATATATTTTTAATTTTAATCAGAAATTTTTATCTCTTTTCTTATACACTGATTCAGGTTATCATTACATTAATAAAATTCAGTTTTTTTTCCAAAAAAGTGGTACAATTTATCTGATTTTAAAACAGTTAAAGTACAGCTCATTTTTAATACTTCCTTTTAAGTGAACACCTGACCTTATTGTCCGACTTATTAATTTTTTAAAATTTAAAGCTACTTTAAATCATGATAGAATTAAAAAAAAACATTTACTTTTTACTGGAAAATTTGAATTAGATTTTGAAGTCCTTCAAAGAACATCACAGTTTTCTTGTTACTGAATTGTACCGTGTGCCCGAGATAGAATAACTAAATAAAGTTTTCAGTTGGATTTTGTTTTGTTATTTGTAAGATATACTGCTAACATATTATGTACCCCTATTAGTTAGCAATTAAACATAGTTTATTTGTTTTGTACCACGGTCTATGGCACTTGAAGTATGTAGAATGCCAGGGATCTGCTTAAAATATTGTTGTTGTTTTTTTAACTGTGAGAATTACCCGATTCGATGATTGTTTACTTTCTACGATATATAAATTATAAAATTTGTTTATGAGTTTGTATGCGAAATATTCTTATACGAGTATGTATAATTATGAATGGTTTTGTTTTTCATAAATTTCAATTTTAGCCAA
The DNA here is from genome assembly GCA_022651775.1 of Drusus annulatus. Lineage (NCBI taxonomy): Eukaryota > Metazoa > Arthropoda > Insecta > Trichoptera > Limnephilidae > Drusus > Drusus annulatus. The sequence goes on from JAGWCC010000942.1 coordinate 69,673, forward strand.
ACTATTGATTTGTACCCTCACTTGTCTTAATATATCAAGATTTCAAAACAAATAATATGCAATTTGATAGCCTTTATAGGGTTAGTTTAAGTTCAAAATTCATATTCCATTATTTATTAAACCGCATTTTCATTTATCTTCATTTAAGTATTGGTTAGTCAAATTTTAATACTATTATATTTATTGTTGTGTTATTTCGTAAAAATCATACAAATACTAACTAATAAAACTTTTTTGCAATACATGCAAGTCTATTTATTTATTCAATACTTTATTATTAGAAAAATAGTTACATGGGCTCATATAAGTCAATATTGTTTGTTACAACTCTGTAGTGACGCATAGTGAGTCATATTAAAGTTAAGTTAATTCTTAACCTTTCCGTACCTGTGAGTAAAAATCAAACGTACGATCTGAAGGGGGGTGACGTAGTTGCCCCATTTGATCTTGCATATTTAATTGTTTTCATCACATAATCTTAGATATTTTGTTTTTGGTAATACTTAGAGAGAAGTATATTCATAATATTTCAGTGATCTTTATCTAAGATATCACACAAAACTCTCGTTCGGGGTGACATTAGAACCCCCTTCGGAACGAGAGTGTTAACACCAGAAAAAATATATATACGTATATATTTTTCCGTTTACCAATCTGCATCGTTGGTGTTGTTATAAACAAACTAGACTGTATGTAGCAACATGAACGAGATCTAAGAAGACTAACTGAGCATCGCAAACTTACAAGTTTACTTTAAAAAATGTGCTCCAACCAGTGTAGAATTAATATAGTATATGGATCTGTGAAATAACTAGAGATGGTCGATATCAGAATTGGGTGTGCCTGGGGTTCCAGTTATCGGTGACCATCGAGGAACCGGTTATTTATCCAGTTCTTTTTGGAACCGGTTCCTGGTGCCAGAAAAGTTACACGAGGGAGATTTTGTTCGAAAAGTACTAGCAAACCAAGTTCCTCGCCAAAAAAAAGTACTAGTCAGTAGAGATTAGAAAACGAGAAGAACTGGAACTGGTCCTCCCCCAAAAAAAGCACAAAAATAATGAACAAAGGATATGGATTTTATCTGTGAAAATTTGGAACCGGTTCCTCGGAGAAATAATATCGACAGTTAGAGTGACCGGCTAGGAACCGGTTCCTTTTAACCAGGACAGGAATATCGACCATCTCTAGAAATAACCTACAGGTTGTCACCGACTTGTATATTTTGCACTACCTGCACCATTTGACAATAGATACTAATGTAGCGCCTGAAACGAAGCCTTTCGATTACTTACAGAATTTTCCATTTTCATAGGCAATTTAAATGTCATCTAGTGCACGCATGCAATAAATGTACATTTTCACTGGATAAAGCAGACTGAAGTATTTACCTTTCCGCACCTGAAAGTAAAAATCAGATGTATGATTCGAAGGGGATGACATAGTTGCCCCATTCGACCTTGCTTATTGAAGCGCCTCCGTGACATAATCTTAGGTAATTTGCTTTTGGTAATACTTGGAAAGAAGTATATTTATAATATTTCAGTAATCTATTGCACAATACTGTTGTTCGGGATGACGTTAGAACCCGGGGACAGGAGTGTAACCACACAGTTTTTTTGATAAAAATTCTAAATTCAGCGTTTTCATTATCTTCCCTCAAACTACATTATTTCTAAATCACACTTACCGCCAGTGAATTTCCAACCCCTCTAATAAGGTATTTCCTTCTTGTACTCCCTTCAAATAATTCTTTTATTTCTCGAAGACAATATTTTTATTTCTCCTACTTTTATCATTATTAGGGGAAAAAAAATTCTTGTTCAATGATGGAGGACCTTGGGTAGCAGTGGATTGAACCTGTGAATCCTGGGTGGGAACCCAACTCTTTGGTAAATTTCACTGTTAAGGTCTGTATAAAGTCTATTCAAAAAAGGGGTTGAAAGTGATATCTCTTCCGGAGAACAGATTTACGTCGGCAAAGCGCTCAAGACAGTGCATTTAGCAATTTGGATGTCAAGGCAATGTTGATTTCGAGAGGTCCATGTCTTTCAGCACCTTTGAGGTGATTTTTTACAAAAACGGCACTATACAAATCATCTAAATATTATTATTATATTATACTTTTTTATCAGATAAATGAAGAAAACGTTACTACAATGCCAATTTTTTGTTACGAATTATAGCTTGGAAACATATTTTCAATACTCAGTACAACATGTTCTGACCTCATTTTTTACACATTAATCTCGAAGGAAAAATAACATCCCCTTTGTTGGAAAATATCATCGCTTTTCCCAGAAAATAATTGCAGGTCTCTAGCTATTATTAATAATACGAATATGTTGCTAATCATGTTAATCTTCTATTACAACATTACGCATGTTTTTTTTTTTAATTTTATACATGATAATATTTTTACTATTCAATCAATCTAAATCACATTTGATGGGAGGGAATGAGGGATAATCTTTTTTAATAGTAATTTTCATCTTTTTGGTTGAGCTGTGGAAGAAATCATCTCAATTGAATGTTTAAATGTGACGCCTCCTGTCAAACTAGCACATGGCTAAGCAAGCCGCGTTTGAAATAGTTGGCTGGCAGTCGGCCAAGACTCCTATGAATAAGTCAGTTATACAAGATTCTATCAATGTACGAGTAGAATTTTACTACTTGGTTATGACCAGTCAATTTTTATTGAAATATGCAGTGCCATAAATTTAATATTATATATATCGTTCCCATTCAGGCAAAAGTAACGTAGGTACCTCGAAAATACAGTTTTGAGATGTCGCTATCAATGTTTTTCATTTTACACTTTAAAACGCAAAAAAAACAGATTTTTCCTTCATATCCGCTGACTCACTCCATTTATCCGCTTGACGGTATTGGTATATTTATCGTTGATATACTTTGAAATTTAATTAATTCTGGGTGATTCAAGTAAATGAATAGCTTTTTAACGCTCCTTATTTATATTTAGCTTCCTACCTTAATGTATTATTATATTTTACTTCCGTTTTTATATTTAGCTTACTACGACGTCAATGTTATTTTAATTGAAATTTCTGCTGCAATAATTAATTTTCATAATATTAAAAAAAAAATAGATCAAATAATTTTATTTCACAAACTTTAGATTACATAATAATTCATCTTTATTTGATGGACATATAAAATATTTATAAGTTAGAGTGATTAAACATTTGTAAATATAAAAATATTAATTAAATAAATTTCAGATGCACTTGATTTTAAACTAAACTTATGTAACTAAACCTTGCATTTCATGTAAAATTTTGAATTCAAATAAATTCATAATAAATAAATGATTCTAATGGATGGCTTCAAGCAACAAATCATTTCTGCACTAATTAATAAATAAGGCGGTGTTTTGAATTGAGCTACCATTTTCTAGAATCTAGAACATGATGATATAATATTGTCAAGTAAACAAGTGACGTGAATTAACAACAAACTGGAAAGCAAGTGCAGTATCTTTAACATTCCTCAAAACTTAAAAGAGAAGATTCTTCGATAGGCGTTACTAAGCTAGGGCGCTGACACTGTCTGGATCGAGTATTTAAACTTTAGATATTAACTTAACAGTGAGTCGCTTTAGCAAGTCCTTTGATACACACAATAATTAAACTAAGATATTATTTATCAACTTATTGTGTTTTAGTTTTGGTTGATTTAATTTTAAAATTCACAGCATAGTTTACAGAAATTCTAGGGAAAGACTCATCGCTTAGGCGTTCTGACCCGAACTGCAGCAACTTCGTTTTGGTAACTCTTCTTCTTCAATCACGAGAATCCGGCTCTGTCGAGTGCTGCTCTTCTCTTCGGCTACTTCCGATCTTTGGATTAGTCGCGTTGTCATTTCAAGGAATAGCTCTTCGATCCCGGTATTTAACTTTGCAGAAGTATGGAAATGAAATGCACCGACTGACGCCGCATATCTGAAAGAGAAAGAAAAATTAAACATCCAATCAGACCTGGAAAGAAACTGGTTTTGTTTGGTGGAAGCAAACAGATTACAAGAGAGTACTAATTGTAAGGAACTATTGGAATGATTGGAATAAATGTGCATCATAAGCGCTGCAAAACCTTCACAGAGTAATCACAAGCATAGTTTGTATACAAAAGTAGACAAACATGGCTTCATGTACAATCTGAAGGATTGATCTTGCTTATTGAAGCATTTTCATAACATAATCTTGGGTAATTTGTTTTTGGTAATACTTGGAGAGTAGTATGTTCATAATAACTTAGTAATCTTTATCTAAGATATCGCACAAAACTTCTCGTTCGGAGTGACATTAGAACCCCCTTCGGAATGGGGGTGTAATGTGCATATATATTGGACTTCTGGATTCAGAACCAAGGAGTTAACTGCTGTGCCACAGTGGTATTTGGCAAGTAGATGGTGTGCTTATTACGTACATGTGTAGGCATAAAGGAGGTTTTACAGTTGGTAACTAATATGAGACAAATAAAAAGAGATGTTAATTCTAAAACAATTCCAATGCAATACAAAATGTAATTAAAATTATAAAATTAAAATAATACTTAATTGGCACATAAATTATAATGAAGCTTCTGAATTAAATAATAATAACATTACAAAATGATCTAAATATATAATGATTTTGATAGGAATGAAAGTTTGTAAAAAAAAACGACAAATCACTTTTTGATCTGTTCACTATCAAAATGTAGCAAAATAACAAAATAAGAAGTTAAAGTTATTAATCAAAATGAACTCAATTAAGATCACTACGAATCTTTAATTACGTACGCTCTCTAAATCCAACTATTTTTTTTTTACTATAAAGAAGTTTGCTGTGGACTGGTGCAATTTCCACTAAATTCGGACAAATAAAGAAATCAACAGTAATTCACAGACAAACTCTTAATATTCGCCGGTGGTCTGACCAGTGAATTTTCCACAGCAGACATTTGCATTTGCCAATACAAAGTATATATGTATAGTGCAAAGATACACAAAGACACTTTCCATATCGTAAGACATACATTATTGTTTACAATCAAAATAATAGGTATTTATATTAATAATAACGCTGCAAATGTTAAATCGCACCCCTGCAATTACACTGCGATAAGTCGAAACATGTCAAACTGGAAAAATGGACTTCAAATTATTTTTAGACGCACTTATTTTGTTGTTTGAATTCCTCTAAACACTAGATAAAATTAGTATTCATACTTTCAAATTGTGATACACATATTAAAATCTTGATTCGTGCTTATACAAGGTTTTGGGGGGTAAAGTGTAGTAACTTCAAAGGTGATTCTACACGAAAGTACAGGTAAAAAAGATCAAAAAAACCTTTTTTGAAAATCCATTTTTTTTCCATACAAAAATTTTTTTTTACATAGGTAGAATCAAACATTTTAACCTGAAAAGTACCTTAAAACGTTGTAATTTCGAATAAAGTTTAAAATATTTTTTACTAGTACTATCATGTAAAATCACCTCCTGAAGTTACTGTACTTTACCCCTAGACACCCCGTATATTCACATACATATAGAGAATGCAAAACTTCAAAGTGATATTTTTACTTACGGCAGTGTAGTTGCGAGTGTGCAAAATGTTTTACGCTTCATAAAATAAGGCTAAAAGAATACATTATAACATATAATATAGGAGTAAAAACAGCAATCTCCATAAAACTCTAAAATTTGTTATAATTTTTTTTTTTCCTTTTCTTAAACAAATATGTAAAAAAAAAAACATTGTTTGAAATAGTTTCTAGTAATAGTTTAAATGGATAATTTAACAGTTAAAAACACTACAAAACCTTTTTTGGAGGTTGCTATCTTTGCTTTTATACCCCCTAAATAAAATAGATACATAAAAGTAGTCGCAAATATATTTCTGTGAAAATATAGTTAGTATATTCGCCCATAAATCGCATTCCCGCTACTACTCTTCCATAAGTCAAAATATGTCGAGTAAGTTCATCTAAGAATACTATAGCTGTTTTTTTTTTGTAGTATCAATGTCAGTTTAAGATGTGTCATTATTACTGTGTTCTTTCAAAAGTATTTAATTTCAAATGTAGTACTTAACTTAAAACACCTGATTTTTGACATATGACAGGCTAGTTGCGGTAGTGCAAAATAGGTAACAAAGTTAATTGATTATGATAAATGTGCAAAGAATTCAATTGGGAAATTTTCAGAAAATGTATGTTTAATAGCAGAGAGGCTATTAGTATTACCTTTCTGCTTCTTCAACTGTTACATTCCGTTCCTTTTCTAAATCAACCTTATTTCCCGCGATAACCAGACAAATATCTGCACCGAGAATTTTCTTCAGTTCCTTTACCCAAGTCTGAACCTAAAATCAAATGGTTTCGATCAGGTTACAAACAATTCAATTGATTCCATTTTAACACAAGGTATGAATAAAAACAAATATGGGAATATAATATTATACATGTATTCGATGGCAAAACATTACCGCGCAAGTCATCCCGAAATGCCATTCAATGGTGACAATAAACATTGGTAGATTTGAAACAATTTTTTATTCAATGTAAGGGAATGAAAAGAGTTTCACCGCACGTATCAAATGCCCACCGTTTTCGTAAAAGCACTGCCGGTTTATTGTTTCTCCCATAAAGTGGTTAATTATGATTTATGTGGTGACAGATTGCTGTCGAAAATATTCTCATTGTATATAGTAATTACCTTTTGGAATGAATATTCATTGGTTATATCGTAAACTAAAATGGCTCCATTTGAGGATCTGTAATAAATTGGACCCAAAGCATGGAATTTTTCCTGTCCGGCAGTGTCCCATATAGACAAATTCACCCTCTTTCCATCAATGTTCAACTTTTTGTTGAGAAATGAGGCCTGAAAAGAAAATAATAATATTCAAATTCATTTTATTTAATAACTAGTAGGTACTACTTGGATTTGCCTGAGTTTCAACAATCTTTTTTCTTATTGAGTAATTGAATGAGCAATATTGAGTCATGTCTTATTTTTACACAGTTAAATGGATATTTGAAAGCAAGAAAGAAAAAAAAAGTGTGAATTTAAAGAGTTTTTGCTGCTTTAGATATCATACAAACAGATTTTATGCTTTTCAGTTAGACTGCATGACATATTCTGATGTTTATTGGCCTAATAAAACCAAATTCAACATTTCATCAAATGTTGTAAAACATAGATTCAGAATGCTATCTTATCATAAAATGGATTAAATAAAATTATTTGGGTCACATCGACATTCTTTACGTGAATTATAGTACATATCTGCAGATCTGTTTCTTCCAGGAGTCAACTGACAATAAGGTTTTTTCATGAATTATAAAAAAATAGTAATATATTTTAAACTAGTATTCCACATCTGGATGGCTTAATCTGCAAACCAGCCAACTCCATTTGTGTCAAATGTTCAAGAGCAACAAAAAACCCTTTTATTGTTAAACGGATCACAAAAATTCCAAAACACACTTTCATAGATTATTTACGCAGAAATGGGATAATTGTGAAATTTTATTGATATTCTTATTTATTGTGTACTTAGGAGGGAAAATTGAAGTTGGCCTAATTTCCATACCAAAACTGTCAATTAGTATTGGGAATTAGCTGATTTTCCAAGATTATTTTTTTTCAATCTAGCTGACCAACATGAAGGATGCGTCAATCTACTTGACCATCATGATGGATGTATTAATCTAACTAACCGTCGTGACAGATGCCTTAATCTTGCTGACCGTCATGACGGATGCTTCAGTTTGGCTGACAAACATGACGGCTGTGTCAATGTGGCTTGATTGTAACTTGTCCGTGAGAGGCTTGTATATTAGTGTATGGAAAAAAAAATCTCACTGTAATAGAAATTAAAAAGACAATGAGTTTTTGTTATGTGTAAATAGAATGCCACATACACAATTAAAAAGAGGAGATCAATAACTGCATGCACTAACAAAGTAACGCATTCAAGTTGGTGCCATACTCATATGCATCAAGTAATATCTTGATAATTAAAATTTAGCTTGGTGCATGATGAACAGTTAAATTACACAGAATAATACACTGTTTAATATCAAGTAAAAAGTGTTCCATTAAAATAATAATAAACAAAAATTTTGCAACTTTTTTTCTATATTATCAAATTTTAGCAACAAGATGGTTTTGTTATTAACAATCATAGAAGAATCCTGATTTTAATCTCGTAGAGAATGTTTCAAGAGAGTCTTGCATAATGGACGGATATGATAAATAAATATGCGAAATTAAGTTTAAGTCAATGAGATGTTAAATTAAGGGTGGGGGGAAGTATTGCAATAACCTGGATAGTCGTCACATGTTGGTTGTTGAACTTGTCCTCGATGTAGCGAACGAGAAGGGAGGTCTTTCCCACGCTTCCTTCCCCCAGCAGAACTATTTTGAAGTTGTGTTGTCCCAATGTACTATTGGTGGCCATTGCGGAAACGGGAAAATAATACTTTCATCAAGAATGGACAAAGTAATCAAAGTCGCAGTTCACAATAACGTCAAACGGAGGTGACAGGTAATTTATACCAGCCGATATCAGCATCTGCGCATGCTCCGATCCGCAATCTTGAACATTGTCATGTTTTGTAAACAAAATGTAAGCTGTCAAATAATGCAACATCTATGGTATTTTGAAAGGCAAAGTAGTATACATAAAGTGGGCTGCATACATTAATATTTTTCATCAAATCAATATCATATACCTTTCAAAATTATTTCAAAGATCCAATATCACATATTTTTTAACTGGACTGTTTGTTTTCAACCTGTTCTTTCAAGGTTAAACAAGTAATATTTGGATTATGGGACCCCTTTCCAAGTCGTTTAACCATTTTTTCTTTCCAATAACTATTAAATATAAATGGCATTACTACACATTTTATTAGTGCTCGCTGTCACGTGAGTGATAATTAAAATATGGTGACATTTTGCAGCACCCAAAGCAGTCATTCATATAAAATGTTTACCATTGGACAATATAATAATAAAAAAAAATCATATCGGTAGATTTTAAACTAAATTTACTAAAAATGTAGAAAGAGAACATATAGATAGTTTTGGTTGAAAAGGTACTTTTTTGGAAAAAAAAAACAATTTGTTATTTAGCTAGTCTAAAATATTTGAGTATATCAGAGAAAGTAAAAAAAATACAAGGAAAAAAACGGAAGAATTATTTCTGTAATTTCATCGCTCAATTTTAGTTGTTCGGGAGTTCGTGAAAATTTGGTATGACTATAGTGAAATAAAATAATCATTGTATTATTTTCGATTAAGTAGAATAATAGTATTGTTCCATACCGATATTTAAAGTTGTGTCAAAAAATAAAATTCATAAAATATTATCAGCAGAAATGCCTGCCAGAAAATGTGACTATAAATGTGAGTACATTTTAAATTTCTTCCAGCCTCGTTTTTTAACCTTTTTGGTATCACGACCCCCCTTAAAAGTAAAAAAAAAAAAAACAGGATAACATAACCTTAAGATCCTCTCACTATACATTTGAACGTTTATCAAAGTTTAGAATTACAAAAGTGAAAAATGTGTGCTTACACTTGCCACTTAATATTTATTCGAAAAAGGCTTCTCGTCTATGGTGGCTTTAAAAATTAAATACAGAAATCGTCTATTATCATTATTATTGATAATAATTAACTTATGTGTGATTCAAATTTCGAATCACTTATAAAAAACTTTTTGACTGAAAAAAAACTCATAAATTAATTAAATAACACATCTTTATTTATTAGTTTATAAGAAAATAGGCATATGTGACACTTAATTAAAACTTGAAATTCATTATTAAATAAAAAGAATTTTTCGTTGAATGCGTAACTTATTTTTTTGACAGATTGCTACTCCCTTATACCCTTAAATTGAAAAACGATGTCTTAAAGGAAACTAAATTTATATCTCAACATGAACTTACTAGAGAAAAAATACACCAACAGAAGAAAAATTAAATAGAGGTTCTAAAAAAATGCCGGAAATTAAAGCAGTTATTTTAAGATTATGAAACGATTTTTGGTCAACGTTTTTGGCATCAAACATTAAACGTCCAATGCTTACTATTTACTGGAAAGTTTTATAAATGTGTGTACACGAACATCGGTATGTTCACTTTAAGCTTTGTTGTTATCGAATTGGATGAGTGATTCATTCAAGTTAATTGGTTCTTTCGCAGGACTTAAATAATGTGACTTCGTACTTGTTTACAATATACATTTTGAATCGTATGTGTCTCACTTTAGAATGGTGGAATTATTTTTTTAAACGCATGTAGACACCTACATAGCTTATAATATTTTTGACAGAAACCTGCGCAGCATAGATGCGCATAAAGCATCCTGCAATCTGAAATAAATCGTCTGAAACGGCCGACACGTTCGCGACATCGGTGAGTATTGAAATTGTTTAAAGATTTTAACTAAAGTTAGGTGTTGATCAGTGTTCAAATATACAATTGTTTCCATGATATATTCGAATGAATTTTATTATTGCTGTGTCAGAAATGGTTTCCTCGTAGTCTTACGTTTTGAGCACCGTTTAATGAAAGCGTCTGTCTGCTCATTTTTTAAAGCTTCATGGCCGGTTGTGGTTAATTTATTACTGAAATTACATTTATTTCTATAAAACTATGGTTGAAATAGTGCTGATTCACGTTGTTTCTTTATTAGTATTTAGTCCAACCCTTTTCTGAGTATGTTATGTTTGATAATATTTAGCTTTAAATTAAGCTTTGCCAAGCCCGGTCAGCCGTTTGTTTTTGGTTTCGGCGAGCTTTAGTTAACGAGATTGGCCAGGCAAAATGAAAGTTCCATTTGTGCAACGCATGCATGCTACACCCTTTTACGTTCTACTTGCTGCGCAATTGCAAACAATGCTTCGATCGGCTGTACCTACGTAGGTATGTTATGTATCTCGTACCTTCAAACGCACGCCGTAGTTTCAACCTTTTCTCGATCCGGGCTCAAATAAATATCGATTTAGCGTTATTCTCGATTAGGTTTTAAATTAACTGTTGTTTTATTTCAATTCACTTTTTGGAAAACGTATTTCTTTAATATTTTTACCGACACGAAATATAATTTTTACAAATTGTATCTTCACACTATGAACTTTTCGGAATCTGATGCAAAGATTTTGATTTTCAGGTCATTTAAAAAAAAAAATGCTCGCTAATAAGGTATTATATTACTACTGAGAGATATCTTCTGCAACAGATAAGACCACCTGTTATTTGCACTTGTTTCACTTTGCCTGGGAGTTGTCTGTTCATGGGACTCGGCGGCGGATTCCCCGATCCAGTGTCTTTCCTCGTTCAGCCCGTGTGTCCATAATATCACCTCTCACTTCATGACTTGATATCAAATCACTCATTTATAATAGACATACATCTCATCTTCTTGTCAAGGAAAACAAATCACAACACAATTTGAATATTTACTTCCATATCTTCCTGACTGTCCATCTCGATTACGGCTCATAAACTTATGATTACTTGCATATCTGTTCACTGTACTATTCAATATGCTTCATCAACATACAAGAATAATATTAGGCATGTAATTTTAATAAGAATACATTTTACAAATCTTTCTGTTCTGTGTATTAGAAAGCTTTTTTTGTAATATCCTTCTGTTTCAAAATGCTTTTTCTATTATCATTGTTTTTCTTATTTTTTCCTTTTTTTTTGCTGTTTGTTTGTTCAAAATACTTTTTTTTTCTTTTTTCAGGGAATAGCAGAATGTTTTCTTTTCATAAGCCCAAAGTGTACCGCTCATCGGCAGGATGTTGTATTTGCAAGGCCAAATCAAGCAGGTATAAATATAACAGTTTCTAGTTGGTTGGACGAATTACTCAACGCCAGTTATGGGCACCTTATTGGATATTTTATGTGCATTTATTTATGTACACGGGTTTCTTAAATGAATAATTGAGTTTTCCTTCTCTGTTACCTCAGTTTTCTGATGTAATTTTCTGGGTTTTTTGGCTTAATTTGGCTTTGCTTGCCGACGCTTCAAAACACACATTACAGTTCCCACACCTAGTATAAGGTTAATCGGTCAACTTTGGAAATCGCTCCTCAAAAAATGTAAAAAAAACATAAAATTCAAAACCCTTGTAAAACTTGCGTAAAATATTTTCTTCCAAACAGACAACATTTAAAAAAACCCACAAACAAACTAACACATGTTGTTTATTGATTGCAAATCATTAAGTATAAGCATTTTCAAAGTTCTCCAATGCACCCTGTATCATAATGTCCCTGTTCTGATAGAAAATGTTGTTTTGTTAGAATTAAAATTTTCTGCCAGAGCAGGAAGGATATTATGTATGTTAGAAGATGTTTAATACAAATTCAAGACAAAAATCATGACATTATTAGTATCATTTAATGTTGTGCATTTGTAATATTATTATTTTTTAAGCAATGATCTATATAATATAATATCCATAAATCTATCTCAACAATTAAAAAAAAGTTTTACATACAGTATATCAATATGGTATCAGTTTTTATCTAATTGGCATGCACCTAGGCACTTGTTTGCATACTGTGGATACTGGCATTTCTTTCCTTCATTGGACACTGGATTGGTAAACGCATGTCAACCTAAAAATACTACATAAAACTCATTAGGTAGCAGTAAATGTTCATCCCCTCTCTGCGCATACTTCTACCCCTTTACTCGATCCATCCTTCATAATCTTCTAAAGAAAGTCAATAGTTGCTGCAATGGTCAGTTCAGTATTGACAGGTTCACTTATTATTCTACTTGTGAACTCTACAATACTATGTAGGTATGTATTGTATGTATTTGGGATCTCTTTTCAGTGTATTTTTATATATTACTGAAGGTATTTACCTAGTTAAGGAAAAATGTAATAGATAATACATCAATAACATAATATGTACAGTTTAGGTTTGAACAAAACGAATACATCTATAAAGCACAATGTATAATATGTAAACAGGGTTTAACATGGCAAAATACATGTATGGTTAGACAGGTCATTTGAAAGATTATTACCATACGAAAAATATTATGCTATTAAATAGTTCTCCTTAATTTATAATTCTTTTTTAAAAGGTCCTGGAAATTCTTTGACTAAAATTTGAGAAATTTCTATAAATATTTATTCCAAATATACTATGATGATTGTATCGCCATCCCTCACTAGTAATAATAATACTTTACTAAGTTATATAGAACTATTTTTGTGAAATATATCCTCAATTACAGTACAAGTAAGTGAGGTACATTGAGCGTAGAGAAAAAAAGTGGAAACTTGTTTAAAAAAAAAAATTAGCAGTTTTTAATAGTTATAACTTTTTTTTTTTTTTTACTAGACCTCTAGACTATATATATGTTGCACTGTCATACCCTGAATAATAATATGTTGTATGCGTGTAATTTGTGTGCGATCTTAGCTTGCGGATATTAATTTATATAGCGTTTTTATCTTACGACATCGCTGCATAAATAATTTATGGGACTGTATTCACATTTATTGAATCCTATATCGCAGGTACTTGTTTCGATAATAAAAAATGAAACTACCCATATGTACCTTCATCCTATTCCACCATAAGTACCTAAAATGATGTAACATTTGAACCTTTCTTTGCTATCTCTCATTACTTGCAATTCCACCAGTCTTGAACTCACAATTCTATTTATGTACTGATAATTCCACATATCTATGCATTTCTCCATTAAGTTATTTCGTCTACAGAAAGATAAAAATATTACCTTGATAAAGGAACTAATTAAATCACACTTAGGAAAGTGTTATGCTGGACACAAATCCTATGATAAACATGTTACCCCTCACAATATGAATTATTACTTCAAGTATAATAGACTGATAGCACTCCTCCGTATGGAGTAATTCATGCAGCATATTAGTTTTAATTTAGTTTTAAATATTTCATAGGCCCATTGTGCTATCTTCGATGTTAACTTCACTATCCTGCCAGTTACCCAGTCCCTGCAGTGAAGTTCGCCAGGGTTGTCATTGGTTATATGGCTGTCTCCTGGTTTAATAATATAATTCCCCAGGTATCTGAGCCTTCTTCACTCACTGTGTGAGATGGGGTGTTTTTCCATCCTTTTTAATGTACAGCTGCATGTGTCTCCTGAAGTAGCAGTGCCCTGCTAATAGTCCTACTAAATCGAAAGATTAATACATTGAGTACATTAGGGTAGGGGATCTTAATACTGTTACAGAACTCTGAATATGAATTAGACCAAAGACTAAGGTTTGTGCATTTCAAACTTTGGGATTTTTGTTTTTTTGGCATTTGAACGGTCCCCATCAAACGTCGATCGTCATTCTGTTTCTGCTTAAAACAAATTCTAATAAGCTGATCATAATTTGTTCAAAACGCATTAAATCATAACGGTCAAGTTGTTATGCTCGTCAGCTGATCACAATTTGTTCAAAAGCTGAAAAAGACCTAGAATTGACGTTTAACGTTGGATTCCCGCAAGGTACAATTTCTGTCGTACCTTACTGACTGTAATTTCATAATAACTATCTTGTGTTTTATAAAATGATGTATTTTTTTTAAAATCGTATGTTAATGGAATGGTTTTTCAGAAAAAGCTACTTAAATTTGGAGAACTAAAAAAAGTTTGATTTAAGAAATGTGAAAATTTTTTTTCTTCGTTTTATTGTATTTTCGTATAGCTAAATAAATTTCCTTTCAAATAAATATAAAATCGTATGAGATTTTACTGTAAATATAAACAGTAATATCACTTTGAACATTGTTTTTTTTTCAGCCGTAGTGACGTAAGCTCCAAATATTTATTACTCAACTTGTACTGAACTTAACGCAATGCAAAATATCTCTATGGATTGATTATTTAGTTGACAAGTGATTACGGTTCATTTAAATGTGCGAACCCCAGGTTTCAAAAGATGAAAGCTCCCGAAAAGATATCAAGACATCCGAAAAGATAATGAATGAACCATTCAAATAAATAAAAGAAGGCTCCTTGAGAACTTTTACTGTTGGCGTGACAATTAATTACAAATGTACCGTCTGTCCACATAGCATCGTTAATAAGGAAATTGAGTGAAAAATATTATGACTTAAAAAAAATATGTGCATGTAGACCGAAAAACACCGATTCTGAATACATATATTTCCATATTATTATTCTTAGAATTAATAAATGCTTCTTGAAAATTGGTTAAAACGCCATAAAATAGAAAAGCTTTATTTTTAGTCAAACGAACTCCTACGACAAATGTACCGTTTACGTATGATGTAATGCCGCCTTCATGGCGTTACACCATTTTTTACGTAAAAATTAATTTCTTAGAATGACGATAAATTGCAGTAATGCTTGTATTTTTACACATCAGTATGATGCAATAGTAATACGTATTATCTCCGGACATTTTATAAGGTTTTGTTAAATTAAAAGCGGTAAAATTGAAGAAAAAACACAAACTAACAAAATACGCAACTGACAGCTGGGTAGCGACAGTTTGCCATGTCAAAGATAAATACCGTGTAATGCCCTTCTGACGGTGCGGAAGACGTCACGCACCCCCCCTCTCCGCTCTCTACCTCTGAGATATTGCCGTTTTAGCGGCGTTTAAAAAATTCTAACTTTGAGAATTAATTTAACTATGAAAACGAAAAAAAAACACTAGTATTTAAGTTTGAAGGTCTATATTGATTAAAAAAATGGACTTGAGTTACAGTTGAATTTTAATGAATATTTTATATTCGCATAGAATATAAAAAATCGCACTAAAAAAATAGCCTCCAATTCAAAAGTAGTCTATTAAGTTTATTAATTTTTTCTATGTTGAATTATACTTAAGAAATGAAGTGAAAAGTAGTCAGTACAAAGAAAACTGTCACAGTGAGGGGAATTTCCTGTACAATTCTCATTGGAAGTTTGAGTAAACGCAGTACATTATTTTGAAAAACACTTATAAGTGTTTTAATTAAAACTCTCGCACATAGAAAAATGTACAATGTTCATCTATTGCTTGCTGTAAATTCTGTTTAGTAAATATTGGGTTGTGGTTTTGCTGTCTTTTGAAATAAATACTTACCCTATCTCAGTTGTAGGGTTTGGTTAGTTTAGTATCACAACTTTCTATACCTTTTCTCAGAACCCAACTGTTCAACCTGAACAGTTAGGTTCATTAACAGTTAGGTTAGTTAACCTTGTGTGGCTATCAGATTCTATAAGGCTGTTACTTATTAAATATATTTTTTATAGATTTATTTATCTATGCAGATAGTTTATTTGGATAAAATTCCAGCAAATTCTGTTGATTGTGAAATTTACCCACTGTCACGGTTCGGGGTTGCATATCTACTAATACTCTTTTTGTCAGTTTTAATAATACCTAGTTCAGGGTACGCAGTGGCAGCTTCCACACCTGCTGAGGTCATCCTCGCCAAGTCTCTAGTTATTTTGTTTTCGCCCCGTGACCACGGATATAACTTTACAATTTTAGCTTTTTTTTGAGAATCGCTAAATAATTGTCTTTTCTTCCTAACTGACTGCATCTGGCTATACATAATAGGTATTTCAACTTTCTTCTCTTAGTTTACGCTAGCAATATATTTTATTTGTTTCTTCAACTGCATCACTTTACATGACGGTGAAGAAGATTTTCTGGGGTGTTTTCCACCTCCTAACGGCTCTCAAACTAATCTGTCTTTGTTCCCTTTGAACAAAAAGGAACCAAGATCATCCTACCAAACCTTTCTTTTCCTGAAATTTAATTTCTAATACCAGGCCACGTAAATCTTATGATCTGCAAAAACTTAATATATATATTTTAGTGCAATTTTATTTATTCATTAAAATGTTAATATAGTACAAAAAAAAAGAAATTTCTTGGTATATTATTCCCAAGGAGTCAAAAAAAACTTATTCCGAGAAAATAAAATCTATGTTTCTTTGATTTGAGTTTAATCAGTATTGCTATGTTAATTAAAAATGTTATTCAATCAATAGTGTGTACTTTTCCTATTAAAAATATTAATTAGAGAATACATTTTATAGATGGAAAATAATAACAAGTCATTTGTTTTAAAAATAACTGACAGGTCAGAAGAATACAGATAGAATCATCTAATTACAATGTAGGAAACATTATATTTTTAATATTTAAATCGAATAAGTAATTGTTTTAATAGTTTTACAATGCACCTAAAGTAGAATGACACTATTCAGAAATTTATAAAACATACTTCCAGAACAGCAATATTAATAATTTGTAAAACCAGTGTTAGGTATATAGGTTTGCACAATGACGTTGGTTTGCAATCAAAAGCTCCCATTTTAAATCTAGATCCTGAAATATCATCTCAAGGGTGCTTTATAAAATTTAAAAGCTTTGGCTAAATTTACCATAAAACTATCTAAAAACCTTAAGCTATAACTTAAATTACCTTATTGTAGATCTCAGGATTGAGGACCGTGGATCATTGCACGAAAATATATTAATTTACTGGTGAGTTTTATGCTAACGGGTAAGCCTAGCTGTTTAAATTAGGGCTATTCTGTAGTTTATGGATATGATTTCTGAAAAGATGAGTTTTGAGTTTAGCTCTGAACTCTGTTGAGTCTTTCGAAATGTGTTGTCCAAGTGCAAAAAATGATTAAACAAATAGAAGTATGTTTTCAACATGAAGAATTACTTATTAAGAATTACTCTCATAATCATTGAAAGTGGGGCAATTGACATTATACAAACAACCATAGTGACCAATGAATGACAAATCATTTCTATTATGTAATATACAGAATCCACTCAGGATCTTAACTATTCGCCTTTTCTATAATCAACTACTTCTAGTGTTTGTGAAATAACAGTTATTTTGATGGATATTTCTTTGATTTTCATTAGAATTGCATTAATTGTCCCTACTAAGGTTGATGTGTTTCAAATTTTTATCACGTTTTCACAATTTAATGATTAGCGCCATTTTTTTTAAGATTAAAAAAAATCATTGATGATTCTGGTTAAACAGCAGTTCTAGGCCCATTTCAGCTTTTGAACAAATTATGATCAGCTGACAAGCATGACCGTTATGCTTTTCAGCTGATGTCAATTTGTTCAAAAGTTGAAATGGACCAATAATCAGCGTTTTACGAGGACCATTCGAAGGTAAAAAAAATCGAAAAAATGATAATCATTAAAGAGGCGAAAATAACGTTGGCCATCTTTTCTCTTCGCTGATCGGTCTCTCAAGTCAATGGAAAAGTTGTGAACAGCGGCCGTAAATTTATATTGCGTTTCTTCACCTTTCACTAGCGTTATCCGGTAATTAAATGGTCATCAAATAACGATAAAACTAATCGGCACTCAAAGAAAACATTACCCCTGGATTGACAGATTTATTACAAAATAAGGAGATAATTGATCCCTACAAAGTTATAGAGATTACAGATTTATGTACTCAGGTAATTTGTATGTATTTTTTAATGTCTGATTTCGACAGTATCTATAGGAGGGGCGGTATCAATAGGGGGCGTTAGTATAATAAACCTTGTTTGTGGCCGAAGACATTGTTCAGTGATTTCTTATATGCAATATAATTCACAGCCTTTGATTAACTAAATTAATAATTTCAATTGAGTAATATTTGTTACACGCTTCCCGTGGGCGAGTGGTCGACTATGGCTCCAGAGGTCGCGGGTTCAGATCCCAGCGTGTGCAAATAAATTGTATTGATTAATATGTGTTATTTCAAATAAAATTTGTTTAAAAATAATATATAGTGTAAGATCACCATTCAGAATCGAAACGTTGCTTGATATGGCTTTAGTTCTGTTTGGTGACCAGATCTGACTAGCCAGGTACTTCCCAACCTTCCTTTCCCTATCTTATTCCGCTCCCCACTGCCCTCAACCTCACAGCATACTCCAATTGGGAATGCCACAGTCCCACTGGCTCCAACGGTTGGGACTCTTGTGCAGTATTAACTGTAAAAAAAACACATCAGTTGAACTTAAATCCCATATCAATCAAGATAGTGCCACTTAATAATATTTCCTGCGCAATGTCGTTACAGTAATATTGTAATTCTGTAACCGTCTGTAGGTTGGTATGTATGGGTGTCATGATTGCAGTGCAAAATAATTTAAATGCAGTGCTGAACCCCTCTTTATTGGTCTGATTGTGACCGCATCCGCTGACCGTGCTGTCATTGTGTACATCCCAATTACAAAAGCATCCATAGTACGTCTTCTGCAAATCTTTGCTTGTCAATTATTAAATTGTCCTAGTTCAGTTAGTGCACTCTAAATATTTCATGCGTGTAGTTCGGTCCTGCCTGAGAAGAGCACTGGCAAGCCTCTATATAATAATAATTTATTAATATTTTTTTTTTGTGCTTCAGGACAATTTCTTATTAGTAACCTCTGTAGTGCACCTTACTTTCAACGTGAATAATGTAATGTTTTTAATATTTGAGTTCTGTACAATAAGAATACTGACCCTAGAAATATATGTCTTTCTATTTTGCCTATGGCGATTGCCCAGAAAATGGTATTTATAAGAGTTTGCTGGGACCAGCTGTTGATTTTTCAAATGCTTGAAGATTCAAATAATACAAAAAATGCATGCCTTACTTTTTTAGTAACATTGATTATTGCTGCACTGTTAAAAAGTGTTTTAAATATAGTAATTGAATCTAATAAGTTGCTTGGTTGTGAAAAAAAAAAAAAAAGAATGTGAAATATTGACTTATCCTAAATATTGACGAACGCAACCTCCAACAGAGATGGCATATTCTTATAACCATTGTGGCCCTAGCAAGCCGTTACATGGCGCTAATAAACAAAACAACTGTCGCAAATACATTACATTTACACTACTTCATAATGTAAGCGCAGTATTAGTAGAAATACAAAATAAATATCCATAGTCAACTTTCACTTTTGCATTAAAAAACTCATTTCATAAATTAAAAAAAATATATTACAGGAAAGAAAACCTAAGAGTGAGATCACACGGAGCCTTTAATATAGCGTGGGAAATTTCTCGCCTATATGTTTTATTCATACGAGGCGAGAATTGCATCACCCTAGCGGAAATTTAGCCGAACTTCAATATGAGTACACGTGCGCTGCGAATTCTTCATGAGTGACAAACTAGATAGAAAATTGTTAATCAATTGTAAATAGAGCCGGATTTTTGGACAAGAGTAATGATTTATTAAAATATGTAAAACAACTGCATGGAGAGATATTTGAAATTTCACTTCATCTTGTTTTAATTGAGGCATGAGCGCATAAAAACTTCTAAACAAGGATGAGTTTGAATAAAGGGGTGTTACCAATACCTTTTCATTATTTTACGTTATCGCCTACAATACTGCTACAAAAACTGTATCAAAATCCATATTGTCGATCTATTGAAGACTGACACATATATTGTAATCAATGCCAAACAATCCGCACACTAAAATAGACTCGTGTGAATGCCTGCATGTAGACACATGTATGACCAAAACCCGTTGCGGTTTTTTCGCCGCTGCCGCACCCTGTTTGGGTTATAATTCCCTGTCCGCGATAATCCCTCGTTACAGGAAAAAAACTGCACTGGAAATACCGCTCCGTGTGAAGAATCACAAGACTACGTACACAACCAACTCCCGCACGGTAAAAAAAAACAATCCGTGTGAACTCGCTCTAATGGATTCTGACCCTAATAACAAAATTATCGATAAAATCTTGAAGATGTCACTAACCTATCTTAACGGACAATATAAACATCTGAGGGAAATGCTCTCTTTTTTCTACCGGTACTTCATTGGATGGTGCTCCGAAGAAATTTATTCATTGATCCTATCGGCACTGGCTCATAGCAGGATATAATGTGTGTCCTGCATACCTTCTGGAATAAAATAATTATTATTATTATATGTACATGATTGATATTGTCGTTAATAAAACTCAATTTTGTACTCAACGGCTTTACTGTGTAATGGTTTGTGGGCTTTTATGTTTCCTCCTTCCTATAACTTGGGCTTCTTCAAGACCCTGGTTCACACCTTTCTTTCCTTAAAAGTATTCTTCACACAGATCATTGCATCTACCTAAGCAGAGGGGGTATTTATTAAGGTGAAATATCACAAAAGTGCACTATAGGAATACAAACACAATGCAGGTTAATAACCTTATTTTGTGGCAAAAATGCTAGTCACCAATTTTTGTCAATTCCAGAAAAACTATGTTTTTTTGTAATGTTTCACAATCTGCCTGACACTTGTGTGGAAAATTTCAGAATTACAGTAAAGTATCCCCACTACTTTGATCAAAGGTGATTTTTAGAAGGAATCAACCAGTCTTAATCATTACTCTTCGAAGCGTTGTCTCTCTGATTTTTTTGTTCCTTTAAAAGGGTAAGGTACCTTCCTTTCTTCAGTCATTTTCTTTATTTGTGTTTACTGTAATGTTTTTAATTATGTTTCTATCTCTTTTGTTACAGTTCGCGGTTTACAGATTCCAGAAAATACGAAAACGACTTTCAGGAGTGTTTTCAGCTCTCCAGTCCGAGACAAGGCGAAATCTGCAACGCGTGTGTGTTGCTGGTTAAGCGCTTTAAGCGACTCCCTGCTGGCTCTGAGAGACACTGGGGACACGTAAGTACATTTTATTTTGTTAACACTTCTTGTGCACACATTGTTTTTGACAGGGTTTGGTGGGTGGGGGGGGGGTTCCGGTTGAATTTGTTAGGAAGACTCCTTTGTACATTCTTTATTCACACATCAAAATATTTGTACAATATACTGCTTTTAAATAGATAAAATGGACCTTTTCAATGTAGGTTATCCAAATAAGTTAAATAACTATGTGTATGTATTGGTAAACTATGATATTCTATTGTTTGTATTTATTTATTTGTTTAAAATCATGTATTTGTTAAACAAATATTTATTATTCTTTGTAAGTTTATTAATTTCCTTTTCTAGCTGGCCATAATGGGTTACAAAAATGTAGAATTATTATTCTGAGTTCGGCCATTTATTGTCCAACAGTCAATTACATGTTTGTACTTTTCTCATGAAAAGTGCCACCCAGTTTTCTTAAGTCGGGTACTCACTAGGGAGCTGTAACTGTAACTGTAACGCGTTGCTGTTATCAAAAATCATAGTGTGAACGTGGTTCACAAGCCTGCTGCGAGCGACTCGTGGTGTGCTCGCAGCAGGCCGACACCTGTAGATTTTTCCCGCGGATCAAAGGGCACTCGTGGATGTCAAACAGGAGTTTCGTGGTACGCTGCGAGACACTTACGTCTTTAATTTGTGTGTGGCGTCAAAAATAGTTTTAATAAGTGATTGGAAGGAAGATAAGTGTCTACTATTAACAGATGCATGTAAAGAAAATCAAGTTCTATGAAACCCCAAGGACAAAAATGATTATTAAAAGCAATTGAAGGAAGACACTTGGGCGAAAATTGGTGTTGTCATAAACGAAAGCAGTGCGGTCTGCAAAAAGAAAATGATAACGTGTTGGCGTCATATAGAAGGGAGCGAATGAAAGTAAAAAAATATACTGTAAGCAAGAGACACCTCGTCCAACATGCTGAAACTCGAAACTAACACCGCGTATACGCCGGCTTGCCGTTACAGTTACCGTGGTCTTGGACATTGCGTACATACCTGAACCTCGTTGCTGTGTCTGTAATGGCTACAGTTCGCTAGTGAGTACCTGGCTTTAGATTTCACAACTTTGAATTTTGTTCATTGTACATTCCTTTTTTTTTTACTTACCCCCGTCCTCTATTTTAAATTGGTTAGCACATGTTATGGATTTCAGAAATCCACACCTACATTTATCTTCATTATTCCTAACACTCCATATAAATCATGCCACTCTTCGGTTGAGGTGTTTCAAACTCCATCAAATCGATGTTCAGCCCCATTTTTAATTAACATTTGAACAGTGCCATTTTTTGATTAAATTGTGATCAGCTGTTATGCTTGTCAGCTGATCACAATTTAATCATTAGCTGAAACAGGCCGAGAATCGGTTTTTACGGGGCCGTTCTACAATTTGAAGATCATCAAATGTGATGCAGTTTGAAACACCTCAAGCTTATCGTCGCTGGGCGATTTAATGTGAAAAAATTATTTTTTTACAGGAGAGTGAAAAAACTTATTTTCTTAGCAAGAAAACAACGGGAGACTCTCAATATTTTTTTTTTATAGTGTAAATTACTAGCACTTTTTTGGCATTAATACTTACTCGTATAAAATTTAAATTTATTCACATTGGAAGTATTACGCGGCCCGCGTTGTTGTATGACATGATTACCATGACATCAATATTAGTGCTCACTTCACTCACACAGAAGGTAGAAAAATTTACATAGTAAATTAATTGTTAAAAATTTATGAAAATATTTTGTTCCAGGTTGTTGATGCTCGGGCTGGGCCGGGAATGAAGTGTATGAGCAAATTTAAGAAGAAGCGAGACGAAATGTACCGAGGCGAGAAGCGCATTAAGGAGGAAGGCGAGGCTGGCAGCATGTCGGAGGAGTCGTGGAGCGACGACGATGGTGCCAGCGACGAGGAGGTAGTGGTGTGCGCACGGCGCAAGCCTGCCCTGCCGGTGCGCAACCTTAACGCGAATGCCATGTCGGACGTTGGTTTCCTGGACAGCAACATCTGGAAGATGTACGTACTAACTAAAACTAGCCAAATTCCACACAGGAGGCCCTGAGCAAAATACCTTCACCGGTGCCAAAGAATCCATAAGGCTAGTTCTCGGAGCATCTTCCATTGAAATATCGGTAGAACAAAGGCAGCATTCCCATCTGACGTCCTTGTTTCAAAGATTGCCATCTGTTTGTTAAGACTGGGGTATCTATTAAAGGGGCCGCCTGTTTCTGCACAAAGTCGATAGTTTTTTCAGGTATTTTGGGGCTATCTACAAACCCTATACAATACCCCCAGCTTCTGAGAGGCTAACTCAACTCTTGCTTAGATGGAGCCCCGTGCCTGAGCTGGTCGCTTAGGGTCACACTGACTTTCTCTTGGGCAAGCTCAGAACATACCATCTAGGGGCAGAAGGAATGTGTACATTACTGCACATTTCTTCAGATTAATTTGTGGATGGTCCAAAAACTCAGCTATCATGGAAAGCATTCATTCTTCGTCATCTTCGTCATCGACAACATAGACTGTTTTATCTCCTGGCCTGCAGCTCTAACTTGCAAATGGTCACGCCGGTGGGGAGGGCAATCTTGTTGTTAAACCGAATTGGGTCAAATGGTCAAGTTCCACTTGCTCCAAGTATTCATAGTCTCTCTCAAATACCATGACTTTGGACTTACATTCTGCATGCGTGGTTTGTTCATCCTAGACATGAGAACCTGTAGATCTTCCATACTGTTTGTGAGTGTTTATTTCATTAACCTAATTATGTTATCATTTAATCTCCTATTTTTTGGTGTTATTTCTCAGGGAGGCAGTTTGCTGCGGCATCGTCTGGAAAGGCCCGAATGGCTCGGTAGTCTTAGACTCGAAGTATTTCAAACCGTGGGCGGTGCATCCATCGGCGCGCAACAACCCCGCCAAAGACAACGACACGCCTCTCGGGAAGTTCAGCGACAACCCCTCCGACTCAGGCTACGACGAGTCGAGCAACCCGCCTCTGGGGTAGGCGGCTCCCCCGCGTGGCGGTAACGGCAATGGAAACGCCAATGGAAACGGGTCCAATGTCAACGCCAAAGCTCCTGCTAAGCAACTGCTCAACCCGCGCGTGGTGCTCGAAGCCAAGAAGAGAGGCCCGGAAGACAACCCTGTATCCGCCATCAAGCAGCACCCTCACGCTCGCCTGATGCATGACGACATCTCCATCAAGCTGAAGGGGGTGGTCATCGCCAAGCAGAAGTACAAAAATGACGTTGAAATGGCCGACTGAATGGAATCTTTTAAATTTCCTTTACTTTAGAATGCCCTTATACCAAGCTGGTTCTTCCCTCTTATATTTATTCAAAAGAATTTCCAACATTGGCTAGTAAAAAGGTCACAATGCCGGTACACCTAAAGTTTTATTTTTTCGATGACGAATGAATTTTTTTTAATTTTTTAATATGTTTCTACCCTAAATATTCTTACAGAGTATTTGGGTCAAAATCATCTTTGCACCCCGGTGCGCACGTCAGATTTAATCTGCTGTGGCACCATAATTGCGGCACGGGTTACTATACGTTAGATGAGACACCGCAAACACACCTCTGGCGACTTTGCGACGCCGCACATAGAATCCCCGCTGAATTTGACGTGTCACGCATAAAAAAATGAATGTGTGCATCAGGCCTCAGAATGCGGAGGGGTTTAAATTCGACTTTTATATTGACTTTAATTATATTCTTTTCTATCTTTAAAGTAAGGTTGAAAAAACCATTTTTACTGAAATAGTTATTTCACAAATATGCATTGTTCAAACGCCATTCGATAAATTTTTCTTAAGAGGACCAATCATTGTACGCCAAAGAATTTTTTTCGTAGTTTAAGACATTTCCAAAAAATTTGTATGAAGAAAATATTATTGGCAATGCATGGTAAGTTTGTTTTTTTTTTTTTAAATAAAATTTTGGCTTTGTGTGCTTCCTTCTGATTCTAACAAGAGTTTTGTTTTTCGTTTGAAATATAAATTTTTCCGCATTTTCAAAATTATTCTTACCTTCAGTAAAATCAGTTCTTTATAATCTTTTTAAAACTTTCAACAATTTTAAACTACCGGAGTTATGCAATATAGCGTGGAATTTAGGTTTAGTAAAAATCTTTGGTCAAAGATTAACTACATAAATGAAAATAAGGTCATATAAATATAAAACACTATAATTTTTACATAATTTGACTTGACTTTATTTTTGATGTCTAAATATATTATTTGAACGTAGTTTTAGACTTAATTATATTTTTATTTCATGTCAATTTATATTATTGATAGTTTTGTGTTGTGTATCTGATCTTTAAGATATCAGAGGAAACATCCCTTGTTGAAGAATGAAATACTCAGCAAGCTATAAATTTGTAATTCAAGTGATCTCGTCACTAAAAATTGATATTTTTGCAATTTTTTTTAATATAACATAACCAATTACGTATATAATATATTTTTTGGGTTTTATTGATATTTTAGTGCAACATTTTATCCATATTTTATATTGTTTTACTCAAACTACTCAACTAGATTACCTCTCTTTTGCCCATCGATTGTAAACTGGAACCCGCTTATTTATTTACCGCTTTTTGTATTCATTTCTGATACATATTTTGATGAAAAAATTATTTAAAAAATGGGGGTTCAACTTCAAAATTATTATGTATCTGATTATGAGTGTCATTCTAATTGGGTTTCATTTATGCATGAACTGTTTTGTTGTGTTTCTGTTGTTACACGATAATATACTCCCTATGTATTTTAATGAGTATAAGTGTACCGGGGTAATTAAGGCACTAAAGTGATAGGGCTAACAAATGGCCTTTTTGGTCTCCAATCTCTCTCTTGGGATGGAGCAAAATGACATGTGCCAAATATCGTGGACGTCCCAAGTGCCCCGTGTGTTCAGTTGTTATTTTTATTTTGGCTGGGCTGCAATTACTTGAACCCTTGTACTCTGTCCATTGCCTCTTGAATTTTACTTTAAATTATACTTTCTCTAAAGAGAAGGTTCTTCACCACCAAGAAATATCCGAGCTCAATGGGTCTATTTTGTCTGTGATGAATATAGACCAGGCAGGCATGGCAATTTCTTTGCCAAATGGTAAAGGTAAAGGTTAAACATGGTTAGAGTTGAAGCTGCATACATTTAAATGTTAAATTATTTTATTGGCCCGAAATAAGAATTATTTTCTTTTTGTAAAGCGCCCCTGATGTGGATTAATGAACTAATCGTATCTTGCTTGGTCTTGTCATCTCTAAATTGGTTTCAATAATTCTATAAAATACAGTTATTGTTTATACCTAAGATAATATTCCACTAATCATGTGTCCTCAGGAATACAATGTATAAATATTCGAAATTGCTTTCTTTATTTTGGGCCAGGTAAAAAATATTTTTGAAATATTCAATTAGAACCCGGTTTGTCATAGGAATTGCCGTGTCGTATCGTCCGGTCTACAGTGATGAGTAAGATAAGAGTATTGCCTCACCACCAATACAATATGTTGTATTTACAAGAACATTAATATGTCGTTGGTTTCAACAGTAACATTATTATTAATGTAAGATACCTGTATTTATCTAATCGTAAACTTTTCCTACAATTATATTTTTCTTTATTCTATGTTTACCGGCCTTGTGCAATTTAGGTATTTCAATGTAGAAATGTCTCAAATTGCAATTCATTTGGTTGTGTATGATGTTTGCTTTGTGGTGATATGTCCTTCAATCCTTAGGGAGCCTAGTTCTCTGTCTTTCTCAGAATGCCGTTGAATGTGTTGGTGTCATATGTATGGGGATAGTTGAATAAGACCAAATTTTATTAATTTACAATTGACATTTGCCATAAAGCAAGCATCATTTTTATCACAAAATGTAGAATGCTGTAGAAGAACTTGGTGTCCACAATACTGTTTCAATGTTATACTCTTAAGATTCAATGTCGTAATTTTTAATCGCACATAATTATTCTTTGTTTTGAAGATTTAGTTACCCGTGTTACTTGATTACTACAAAATCACCCATGAATTTAAAAAAAGTTATATTCTTTAATTCTTGGTATTTTCATTGTCCTACATGTATTTTGATCTGGTAATTATTGTAGGTTAAACTATTGATTATGAATAAAATTTATTTATTTGTAAAATATTTCAAAACATAAAATTTTGGAAAGTAAACATATTTGGTAATACCTGAATGTCATATAAACGAGTTTGATTCCCCTTTGTCCCTTGGGCCATAATTAATATTACATTTAAAACACCTGAACTTTAAATATTCAAATAAATGGGGGTGCATTAAAGACCTATGAAATAGATTACTTGACTCATCAACTTCTCACAACTAGCATTGTGAGAGCCAGCAGAGCAGTATGAATTGGTCATTCTATGTACAATGTACAAAGTAAAGTTATCTGGTACCCTGACTCTATTTGGGCAGACAGAATAACTCGAACATGGGGCGGTGCCTATAGGGCACATTCATCATGATCTTTGAGGAGTTTTATCCTTTAAAAACCTATTTTGCATATTTAAATGACCCGTTCTTTTCAACAAAATAATCAATCCATAGAAATATTTTACTATGCGTTAAGTTAGGTACAAGTCGAGTTATAAATATTTGAAGTTTACTTACGTCATTAATTAATAGTTTTTTTTAGAGATACGAGGGAGAAAAAAACCGATTCTCCGAATATAAGTAACTATTCCAGAAAAAACGCTTATACCATTATAATTGGTTTGTTTGTTGATTTTTACAATCTGAAAAGATAGCGTAATTGACACAAACATCATTTGGTAAAACATAAGTGAGTTACTAGTTATTTTGAAATTAAAGTCAGCTTGGTTTACTTTGCGAGAATCTGGCATTTCAGAGAGGCTGAGGGTGATAAGCAGAAATTAGATTTATTTGAATTCTGCACAAATTCCAGGCACTCCAATTGGGATATGTTGTGAAGCTGGAAGCAGTGGGAAGGGGAAGGAGATGAGAAAGAGGAAGGTTGGGGATGGAATCATCATGAGGGGGAGGGCTGTATGGCCATTGTGAGCTAGTAAGTAAGAAGGTCAGGAAGAGGATAGCCTAAAACCAAATTCCTTTCTCTTCAAAAAATAATATAATACTTTTTACACTTGGCTAAAAGGTTACTTCACTAGGGTCTCTTTCTTAAATATAATTTTAATTGATTATTTTGTTCCTTTTGTATTATGTAATTAAAACACAATCACGTGAACATTTAACACCAAATAGGTTATTTTTTTTAGTTGTTTCATTAAAAAATTTGGACTGGAGCAAAGACAAAAATAGCACATATTTTTGGCTATGATCGAAATCATAGACTTTCTATATGTCTATAAGATCAAGATCATTCATATTCATCTATAATCTACATTTACGGACTGTCAAAGTCACGCTGATTTGAAATATATTTTAATTATTTATCTTCTAATTTTTCCAAAGGCACTCCTTTTACTTTAAAAATATATCTTTTCAAATCACATCGATAGCTCATATTCGTTAGTTTTAATAGTATAAAACATAAACGTTTCGAAACACTACCTGTACTAGGATTTTGTTACGTAAAATATTAATAAAATGACTTCTCTAAAAGGAATGTCTCTATTGAAAGTTGTAACAGATTACACTGCCAAAACTCGTGGATTTGATAGAGTTCTTGAAAAGGTAATTAGTTAAATTTATAATTGAATGATATTTTTGTTTGCTTGTAAATTTAGCTCCTTGGCAATTTGACATAAAAGGACCGTTAAAAATAATTATATGAAAAATATGAGGTACTTCTTAGTTTCATGCCTACCAAGCCTAGACCACATTTTAAAACGGAGCATTGTACAGCTGATCGAAATTTAGATGACAATAAGCCGGCATCAAGCATAATGATTATTTTTAACCTAACTTATGAAATTATAATGACTTTTTCATCATAAGCGATCCTCTGAAAGCGTCATGCGTTATATTTTCCTAATTGTCAACCTTTATAACTTAGATTACATTTCTAGTGTTAAATGTAAAGCTAATAAAAATCTAAAATTGTTTTCTACTAATACAGGCGGTTTTTAATAAAGATGGCTGAGTAGACAAGTCAAGTTACCTAAAGATACACCGCTGGTCGCTGCGTTTGTTGTAACTTCCCCCTCTTTCTCATAAATGACATATTCATAAAGACAATGAATCTATCAGCGGCAGAACTATAATCCATTATAGAGTGTGTAGGTGGCATAAATGTTTTAGTTGTAGCAACTGTGTGACGTAGCAAACCCCTCTCCTTTAATAATGTCCATTCTGTAATGAACTACCATGCAGACGCCATCATTATTCTTGATCCCTATACCGTTAACTACATACCTACCACCTAAGAATCTAAAAAGCAACTGGTGCAGGCATTATAGTTTTTATACTATTAAACTTCTTTCAAATTCGGTTTGGTTTACCTATGTTTCAGGTTAAAATAGTTTCTGGAGGAGAAGGACTGTGCAGTGCAGAGTTTAAAGTGGCACCGGAGCACTTGTACGCCGGTGGCGGCCTCCATGGGGGCTTCACCGCCACGCTAGTGGACTGCATCTCCACCTACGCTCTCATGACACAGCCTGACCTAGTTAGTGGCGCTGTCAGTCGTGTTGGCGTCTCTGTTGATATCCACATTAGGTGACACCACTGAACATATTATCCTAGTTCAGGGTATATGCAGCAACCCCTTAGAACGCATTGTCTAAGTTCAAGCAAACTTCTGCAACCTCTTAAAACAATGTCCTAGTTCAGGTAACATTCAGCAACCCCTCAGAACGCATTTTCCTAGTTCAGGGAAAAAGGTGCAACCCCTCGGAACACATTGTCCTAGTTCAGGGAAAATGCAGCAATCCCAAAAACATGATTCGAAAGCTCGGGTATGAGGGAAAACTCTACATTCTGCTCATATGAGTATTTAATTTTGCCAATTACAGGCCACCTTATTATGAAATTTCAGTTTAAAATGAATGCTATAAGGACTTGGTAAAATAAATCCACAATTCCTTAAGAATATGATTTGTTTATTATCTTTAACATACAATCAAAACAAAAATGAGTTCTTGTATATTACATGTAATATTTATAATGTTACATTTTATTTCTAGCTATTTAAAGGGTGCCCGTGAAGGAGATGATATAGTGGTAGATGCAAAAACCATTAAAGCTGGAAGAACTTTAGCCTTTTTGGAAGTAGAACTCAAAAAGAAATCCACTAATGATATAGTCGCCAGAGGAACACACACAAAGTTTGTAGGACAATAGGTTTAATATTTAACCTCCCCTGCGATGCGAGGCGTTCCCTTACCCCACTTGGTCAACTATTAGGCTCCAACTACATGTTATTGTAAGATGATATGATATTAATCAGCCATTTTCATAATTAACATTCGGGGTATCATGACGCCGCAGCACTAGGAGAATTAGGTGAAACATTTCTCAATGAACAGTTATACTAATATGTGTAGCTTTTGGTATTTGTAAATATATTTTAATTATTTATAACATCTTATGGTTTGGGCATGATATGTTGCCATGTATTTTTTTTAAAGATTTGCCTAGAACAAAAGTTGCATTTTATATCATTCTTTTGGATTAAATATATTCCGAAAACTTATATGCGGTGTTTGTTGCAGTTGTTACTCCCTTCCACTCTGGCAGAAGTGAACAGTGCGTACATCATTATACATGCGATTTTTATTGAGATTTTTTTTGTGATAATAAACATAAAAAAATACTTATAATAATTTATGGATTAATTTCAACTTAGGTCTAAAAAAGTATATTGAGTAAAAAAATATTACAAATATTTGCAAAATAAGTGATTTAAACCTCTATCCCAATACTCTCAGTTTAGATATACATATTCTGATTTTAGTAATTTATATTATGGTTCAGACTAGAGTATTAATAAAGTGTTTTATTTTAATAAATCGGTCATTATCAAATTTTCAATACCTCCTATAAAAGAATATTGTTTTTGTGCAGTGGCAAACCAATTTATTTACACAATTAAAAAGAAAACAAATTATTATACTTTTAAGAGATTTAATATTAAGTAAATTTTTGTAAAAAATGCTTGATAAAAAAATACGATTTTGTATACAGCCGAGCACTCTCTTCAACTGTAGTAGGCCGCGAATAATTTATTTCAGCTCTGATTCAAACGGTTTCCAACATTTGAGGTTTTGTTCAAATTAGGCAGGTTAACACGGCTTTAGCTCGCTGTATTGACGGACCCCCGGCCGGGTCTAATATATCATAATGTTCACCCGATGCGTTATTGCTGAAACTACTTACTAGTTGTGCAAGCTAGATAAGTCCTCTAACTATCTACCACCTACTAGTATTTCAGTTCCTTATTGGACACCAAAATTGTATAAACATGCAAAAATAGTAATATCTTTATGGCTTTTAATCTTTTTAAAACAACTTTTTACTATTGTCATCTAGTTTTTGTCAAAAAATTTGATTATATTCTTACAGAAAAATAGTTTATTTTAATATTTAAGCACATAATTTCAAAATTCTATTAGAATTGTTGCTCCTTGCCTTGCTGTTTTAATTTTTGTTTGCTTCTTCTGATTCTCGTTTGCATTGTGCTTTACAGTTTTTATTGTCATCCATATTGTCAATATCATTATTTTGTAATTCTATTGCAACATGAAATTCTTCCAAAATATCTTTTATAACTTTTATAATGTCTTTATACTCTGCTAAGGTTTCTATTTTCAGAGTTTTAAGTTTTTGTGTTTCAGTAAGCAGGTTTTCTAGATAATGTTTTCTTTCCTGCATTTTTTCCAGTGGAGAATTAGAAGTTTGTAGTTTTTGGTTATTAGCGTAAATTTGAGGAGGAACTTGTGCGTCGATAGACCTTCTTCTCCTCTGTGTAGTGTCCTGAGGAGATGTGATGCTACAGAATCCGCCCTCACAGTCGATACAATCCGCCCACATCCGCAGCTCTACCTTTGGTACTTGCTCACATTCAATAAAGCCTCCTTGCACTTCTGGAAGGATGAACATGTCATGTGTGACCTTGTCGATGTTATCACCATTATCACATAAAATCCGAGATAGTGTTACTTCTTTGATCTGAGTAAGTTGTTCTCCCTTGAAAACTGTGGGATTTTCGTACCAAAATCTGTCTCCTTCACGCAGTCTTTGGAATTGATCTATTAAAAGGCATTGGAACAGAGGGCCAACCTTAGCCCCCTCTACTTGATCTTCTAAAATACCCCCAACCCAAACATCTATATTGTGCACACTGCCATATATCTCCTTGAGATTCTCTCTGACTTCGGAACTTGATATTTCTCCTTGCAGGTCATCAAAGGAGTTTGCTGTGGATAAATTACAATATTTCCTCCATTCGGTATATGCAGGAATCGCATGGTCCCTCGATCTTTGCACATTCATGGCTGCGAGATCTAAAGCCACAGCATGGGCCACGTGAAACAGTTTTTCAGTCAGTTCCGAATTAAGGTTCTGTCCCGGTGTTTTGAGTTTTGCAGGGACTGTAAATAATCCTCTTAGTAATGGGTCAACTCCACCTTCTTCTACCAATCGCCAAGATGCAAAGAAAGCCTTATGTAATGGAAGGTGTCCTTCAGGAATCTCATTAAAGTTGTTATCTAGTCTTTGAAGAATGGGGTTAATCAGAGAGTGGCCAAAACGCAATGCCGCAGTGGCAAAAACATTAGCTATGGTAGGATTCTTCGAAGAGTTATATCCTTTATATGTTCCTAATTTCTGCATTCCAGATGGACCCAATATTATCGGTAACCAGTGCTGATACGTTATATGTTGCATTTCAGCACCAACAATTTTTCTTGCTTCATGGTATAAGTTGTCACCATTCCAATGAGGATTTAAACGCTTTAATTGGGTGGCAATTCTATTATGTTCTCGGAACCATACGGTGTGCATGGCAAGCAATCCCACTTGTTCGTTCGCTCTGATGTCTCCCGCAGCAAAACACTTGATGTTGTCTTCCACCGGGCCACGACGGCAGTCCATTTCATGTGTTCCAGAAGAATATGGTAAAAGTGCTTTTTTACCAGGGAATATAACTCCGCTACGCATTAAACCATCGTTTGATGATAAGTTTCTAAGATCTTGCGCAACATATCCCGCAAAGCCATAAACTTGGGACGCATCTATATAAGATGTTAACTGGTTAATTTGTTCCCTTGGTTGAATCTCATCAAAAAATACTGATGTCATTCCTGATCCACAAACTGCACTAGACCTAATGAAGTCCATACACCTTCTGTTTCCAACACGAGAGTCTCCTTTCGGTATATCGATTGGGAAGCATGGCGCAGCATACTCGCAAGATCTCTTGCAATCAATACCATCCCAGCTCTGAGAGCTAACTGATGGGGTAGCGTGATCTAAGTCGTGGTCCAGAAATTGGCCCCATTGCATAACCATGTGCGATATATGTGAGTCGGGCGTTACTTCTTGGGTCGTTATAAGTTTGGAGGACACCAATCTGGCACTCGGCAAATCAAAGTTATTGTATTTCTTATCTTTTGACCAACCCACTGGCTGACCAAATCCATTTTCGTAAATAGGTTTCAAAACTCTCCTGAAAGCAGTACTGGATGCGCCCCACGTGGGGTTGTTGAAGTTGTTACAGGTTCCGTCTATTGAACGGTATTTCATGTGGTAACACATGTTGGTGCAGTTAGTTGTCAGTCTATGCGCAATGCAGCCTGATAGTTTGGCCACGAGGTTTAAGTGGTCTGAGGAAAGTATTTCTCTGTAGCTGAAGTCTTTAGTGATGTTTACAGACTTTCCTGCGTTCACGTGGCGACGTATATTGACCAGTGTTCTTTCATACACTTCTCCGGCTCTAGCTAATTCTCTATCTGCAGCATTTGGATAGCGAATAATTCTATACAGATCCCCCATATTTGGGCGTGTGCTGCCGTCTCCAAATAGGGAATCGACTGTTCTATTAATTGCTAGATCAACTTCCTTGGTAGCTTCTGCAAATGCAATTTTCACAAATCTATCTCCGGGTTTGTTAGAAAATTCGGTAAGGATGGTTACGAATCCGGAAGCTGTAGCTCGTCCATATTCGTTGACCGCAGTACATTCGTATCGGCCGCTATCGTCTTGGATTATTTTGTCAATATATAAACTTCCTCCCTGGGAAATCTTATGTCGTTCAGTCTTGAATAGATTTGTACCATCTTTTTTCCAAACAATCTTCGGTGTTGGGCTGCCTTCACTTTTACAAGGCATTTCAATTTTACTGCCTAAGAAAGCTTCCATATCGTATGGTTTGTACACAAGAACTGGTGGAATAATGGAGTATTTTTTCACTTTAACATCGGTTGATAATTCTACAAATCCTTCAGAATTTTCTGCCCTACATAGATAAGTACCAAAATTAGATTCATCCAGATCTTTTAAAATCACAAGGTTTCCATTGACGGCTGTTTTCCCACTGGTGCGAAGAATGCTTCCATCTTTAAACCAAGTTACTATAGGAGTTGGGTGTCCATGTACTGAACATTTGATAGTCAGTGGTTGTCCATATTTATAAATGGCTGGCTCTTTGACAATTAATCCTTTGGGAGACCCTACAAAATTAATATTACCTTACAATTAATCACACAAGAAATAAATAAAATATCTAGAACTCAGTTAAATTTTTTGTACCAATTGTAATGAATTTAATGGCTGAAAATAGTTACCCGCTAATCTGACATCAGCAACTGAGAATATTTTGCCGTGAATGTTTTCTGCTTCGCATCGATACTGGCCGGCCTCTTCCTCTGTGATGTCGCTGAGCAGTAGACTGCCCCCATTGATGAGCTTCACCTTGTGCGTCACGGCCAGTCTCTTGTCGTTGAGGAACCAGCTGATGTGTGGCTTGGGGACTCCCCTCGCCTCACACAGCAGGGAAAGGGCGGTTTGATCTTTTTCCAGAGTTATGCTTAGCGGTGTCCTTATAAATCTAGGAGCGGCTGTAATAAAGAAAAGTAAAATTTAACATCATGTATGTATATAATGATCTAGCTGCTGAGAGCTCCACTATAACCTCTCGGTTACATGCATTGTTTATGAGAAAGAAGAAAAGGTTACAACCGATCTATTAGTTGTATCCTTATTGACAGTAGAGCTGTCAAGTCTTTTATCCAAATGTTCTGAATTAATAAATCTAGAGGTGTTTCTTTCTTTGTTTGAGTTTATATCCAGACACATGTTTAATTTCTACTTATATTTTAAAGATTTAGTGTTGCCATTGCCCTATTATACGCCCAAATGTTATATCATGAAGTACAATAACTGTTGAAATACAATAAATTTCAATTAGTTTAATACACTGGATAATTACTCTCTGTTATTCCTGCTTCATTGGTTACCACCATTTTGGCAGAATTTGATTTAGTCTCCCCCATGGGACTTTTAGCTACGCACTCATAGAACCCCGCGTCTTCTTCAATGGTATTGTCGATCTTCAAGGTACCATCCTCAAGGAGTTGGAATTTCTGATCATAAAAGGATATTTCTTGAGAGTCCTTCATCCACTTTATTTCAGGCAAAGGATCTCCGTTGACCTGACATGTGAAAATGGCTGCTCCACCAAAATCTACTTTCAAGTCTTTAGGTCCATGCATTATTGTTGGTCCCTCTGGAAAAGTAAACAATAGTTTGATAATTAAAGTATTAAAAAAAAATGTTGAAGCAATTCATAACATAACATATCTTATGCTATCAGGTACTACCCGGCGTTAGCTGAGTTTCCACTATCCTTTTTCGAAATCTTTTTTACTATCCAACAGTTTTTTTTAACATTTATATCGGTATTTTAAGTCAATAGCTAACTAACATTGATAGGTATGTTAGTTTCATGCTGCCGAAGCTCACCATTCACGAGTTTTAGCTACTTAAGTAATTTCTCAATGCTATTAGGTCTTTATTTTCACTTCAGAAAATTTTGAGACTTGTATTGGCTTGTTACTGTTTAGGGTGGGCAATACAAATAATTATACAAAAAAACTGATGTGGGTGTTTTGAATTAAAATGTATTGTTACCACAGTGAAGGTAATTTTTGTCCATATTGACAATAGATAATCCTTTCATATTATCAGGAGCGTTGCAAGTGGCAGCGGTTTGCAGCTGCTCCCCGAGTGGGGATCGGTTTGTGTCATTTATCATCTTCATGAACCAAGTAATGGAACAGTCGCAAATTATGGCATTGCCGCCCAGTCTCAGCCTCTTGAGGGACGGAAGGTCGCCAAAAGCTCCCGGCGGGATGTGTTTGATTCGATTGTTATGAAGAAATCTGTAAATTGAAAGCAGTGGGGTGTAAATTGAAAGGGTGGGGTGTTTTAAACTCTGTCACATTAAATGATTGTATTCAATTTTTGGCATTTGAACAGTCCCTGTCAAACGCCGATTCTTGGCAAAATAGTTCCGATATATGTCTTAATACATCTCTTATCTGGTAATCTTTGGAAATAAATTACGAGTGGCCTGTTGATATGAAGTTGTTTTGATAGCGATGGATGTGTAAAATTTTAAATTCAACTATTTAAAAAAAAATTAAAATACTTGTTAACTGATGAATTATTTTAGCAAGTTGGATTACACATTTTCCACAAGCCAAATAAAGCAGATTTGTTAATATACTAGCCTATATATATATATATATATATATAGGCTAGTATATTAAATATATATATTAAATATTTATATATATATATATATATATTTATATATATATATATATTTATATATATATATATATATATATATATATATATATATATTTATATTAAATACATTTATTTCAATATTTTTATTAAATATATAGGTAGCCATATACGAGTATATACATATTATTATCAACAATAATGATTTTTTTAATATGAATGTTCAATAGAAAACGAAAAGTTTAATTATTAGATCATTTGAAAAAAAAAACTGAAAACACTGGCTGCAAATCAGTATTTGACTTACAATCTTTCAAGAGAGGGGAGATCTGGAAAAACTGCATCGCTGAAGGTCTCTATATTATTAAAATGAAGGTATCTGAAACAAAGGGATAAACATTAAATATGTATAAATAATAATAAATACTTTGTAACTCATTTCCATACATAGTAACATTTATTGCCGCCTATATTTGATATTTTACACATAAATCAACACCATGCATAAATACAACACCATGTACAGCAGTGATGCACAACTTGCTCCATTTTGTACGCTGATTCTGTGAAAATCCATGAAAAAAAACTTTGTTTTGAAAAAAGGTTGTTGAGTGTCGCCGTTCATCGTCTTCATAAAATTCCAGGAAAACGGGTCCCGGCGACTTAGTGGTCTGAAATTATTTTTCTGATGAATCGGTTTGCACCGCTTTTACCCAATGAAATTTAGAAAACCGCCAGACGAACCGTGTTAAGTTTTACCAACGAATTGGAAAATGATAAATTATCCCTTTAGTCCAATGGTTTTATAAGGTCGTGTTTAGTATGCAAGTGAAATATAAAAAAATAAGGCCAATTAACGAAAAAAACTAAAAAGGCATAACGGCTTAGCAAATTATGTAGAATAGAGAAAACGCGTAGGCAATACAAAAATAGCGATAAAGGAGAAGAAGGCACTTTCAGCTTTGGGAAAAATAAAGCAGGAGTCATATTGTATTATCTGCCTAAAAATACAATATTAAAATTGAAAATAATGTAGTCTTTGAGAAACACTGGAAGTGAATGAAACAAATAGCTGAATTTGTATCCCTCTCCACTATTAATAATTGATACAGAAATACATGCAAATCAGGAAACAGATTTTTTTAAATGTAGCATATAATTAAACAGCTAAAACTAAATGACAAAAAAAAATTACACACTTAAAATTCAGATAATATAAAATTACACAAAACAAAATTACACAAAATAAAACTACCTAAAACGAAGTTACATAAAATAAAATGAAATCATATGAAAATAAAAATTAATAGTTAATACGAAACAACCCAGTTTCAACAAATAATTGAATAATCATAAATTAAATATTTTTAACATTATTAAATAATAGTGTGAATTTAGATACTAACAGGTAGTTTTAGTAAAAATAATGGTAACTAATTAACTATACAGCGCCCTTGAGGTGATTTTTCACAAAAACCGGGCTATATAAATTACACAATTATCATCATTATTAAAAGAAGCACTTAAAAAAGTGTGATGTGCTAATTAACCTGAATTGTTTTTTTTTTGGGTAGAATACCATTTTTTATGACGTGTTTTTTTCTAAGGATAAACTCACAGGTATAATTATCTAAGAATCTGGGGGTAACCAGTTTAGATTGACAAATATTACAAGAGTAAAAAATATTAGCTGTCTTATTTTATAATCAATGCCAACATTAATTAGTACTTAATTATAAAATGCTAATTGACAGAATGATAAACTTAATCACCCGTAGGAATAGATAAATTAAATTTATTTTGTAAAATTTAACTCGTATTCTCAGTTGACGAACATTTTTAAAAGATTTAAAATGTTAGCTTTCTAATTTAAGTAAAACAACGCTTTGGAGTGTTAGGATGTACCTGACTTAATAAAGAAACATATATATAGAAAATTCGCATGAAATATTTATGAACACGTAGAATGGATTGACGGAGAAAGGAGTGTCTAGAGAACATTATATAATGTGCAAGAGGATAAAATAAGTCGGGAACGCGTCAGGAAAACATGGTTTGTCTAAAAAAATATCAATTACTTGAATAGAGTCTTGTCGACGTGGAGGTGTGAGACTATGCAAATACAGAGTTGTATGGTGTTTGGTGCCACTGAAATGGCGTGATACAAGTTCGTTTTTCACATTGAATTGAATACTTTTTCAAAATCTCATGCGACGCTATTTTTAAATTATTATAAACAAAATAAAAACTTGTGTTACAGACCGCTTCTATTTACAATATACATGAATAGTAACAATATTACTTACATAATACATATTAATAGTTATACATAATTAAGAATGAACTAATCTACGCAATACATAATAATAAATAAAATGAATAAGATAAAGTATGATATAATACATGCAAATAATGCATACAAAAATGGACGCAAAATAGTGCAAAATATAAATCTCCATAAAAATAAACCACGATATATTAATTCATTTACACCCCTATGCTTAAATACTAATAATACGATTGTGTCATGTGTAAAACTTCACAAACAAATTAATTATAGTTCAGCGCTTCTATCATAGAAATAGAAATATTATTTCACAGCTTGTTTTATGTGACGATAGCAAGAATAAGAACGACCACGTGGCTGCTGTTATTAATGGCTTTCAACTTAAAGTGAGCACACCCGCAATCTCCATTAGATCACCACTCTCATCAGCATCATTATTCGTCAATCCGCCGGCAAATGAGGCTACTTCAAGCTGTTCATCAACCGAAGAACTTTATCATCATCTGAGCCACACACTATTCTCGCTTATAAGAGAATAATAACATCAGCCTAATGTGCTTGTCTTCGTCTATTTCTTTTAGCATTCTTTGAGTTCACGTTTTTTTGGTAGCATTTCGGCCCGCGTCTGAAGTGACATAACCATGCCTCTATCTATATTTTAATCAAAAATTGTTATTTTTTTACGCTTTTAAAAACACAAACAAATTTTTAGATTGTACGCCGGTGATAGCTTTGGTGTAACCTCTCTCTCCCTTTTATAAGCGACGAATGTAAAGGAAAGAGAAGTCACACCAGAGCTTTCGGTGGTATGATCATATTCAACGAAACACGTGACCATATCCATGAGACCGGTCCCCCGAACAAAATTTACAAAGCCGAAATAAATCCCCAGAAAGGACCAGCCATTACCGTTGACTTTTATGTAATATTTTGGCATAAAAACAACATACATTTTTAAAATGAACAACTTTTAATAATTCATTTTTTTCGAAGAGCAGAGGCCTAATTGGTCCGGTACACTGTCCACCATTTTGTCAAGAATCACGAAACCGGTAAGAGTAGAGGCAGCAAGGTTGAGACTTTCATCTAGTAGTGATTGAACAATTACTGATTCATAATAAAATGCATTTTGTTGCTATGAAGATAGAAACAAAAATCAAAGTTAATTAAAATTACCCCATGCAAGTACATTTTAAAGGTATGTAGGTAAGTGGGTAGTTAGGAATTATCGAAAAAACTTACAGTTGCTTCATGAGGTTAAGACCATCGAATGCCCCATCATCGATATGGTGAATTCTGTTCTTGTATAAATAAAGAAATTGTAGGTTGGATAGACCATAGAAGACTTTGTCCCTTAGGATCGTCAGGTGATTGTTGTTCAACAACAGCGTGGTGAGGTCCTTCAGGTTGCTGAAAGCACCCTTCGGTATGTCCCTTATTTTGTTGAAGCGCAGGTCGCTGAAAAAAAGAAAAAAATATCAATAAAAAGATAATATCGATACAAATACTGGCCCAGAGTTACAGTGTGTAAATTCAAAGCAAAGCGATGGATTCCCAACCCTTACCCAACTGTATTAAAAAAGCCTGTCTCTTTCCACTCACTAAACTAAGAATGGTGATTTGAAAGAAAGAACTTCGATGTTCAAAAAAAACATTTACCGACACATTTTAACACACTAAGCATGCCAACGCCCACACCTCTCTCTTTTTTTTTCTTTCAGTGGTTCCAACTTATTGTGTGAGACAAAATTGGAAATTAATCTATTGGAGAACTTATAGAGAACATATCGTCGCCGGAAAGGCAAAAGGGCTAAGCGCCATTTTGGGAAGTTTACACCAGAGCAAATCGAAGTTTTTTTTGTTTTACAATCAAATTTATAAGTCTTCAGTACCTGGTTGAATTTTGAAAAAAAAAGTTAACTCGGGTAACTCAATGCTCTATCTGAGTTACTTGAAGTGACAAAAAGTCCCAAACTAGCATCGCTTGAGTCAAATCTTCCCCCAAACGGTAAACATATTTTAGATGGATGAAGGGCCACACAAGTCTTCAGAATCAAACGAGAGTCAGAACATTCGATGCAGAAAAAAAAACTGCATATTTAACTCATTTTTACCAAAGTGTCGCTTAAGTCCTTTTGCCTTTCCAGCTATCTAGTATACTTCTGTGAAGCTCAACTTCGCGTTTTATCCACGGATACAACTTCAGGACATCATAGGAAGTAGGTAAAATAGTGTTACAAAGTTATTTTGTAGCAACAAATATAACACTATTAATTTCCTTTCGGGTTCCTATTAGATACCATATCGTTTCCAAGCTTATTTTTTTTAAAACTCAGTAAAATAGGTACGTAAGTAATATTTCAGATATTTTCGTGGAAAGCAATCACTTTGTGGTTTGACAAATTTAGTGCAAATGAAATAATAACTTTCTGCAATATCACAGATTTAATTTTAATTTTTATGACCGATCGGTTTCGCTTAGCTTAAGCATCATCAGGGTAGTCATATTTTAATTTTGTACCCTGGTGATGATCAGGCTTAGCGAAATCGGTCGGTTATAAAAATAAAAATAAAATCCGTGATTATAAAAAGTTATTATTTATTTTTCATTTAATATTTTAGAATTTACATTCTATTCTTTGTTTGAAATCACGTAAAAGTAGACACAGCAAGTCGATTAAAACTTATTTGCAAATATTTACGCGATTTTCAGCGACTGATATCGAAATAATATAAAACCTTTGAAATTATTTTTAAAATTAAATTATGCCTTACTAATTACATGAAAATCTCATTTTTTAAACCTTACGTAATATCGTAATTTCATACTTAACAAAAACAATTTATTCTCGGCATATATTCAGAGCAACTGGTTCGGGCAGTACAACCTCGTGAAGAATGATCGATGTATAGCAACCATCCAAAAAGAGCCCGAGCAGCCACTGATTTCTATTATAACATACTATTGTCCAAGTATGCGTCATCTGTTTATAAATAGCTTGTAAGAACGATCAATGTCTATTTTACACACGGACCTAACATTTTATATTAGTAAGAAGCAGCCAGCTTTACCATCATTGTAATCATTAAAGAAACATATAAATTAATAACATTACGCTTTTTTTGTGGCTCTTGGACAATGAACATATCTAGTATATTATGTACATTGATAATATGAAGATTGATGAATTCAAATGAGATTTAGTCGGGCGTGCGACAAGCGGTTCAATCAAAATTAGTTTAACGTTAATTTAACGAAGATTTTTTTGTTGATTGGACGATACCTAAATACAATGTGCTTAATTTGTGGTAGGTACTAATTTCGTAATTTGCATGTGTTTAATCAAATGTACATATAAACATGTCAATAAATTACGTTAAATACATTTGGATTCTAATACAAAATCGTATTCATAGATTAAATTAGTAACACATGCTCGAAGGATGTTGTAACTAAATTTTGTGTCACACAATACTATCTGGAGCGTGTGAAATTATTCTAATATGTAACAACCTCTTTTTAAACTACGCATTTTTTTGCTCTTTAAAAGTGAAGATAAATAAATGTAGTTGAAACAATATTGATGAAGATTTTATACGTATCAGACAGCACGTGGAAGTAAGATAGATATGAGCCACCCAACTTATTTTTTAATATTTTGAAAATATCTAAATATTTTTAAATGTTTACAATGGAAAATCGGCAGAGACTGTAAGATGATATCACAGTTGTGAAAAATTCAAAATATTGTGCATAATGAATGACAGTAGGTTGTGGTTGATGTATAATTTTACCGGAGGTGCCAGTTGTTTGCCATAAACGTCCGAGCTCCAAGGCAATCTTTAAAAACGCCCCCTTGTTTTTACAAATAAGAATACAAATTTCTTTAAAAAATAATCATTCATGTTGTTGGATCGGAACCTGCGATAAAACACCGAATGTGTTTTCAGCTTCAGATGAATTTTGGAAAATAGTGGACTGTAAAACGAATAAACTATACTACTTGATGGAAGTGTCTAATTATGGATGTCGAAAGAAAATGGAATGAAAGGAAAATGGGAAACCATTCACTGATCGATGTAGTTGTAGTGGAAGTTCTTGATTCTTCTTAGACGGTTTTATTATTAACGAAACGAATCACAAAAAAACACCACACTTAATTTTTTATTACTTGGAGAACAACGACAAACCGACGAACAAGCGAGAGACCAACGAACAACACGAAACACGTTTTTTCACATTAAACTCTTCCGTTTCGATTATCACTTGTTTCGAACACCATGTTGTTCCATATGGGATTCGATATTGCAAAATGGTTGGATGAGGTAGGAATTGAATGGAAAACATGAAGGTAAGAACCTAACAAATTATCACTTTAAATTCCAGCACATGTACTGTTCACGTTAGATGCATATGACTTTTATTTTTGAATTTTAACGATAAACAAGAGAGTGCGTTACTCAAGGTGCCGGTACAGGGACGTCCAGCTGGTCGCCTAGACTAAGCTGGAGAAAGCAGCTGCATGCCCAGGCTGTGCGAGAAGAGTCTGGACCTGCAATGTCGTTGAAGTAGCAATATCAGTTAAGAACTTCCATATTTTGCATGAAACCTGATCTTTCAGTTTTGTAAACTTCTCGTAAGTGGCTCCAATACAGCTTTCGTCGAGGGTATAATTTTAATTATCAGTAAATACCTACCACTGAAAGCCATCGGCGTCTAGATCTTTTGATAAAGGTGAGCAGTAGAAAAAACCCACTTGAACGCGCAACAGCATACATATTTTGTGTAGTCTAGTAAACATAGAATAATCTACTCTCGTTTGAGCATATTTATGTAATTACTGATTTCAACACGTTATAGTAGGAAGGTCGGTGAGGCGCTTGCGGCGGTGCGATTAGCTAAAATTCGCACGTATTTTCAGTTTATTTTTGGCAATAATTTCATATTATTTAATCCAATATTTTACACATTTTTATGCGAGTATGGCAGGGTAGGCCGTGCTTATGTGCTTTTATGGAGTGCACGCTTCTGCTGATAGCTATATTGTAAATTTATAAGATCTTCATATTTGTCATAAAAGACGCATGCAACAGAAAGAGAGGCTACAACGAAACTCTCAGCGGCAAGACGTAATTATACGTAATTATAATGTACATTTCGTAAAAACGGCGCTATACAAATCGTCCAATTATTATTATTTATTATTATTATAAAGAAAACTGTCCAGTTGCAACTGAATGATTGCATTGCTAA
The DNA here is from genome assembly GCA_022651775.1 of Drusus annulatus. Taxonomy (NCBI): domain Eukaryota; kingdom Metazoa; phylum Arthropoda; class Insecta; order Trichoptera; family Limnephilidae; genus Drusus; species Drusus annulatus. Next base: position 114,620 of record JAGWCC010000942.1, read on the forward strand.
ACTGTTATAAAAAAATCGAATAGTTTTCTAGAGCTCTGGGTTAGGTATTCACTTTGCATAACACGAATAAGCCATGAGCCATGCAAGGTCCAACATTATTGTTAGAGTTATTACACACAGAGGCACAATAAAACTATTGACTCTTGATACGGTCGTTAACTTCTAAAAGGGTGCGACTTGCGATCTTTTGTTGAACCGGGCCCATGGACCTTGAATTCGGATCATCCATATTCTCCGTCGATCTAGATTGAGAATGGCCATAATGGGGGTACCCAATGAGCCGCTTGCATGATTTTTTTTTCGATTGAGGAAGTATTTCTAAGGCATTCGTTATTTAAAAAAAAACTTATTAATCGCATTTTTAAAACCGCAGAAATTTTGTAAAAATAATACATACAGTGTTGGTACTGTCAAAATTCAAGCATTTTGGCCCACGTGGCCTATAGTAGGCTCTATTTACTGTCCCAGTTGTCAAAACACGTAACTAAAATCGAGTATTTTTTTACATATGGATAAGCAGCCATCGTAGAAATGATTGATCCGTATGATCGTAAAAATAAATTTGGAAATTAAAAAAAAAAATTTACCCCTTAAGTACCGAAACCAGTTGGCATATTAATAAAAATAAACAATTTGAACAAAACAATTCTGCTTTTTTTTATCAATTTGTTAATAATTTCCTAAGAACAACGTCTATAAGTTAAAATCGTCAATTTCACTGTCAATTTTGAATGATTCTGTCAAATTTCAAAGGCCGGCCCAGTGTTTAAAAAAAATAATTTAATAGTGAATACCGCACAAGAGTTTCAACTGTTCCAAACCGTACAGATCCATTAAGACTATGGCATCCCCAATTGGGGTATGTTGTGAGGTTGAAGGTAGTGGGGAGGGGAAGGAGATGAAGAAGATAAAGATTGGGAAGTACCTGGCTATTCAGATCTGGTCACCAAACACGGTTTAAGCCATTTCAAGCAACGTTTCAATTCTGAATGGTGGCCTTTCACCATAGCGATTCTTAAAGTATCTACCACTCTGGAACGTGCCGCAAAAATATACCATATATAATTTTATATGAATTAAATGTGTTATGAAATATATTAATTTAACAATTTATTTGCGCACGCCGGGTTGGAATCTGCGATCTCTGGATTCGTAGTCGAGCGTCTTAGCACTTGACCATGCAGGCCGTCAAAAGAAGGCAGGTAAGTAAGTGATCAGGCAGTGGGCTGTGTTAAACAAATATTCAGGATGAGGTGTTAGAAACATAGCACGATAAATCAGATGATTTTCATAGAGTGACGTCAACAGCATTTCCGTACATATTCTCAGTAGAAAAATCTACTCAAAATTATTGAATTATATTGAAATACACGGAATAGGTTATTAAAGTATTTAATTTAATTGTAATACCTATTATGTAGTATATTATACCTACATAGGAAACGCCTGTCTTCCGAAACAAAAACCACCAAATTCATATCCTAATTGCGAAGATTTTTTTTTGTCACCAATTAAGATTGCAAAAACACACACTTAACATACCTTACGAATTAAAATAATTTATGTTTTTATTGAATATTCGACAGCATCCGCTGTAAAATAATATATCAACAATTTTTTTCAGGACAACATAAAAAGTGTATAATATTCATATTTGGAACTTTTTATAGCTCGATTAGCATTTCAATAGAAGTTTGTACATGCGTTCGGTCAGCTTTTTAATTTTGTAAACGTTTTTTTAAATTCAGAAATGCTGATATTTGGTTGTACCTGCGTTCTTTAAAAAAGTTTATTGAAGTAAAAAAAATTGTTGAAGAAATAATCAAATATTGGTAAATTTTGTCAGACCAGTTTTTTACAGTTTATTAAATTATTTCACACTAAAGTGTAGAAAAAAGGATTGACATCACAAAATTCGCAATGATTTTCCTGTCTGACGTGTGTGTAATGATCAATAGTATCAATACTTTTATTTTTAGCGTGCTGTATCATTTCAAGCATGATTTATTGAGTATTTATTTTAATTATAAGATGAGACCCAACATTTTATTTTAACCTGCCATTTTTCTATTGAGTCTTTTTATAAGCCTAGAAAAATAGGTAGAGGCATGTAAAAATGATTTAAAGTGTAAAATATTCAATTTACAAACCTTTTTTTTGATTTTATTTTATTGTATAGTGTTTCAAATCAGGTTCTTTAGAGTGTGACTGGAAAACGTTTGAATATTTGTGCCTAAACTTCACAAAATAAAATAAAACATCTTTTTTGGCGATGTTTTTTTTGTTGCATAAATCGAAACAGGCGGCCTTCCTTAAGTAACAATTTCAACCTTATCGCCACCAGCAAAGATGGTTAATGATGACGTTCGTTACAATTTCGGGGTATTCTAGGGATTGCTTTGCCTCAATAAAAACAGACCAATGAATATTTAAATATAAAAGTAATATATTATAATATTTTTGATTATATACAGGAAAAACGTATGTTTCTAATATAAGGTAATTATTTACCATAATATAAGGTACATCTTAAGCTGATGTCTTATTTTGCAATAATATTATTGTTGCTGAACGAAAAAATCACAATTCAAAGCTAATAGGATTGATTAATTATTATTGCTGAAAAACATCGATTCGAGATATATATCTAAAATAAACCTACCAGCCCACGTCGTTTATTTTAATGTCGGTGCCTTTGAGCTCCTTTCTATTGCATATTATTAAAGATTCAATTTAGATGTTGACTGCGACAGAAATGTATTTGCATTTTACTGACATTTTAAATATAGCGCTATTTGAAATGACAGGTTTATTATGGGCCGATTGGAGCTCCGCGTGTGCCTCTAATAAGCACGTTGGCTAATCGCTGCGATCGTAACCCACGGTTCTCCGAGATAATAATATAATATGTGCATACAATGAGGTGTGTAGCAGAACTAGCAAGTCCTAAACTGTGGCAAAAATCCCAATAGTTGGTTAATTTTATTTATTTATTTTGGGAAAATTAACAGCAAATCAAGGTGGAACGGAAACTAAAGAGACTAACCGAGTTGCTGTGGTTAAATTGTAAACGCAAATTTGTCGCCACTAATTCCAAATATTCACACAAAAAAACACCCTTTATCAATGTTATATTATACAATTCGTCACAATTCTAAAGTAGCTGGGGGGGGGGGGGGATTCCATTTAGTCTCAAATAATTGCCAAAGTTACCTCTAAAATCGGCATATTTTCTAGCCTGTATTTAAAAAAAATAATAAAACTCTTCAGCGTAAAAAATACATGTCGACCGGTCGGTAGCTGAGTGGAGAACGCGTCGGATTCCCACCCGGGCGTCGTGCGTTCAATTCCTCTGCTGGCTAAGTCCTCCATCATTGCACAAGCAACATCTTCCGCTTTTTATGATGGCATTAGGAGTTTTTCAAATATTGTCAGGTTATTCGTAACCCGGGAATGTTTGTCTTACTTAAAAAAAAAAAAATGTCACAACTTTTGATCAAACAAAAGATCGTTCCTCTTACACGCTACATGTAATTTTCAGGTCGTCTCATAGATTTACGCTAAAAAATCTTAAATAATCAAGTGATTGACATAAAATAAAATATTAACCGATCGAATATTCGATACGAGAAATAGCTCACCTGAAAAAAATAAATTATTATTTCCATATTTGGGGAGAGAGGTGATTAATATGAGGCAACTGAATAATTATTAACATATAAAACATAAACACTAGGAATCTATTGAAAAATAGTTAGGTAATATGCTGTAGGTGGAGTGATTGTGAAATAATACATTGTGACCCCTCTTTCTGTTACATGGGTGGTTTAATAGACTGAGGGAGAGTGGCAACGGAGCTATCAGTGGTATACCGCGCAGCATTTACCTTAGAGGCAGATGGAAAACGTAAAATGCGATAGAAATCTTTTCCATTTTTTCTGAAAGATGTCTGGAAAAACATTATATTTCCATTTTATTATAATTATGTTCACCTGTATGATTCTATGTATTATATTGAACTCATCGGATTGTAACACCCTTAGTCAGGTCTGGAATAAATAGTTGACAGTTAAAAAAAATATATATGTATCATTATTATTACCACAAAGAATACAATTTTGATACGAGTTTTAAAGCCTATCAATGTCATTTAACGAACAATAGAATGAGCGATGCAACTCGAGCACAGACAGATTTAATGCTTGATCACAATAGAAATTATTTGAAATTGTTTGGTATTTATGTATTTTTTAACTTTAGTTTAAATTAACATTGGGTAGTAATTTAAGTTGAAATAAATAAATAAACACAAATACATACCAAATAAGAGTTTATAAAATTGCAAAGTAGCATGGATTAGCATAAATATAATATAAAATAGAAATACTAATTGATTCCAGACCGAGCATGACCGCTGAAACGGGAGCTGACAGAATATTTGCGGTTTTGTATATAAGGATTGCAACCTAGCGGTTAAAAAGAGACGCCGCACAGAGGATTGCTAGCTATTGAAATACAAAAAATCCGACTCTTTAAAACCGCCATAGTTATGGCAAAAAAAATCACAAAGCTTGTGTTAATTTGAATTAACACTGGGTATCAAAAGGTTAACACGTAATATATTCGTAAAGATGATTTTGGAAAATCACTATTTATGATAGTCAGAACGTGGATCATTTGCGACATATTTTTTCTATATTACTGAATAAAACTTCGACTCTAAAAGCAATGTATTTCAAACTAAAAACTCCTATTTAATTTAAAAATAAATATTAAAATCTTTCGAATTTACCGACGTAAATATTCCAATATTATGTAAGTACAGTCGAGTTTTTCAGTAATAAAGGTTATAATGTAAAGCGGTACCATAATAATTGATTTTTTAGGTTACGCAATATTTTCAGCGGGCCACCCTTACGTTTTTTTAAATTATTATTAGGATCTAGAAAAATAAAATAAAATTCCAGATATTCATGATTTTGAATTTAAAAAAAAATATAAATATATATTTATATATATATTGCCTCAACAGGCTTATCCGGGGGTCCGAGGTTGTCGCGGCATCATTGTACAATAGGTTGAACCTAACGAAACCAGAATAACATGGTTTATCTATTGGCTATGCGCACTGAATATCAGAATCACTAGAAGTGTGATTTATACCGATCTGAAAGAAAACCGATGTCGCCGACGCAATTTGATGGCCTCCGTGCTCGAGTGGTTAAGACGCTCGACTTTGAATCTAGAGGTCGCGGGTTTAAATCCCGACGAAGGCAAATACATTTTATTTAATTCATATGTGTTAACTGTGTGCTGCAAATATAGCATATATTATTTAATTCGTATAAAATAATATTTAGTATATTTGCGGCACGTTTCAGAGTGGTAGGTACTCTTAGTATCGCCCTAGTGAAAGACCACGCTTAAGAATTGAAACGTTGCTTGAAACGGCTTTGGCCGTCTTTGGTGACCATACCTGAATACACTTACCTTCCTATTTCCCATTTCCTACCCTCACCACTAACTTTAATCTCAAAACATTCCCCAATTAGGGATGCCATAGTCCCACAGGCTCCGGACGGATGGGATCAGGTTTTTTAAATTTTGATATTTCACAATGTTTGATTGATTTCACCAGAAGTAAGATAAAATTGACCTTACTTCGGGAACATGGACACGCCCACAATGCAATTCTACCGGTCTATTAATTCTAGTTTGTATAGAATAATTGTGTATAATCTCTTCGGTGGATAGGGGTGTGTAGTGGGCGTGTCCGTGTGCCCGAAGTCAGCCTAATTTTTTCTTACTCAAACGTTGTCAAATATAAAAATTCTTTCCTGAAATTCATTCTTGAACCGAAAATCAATATCGTTGCCTGTATGGGGCCTATAAGTTGAACGTCTTATGAAAATTGTCTTGGACCGTTTTCTTCAAATCAGTATAGATCGCACCTCTGGAGATTGTCTATTCAGTGGCCATGCGTAATTCGTCACAGCGGGATATACTCCAAGAGGCGCCACGCAACTCGGGCTAACTCCGATGGAAGTCAATCAAGCACGCACCACTGATTCCTGCACAAATTCATCATTATGTGAGTGACCCAATTTAGATCCGAGTCGATTACTGTACACATATTACCACAAGTATCTATATTTAGAATTTTTATGTGTTTTTTTACCGAGAGGCAATCTCTCTAATGTAATACTGCTAGTTATTATAATCCTGCCGTTAAAAGCTCCGTGGTAACCTGTATTTCTACAAAAAATACATTTAGACTTTAAGTATATTTGATTTCCTAGAAGCAATCGCTTGCTCATTCATAAATCATCTCTAAATATTTAATAATCAGTTAATAATGGTTATAATGTAGTTTCAGGTGGTCATACCGCTAAGAGCTCCGTTGCAACGTCATGAGAAATAGGTGGAGGTTTCAACGAAGCTATCGGTAGTATGGCTTCATCCGGCTTTGCCCGAGTTTCCGAAATCATTTTTTATTAATTAACTATATTATTGAAAAACATGAAACAAACAATGATCCATAAAAAGTGTGACAGTAAGTCGGTTTTAATTCATAAGGTAAATAAAATTAAAAAAATGAAGTCACAAAAGCAGTTTTAATTGAATCTTTATTTTCTTTGTACCTTCATTATATTATGTAGGTAGGACATAAATATGATTGATTATTGGCTATTATGTTGCCTCCGTATAGGAATTCTGCTCCGTTTTTAATATTTAATACTTATCATGACTACGTATGCAATGTACCTCTTCCGCGACAGGACCATATCGTCGCCGGAAAGGCAAAAGGGCTGAAGCGCCAGTTTAGGAAGTTTACACCAGAGCACTTTAAAGTTTTTTTTTTACAATAAAATTCATAAGTTTTGAGTACCTGGGTGGATTTTGAAAAAAAAAAAAGTTAACTCAGGTAACTTAATGCGCTCACTGAGTTAACTGAAGCGACAAAAATCTGTAAAAAGTTCCAAACATGCTTCGTTTGAGTCAAACCTTCTCCAAAATGGTAAATATATTTTAGATGGCTGAAAGGCCACAAAAGTCTTCAGAATCAAACGAGAGTCAGAGCATATGATACAGAAAAAAATCTGATCGAAACTGCATGCTTAACTCATCTTTTTACCAAAGTGTCGCTTTAGCCCTTTTTCCTTTCCAGCGACGATATACAACAACGTTTTGAAGTGGTTATTTATTTTTAGAGAGCCAGGCTGGTCAGAATTTCAACACGTCCGACCCTGCAAAATCCAATCTTAATAAACACATCGATGACTTCACCACGCTTATTGGAGTTTAATGCATCAGTACGGGGTATTTTAAAGCGCAAGCCTGTTTCTATCCGTTGTCATTAATTTCGAGTTACTGCAGCTGGCAATGTGAAATCATCTTTCTATTTGCTTTTGCATTCGCGAGATTTGCAGTTTATTACCGTTCGGCCATTACTAAACAGTGTACACTCTGAGCTCAGAATAAGTGGAAGTCGCTCGCACGTACCACCGGCAACGGCAGGGGCAACAGCCTTGCATTTTGACTCCAAAGCAAATCATACGCCATAACCTTTCGCAAGAGTTTTGTCTCGTTCCGTCCAATATTTTCATTCATCTGTATGCAATCCGCCCACAACGATGCTCTTTGTTCCGCAGATCTTTCGTTCGTCCATTATTAGATTTTTTTAAACAAAGTTTACTGGCACCAAAACAGAGTCGTTTTGGTATTGTTTGTTTACTTTTTACTTTTAATTTCGCAGAATTAGCTCTTAAAAATACAAATAAAAAACATAAAACTGATCAACTTTACAAATACATTTACATAGAATGTTATTAATTAATAGTAGGTATCTATATACCGACCAGTAACGTGGCAATCCATGTAGATTGAAAATCTATGCAAGCGTTGAGAAAAATTAATGTAAGACGTTTTTTTTAATATTTCAATAAATAACTGAAATGTGATATTTTTTCACTGATGGTAGTTTATTTTGTTGAATATAGCCGTTGGGGCTTTTACATAAGGAGGCTTACAATCAACAGTGACAAAAAAAATTTATTTGCACAAACAAAATAAAGAATAGTTGGTATGATTACATTAAATTAGTATTGATAAAGATTTATGATATTTTAGCCTTTTTGTGTCTGCATTCCGTGCTGTTAAAACATCAGCCGCCTCTGCGTATCTATTACCAATTACATGTAATCTAGGTACAAACGATTATCTGAAAGGCTTAGTCCTGATGTTATTGTTACAACTAAATAGAATGTTGGATCGAGTAGTTCTCATTGGTATGTGAAATGAATGTTATCTTATGCTAATCGTTCAACTCAAAAGAAAAGCGTATCTAAACAAAATATCCATTTTTTGAAAGCTAACCCCTGTTTTCAAATCCATCAATGAACACAAATATAAACCTTACAGTGTGCAGTTCCTCATTGAGTTACGGATTGTTTTGCGTCGAATGATGAGATCAATTCGCCCTTTCAAAAATGTGCATAAGAGAAAGGAATACGAGCCCTTTTAATAACTTGCTGATTTATTGATGTTGGCTTGTGACATATATCAATCAAAATTTGAAAGACGAATATACTGAAAAATTCTGTAAAACGTTGGATAATTTAAAACTTTTTGGAAGCCGCTTTGGGACATCATTTGGAAAATGGAAATTTAATATTTGGATAAAAAAATCGGATCGGAAGACTTTTTTATGTTTGTGATCTTTTTATCATTTCATACATTTCGTTGGATAGGGAATTCACATTTGAACAGACTGCCTCATATTTTGATATTAAGTAAGGTAATAAATTGGGTTCTTTGAAGTCCTAAAAGAACATAAGAACCTGTAATTAATTAAACTAGCTTTAATAAAATCCTACTTCAAATCAGCAATAACTTTAGTATGGTCAAAGAAAAATGCACGCCACTGCTACCAACGTAACTCGAATACGCTTTTCAAAGACATAATTATACACGGAAGCCATTAAGCACATCAAACAATTAAGTCTAAGTATTTGTTTATTGCACATTTTATATGTATTTATTGAACATGTTTTTAGATACGTAACTACGGGAGTTCTATTCTTAAGCATTTAAAAAAATAGTGGGTACTACTATCCGATAGTTTATAATCGACTACGACAGTTTTTAGATTTTTTTTTGACAATTGAAAAACATGATCATTTTTTTGGCCTGTTTGGGTTCCAAGAGTCGAAAGATCTAATGCGAATCGGCGACATAAGTTTTCTTTCAAATCGGTGTAGATCACACTTCTAGGGATTATCTGTTTAGTGATAACATTGCATTACAGGAGTGGTAAAAATAATATTGCACTAAGTCTATTGCAGTTATAGAATAAAGAAGAAGATCATAATTTAAAAGCCTAAAAGGACGTAAAATAAATATATTTAAATTACATTAAAATGCAAAAAAGTATAATATATTCGTTGGTATGATATAATGGCTCCATCCAATATTTTTCGCGAATTTTTTTATTTGTTTTTTGTTCGCTCTTTTCTTCCGTGGCCTATGGAACCTATGTCTTTGATGTATTTTCTTGTAAACTGGACATTTCAAAGCTCCATAGCTCACAATAAAAGTTACGGTGCGGGCTGAAAATATTTGCGTCAACAAGGACATTAAAAAACTCACCATTCTGGAGTTTTTTTAGTGGGAAACACAAACGTAAATATATTATGATTCAAAGTAAAGACGTAATGTTCTACGTTATTAAAAAAAAAGTTTTTAAATTTGAATTTCAACAAATCGAGCTGCGAAAATGGGTGAAGAAGTCATTAGTCATTTCATAAGGTTATGGGTTTTTTTGGTTATGGGAAATTATTTAAATGTTCAGACACTTTTGCAGTAGAGTGGGTTATTTTCAATATACAGCTGGCAAAATAGGTATAAGAAGCTTGGGAAGGCCTTCATCTAACATGAGGTCTAGATTCTCAGATATCAAAAGTGAAAACAATAATAACACATAAGACTTGACTTAATAACTCCAAGGCTCGGAACCGTTTTTTCACAGAGGTGGACTGGCAAACAAAAGGGTCATTCGAAGTAAATAATAAAGATTATACTTGTTGGTATGACATATCGTCGCTGAAAACCCAAAAGGGCTTAAGCGACACTTTGGTCAAAAATGAGTTAAATATGCAGTTTTTTTCTGTGTCAACAGATCTGACTCTCGTTTGATTTTGAAGACTTTTGTGGCCCATTAGCTATCTAAAATATATTTTCCATTTGGAAGAAGGCTTGACTCAAGCGACACAATTTTGGATCTTTTTTGAGCTTTTTGTCGCTCCAGGTTACTTAGTGAGAGCATTGAGTTAGCTTTTTTTTTTCAAAATACAACCAGGTACTGAAGACTTACGCATTTTGTTATAAAACAAAAACTTTAAAGTGCTTTGTTGTAAATTTCCCAAAATAGCGCTTTAGCGATTTTGCCTTTCCTGTGACGATATGGTCACAGACAACTTCAGTACGAACACAAATTATCGTTTTGGTGGAAAATCTAAATTCACATAATCTTAATCGTTATATATTCGTGATCGTAAAAATAAAATGTAAATATTGTTGTACCAAGAATAAAAAAAATAGTGAAAATAGCCAGTTAGTCCTAGCCGAAGGCATAAGTGACTAGTTCTTCGGTGAACCTTTAAATACCGTTAGAAAAACACATCATTTCCATCAGACATTTATATTCTTAAGACTACAATCATTCCGTAAAGATAAGAGAATCCATCGAATGGACCGCTCGTTTTTCAAAAGTCAAGAGTTGTTTGTTTTTAAAAAGGTATCCAGGTTGTATGACTACAGCTCATTTTCAAACATTTAATTTTATCCTAGTTCATCCCTGTTTTAAAACTGGTTCGATGTCTCCTTCGGCGGTTATAATCTAGGTTCAGACCACCTTAGATTTATGCACCTAAACTGATTCTATAACCGGTAATTATAAATATGAAAAAAATACTCCTTCTTTGCATATTGGGATATCTCACGAGGTTTCTGCTGTCGAGGTGTTACGGGAGCCCACAAGGCGATGTAATATGACAGGCGTTAAGGTCCGGTTTTTAAATCTGTAAGCCTAATTGAGTTTCGTTGTAAGTTGTAAGTAAAGTTTGCAGTCTTATGACAAACCAGTATTATGATGGTCAAAGAAAATTACATGCCATTTATCTATTCTCTTTTATACACGTGTCAAATCTTAATAGACTAGTGTTTAAATTTCTAAATATAATATTATTATATAATATACATATATAGAACTCAGTTTAACTTTCGATCAGGCGAAATTTTTATATGCTATCTTTTATAAGCGCATAAATTTTATTACGTGTCTATAAAAATGATATTACTGTCGGATTTGCTGCTTACAAATAGATTTTTTAGATGGAGATATAATAATATACTCGTATATAAAAATCCCAGTTGTTTAAATTGATAAAACTACTTTTGTACACATGAATCTGTACAGAATCCATCTCTAGTTTAAATGAAGTTTGTTTGACTAGACAATGAGGTATTCGAATGCATTCGCTCAGTTCAAGACTGATCGGTTCGTTGGTTGAGCATCCGGGTGTCGCGGGTTCAATCCTCGGTTAGCTAAGTCCTCCTTTATTGCTCAAATAACATTTTCGACTTATTACGATGGTAGTAGAACGAAATGAAATTTTGTGGGGTTATTCGTAACTTGGGAAGTAAATTAATTTAAAAAATATGCCTTTAAAAGTAATTATATTTAAGAAATGTTTTCATAAAAGAGTTTGGCACTTCTTCCAGACCTTAGCAAGGCTACTCGAGTAGTCAATACGCCACTGCAATATACCATTTATTAAGAATAAGGCAGATGATCTTGCCGCCAGTGGGCAAACGATAAAAATGTCTATGATTAAAAAAAAGTAAAAAAACAAAAAGTGTCATTGTAGCTGTAGACATATCCGTTTAAAGTAGGGAGTGAAATATTAAAATAAATAAAAAATCATTCTACTTTATTCTCGAATCCAGTCTAATGTCGGGTTTACACGAGAACAATGTTTAGGACAGCGGTAAGTGGTAACTAAACAACTGTCCTAAAGAACACAAATGGCCGGTTAACACGAGGGCAGTGTTAAATGGTTACTAAATAGTGACTTGCCGCGTGTAAACCGGCCATTTAGTGCTTTTTCAGGACAGTGGTTTAGTTACCACTGCCCTGAACACTGTCCTCGTGTAAACCGGCCATAAACATCATATTTACGAAGGAGTATCGTATAAATATCAAAATAACAGTTTGAGGAAAGAATAAATGACGGATAAAACTATAATATAATGTAGTTTTTTATCATTCAAACAATATTAATAAAGTTTAAACAATATGAACCAGAAAACAAACAAAAAAAATAATAGGTTGTGACCGAGGCAACAAGTTGTTATCTCGGTTACAATCTAATATAATGTTTTATTTAATCACTGCGTCTTTTTCTATTTCATATTGTTTGAATATTATTAATATTATATTTTCGTAGAAAGCCATCACTTTGCGGTTTGACATATTTAATGGAAATGAAATAATAACTTTGTATAAGGCTGCAGACTTTATTTTATTTTTTATAACCGACCGGTTTCGCTTAGCCTAAAAGACGGTTTTTTCTCAGTTGACGTTTTGCCTCTTTCATTTAATATTATCTTTCTCTCTGTTATTTTGTTATAATTTAAATGTTATTCTTTTGTTTTCTTACTATTCTCTTCTTTTATTTTATATTGTGTTCTACCTCTGTATGTACGAGCATATATAACCACACACTGTGTATTTTGTTGTTTAGTTTAATTTTGTACCCTGATGATGCTTAGGCTAAGCGAAACCGGTCGGTCATAAAAAATTAAATAAAATCTGTGGTTTTATACAAAGTTGTTCTTTGAATAATACTAATATAAAGCGTAATAAGCTTTAATACATTTATTTTGTTGAGATTTTTTTGACGTATCGAGACATGTAGTAATGTTGGCACTGTGATGGATATTCTTGTTTGATCTATTACCATGGTACCCACTCACACAGCCTGCCTTTCAGATCGTAAAATAACTGAGTTGTCCGAGGAAGAGACGATATTGACGCAAATAATGAACACTCGCAGGTCGTAGTAACGCCGAAGATGCGGCGCTGAAGATGTCTTAATAATATGTCTTTGTTTCAAGTAGATTATTCATAGAAAATATATGACAATAATGGTTCTCTCTCCTACTGGAAGGTTAATGTATTCTATGTAAATTATTGGCATCTTCTATTATGCAAGAAGTCATGGGTAGTATCCCCTTTACAGTCGTATATCGTATTAGTAGGACTGATGCGTTTAAAAGGTGATACAACGTTAAATAAATAATTTAAATAAAAATATTTTTTGTTTTAAGCCACTTTATTTATACACATATAACAATTCGACCGGTTTCGGTTAAACTTAACCTTCTTTAGGAACGTATATATATAAACTAAGATTAAAATATAGAGTTATACAGTAGACAAAGAAATTAGTGAAAGAGACAAAACATTAGTATAAACAGGACAAAGCATGAGAGAGGGGGTGGTAATGGAGTAGGTAGAGAGGTAGGGGGATGGGAAGAGGAGAAGGGGAACATTCTTAAAATCGGACTTTTAGTTGATTCTAATTGTTTGTTTAAAATTTGGCAATTATTATTATTATTTGATTTTGATATTTCTAATGCTTCTAGATTATTAAGGCGCAAACCTATTCCATTTTTATGTATTATTTGTACACCTGTATTTTTATTAAAAGTATGGTTAGTTTTAATTAAATGTTCGGCAAATTCGGAAAAACCTATACTTGTTAAACATCTAATGTGTTCTTTGACTCTAATGTTTACATTTCTCGCGGTTTTACCTATGTAAATTGCCGGGCAATCGTTACAGTTAAGTTTATATATGCCAGAATGGCTTAAAGAATCTTCTTTATCTTTAGATTTGCTTAAAAGTTTTCCTAAATTATTGTTGGTGTAAAAAGCTGGTCTTATTTCTGATGGGAGTTTAGATGTGCAAAGGGTAGAGAAATCACTTATATACAAAATTCTGCGCCATTTAGGAGTTAAGTTAATATTATTATTAGATGGTAGATCATTATAGATAAATTTATTTGTTGCAATTCGGCGAAGTTTTTTTTGATAAAATTTTATCAATTATATTATGGTCGTATCCGTTATTATTAGCTATTAGTTTGATTGTAGAAAGTTCATTGGCGAAATTATTATTAGATAGTGGGATGGTGACTAATCGGTGAATCATGCTGTGAAAAGCGGAGTGTTTATGTGACCTAGGATGGTTTGAGGTATTATGGATTATGGTGTCGGTGAATGTAAATGAATGTAATGTCGGTGAATGTGGTCGAATTGTTATATGTGTATAAATAAAGTGGCTTAAAACAAAAATATTTTTTATTTAAATTATAATGTCAAGCTACAAAGTGATTGCTTCCTTCGATAAGTTAAATAAATAGTTTTTAAAAAGCCAAGCAGCGTGAAAACCATATTGTGTGCGAACGATTATTATTATACGTATATTTGCATATTCAAAATAAAATCACGAAACCAATCAGATTAACATTCCCATATTGGAACGCTTCAATAACAGAAGTGTTAATTTTTGCAGTCCAGCATAAGTAGATATTCCCCTATAAATATTTAAAGAATCGCAGTGACAGTTGATGCGAACATATTGAGTAACATATTAACATAAGTACTAACTCACACACATTGACCACTCCTACGTAAACGATCGTATCTTTAAAATCCCGATTTTTAAGGAGAGCAATTAGAAGTTTATTTTGATCACTGTAAATCCAAATATTAACATATTAAATCAAATTTTAAGCAAATATTTTCATTTCAGAAGATACGATAGTTTATGTAAGAGGGGTCGATACGTATTAATTAAGTTGATCATGTTTAAAACTTGTTATTTGACTCCAGAAAATAAAACACTAGTAAAAAAAAAACTATCAAAAAGCTTTATTATTGTACCGGCGGAATAGTAATATTTGGATAATTTATATAGCGCCGTTTTTTTTTGAAATAATAAAACAGATCTTAGACAGTTGTTCCTGTGACAGAATGGTTAAGAGACGAAAGATGTGCAAAGGCAAATCAGACTGCGTGGGAAATAGATGAACGATACGACTTAAGGCTGGCCCTGACACGTCAAACAATGAAAAGTAGGCAAGAGAAGAGATGAGGGGATGTACAGTACATATTATAGTGTCTCTACATGGTCTACCGGATAAGATTCGGAAAAAAACTTCAATATTAATATATTAATTTATTTATTTATAAATTAACGGACTAAAGTCCAATTACAAAAAATACACATTAAATACGAAAAGGAAAAAAGAGCAACAGAGAAGGAATAGCATATACATAATAATAAATGTAGCGATGACAAAAATAAGGCAAAATAAACATAAGTGAGAACATTCAAGCCATGGTCTAGTCAAAGTTTTGGTAGAGTCGTAAAGAATGACGAAAATCATTTAGACTGCTACCAAAAATTTCAAGACTATGGCTTGAGTTAACAAGTCTTGACATTGGAGAATTATACCCAAAATTAGTATTGTGATGATTGAGGAACAGCAATTCATTGTTTCTGAGTCTACGGCAAAGAATGTTGAACTGGATAAGTAGCAACAGAGAAGGTGAGTCAATAAAACAATTAGTAATTTTGTAAATGAAAATTAAATCAAAGTCTTTCATGCGCTTTTCTTATGAAGACATTTTCAATAATTGTTCAATTTCATCATATCAATGATGGCCTCTTTCTCGCCCTAATCTCCATGCAATACCGCGCAAGAAGCGATTAACATAATATATAATATACGTTTATATGTATTTTTGAAATTCTTAATCAGAGTTTCAGATATTCTAGGATCATTGCGTCGACGATAAGAATATTTTTGTTACCCTGAGCTATTTTATAACGACGTAGGACACCCTCGAGGTTCAAAGTAATGGACATCGATACAATCGTGTAAAATGAAATGATATTGTGACTGTGCGTACAAATACATAAACTAGATACACGGCTGACATCTTAAAAGGGGCGATTCAAATGAGCTTCTCAAATTGGTATCGGAGGAAAAGATAATGATCAGGAATCAGATACTTGAGAGTCCAATACCCTCTACCAATGAGATCCCCGATACGTGTGTGTTTTAAGCTCATGCACAACTGTGCTAGGGACGAGGAGATCCGAAAAGAAAGCGATTTAAGCGAAATGCACAATATTAAGTGTCGTAAAAATAATGTGGGCATAAATAACAGGTGTACAGAGAAATTCAAGAAAGGCACGACATCATCAAGTGAATCAAATACTTCGGAATAATAGAAGAGTATATTATGTGCCACATTGTACGAAAGTAAAGGAAGCAAGAGTGTGTGCCTAGGCAAAGATGTGAGGTAGAGATGCCAGAATTTGATATCAGAATCGGGTGTACCTGCGGTTCCAGTTAACGGTGACCGTCGAGGAACCGGTTATTTATCCAGTTCTTTTTGGAACCGGTTTCTGGTGCACGAAGGGGATCGAAGTACTAGCAAATCGACGAAAGTTCCTCGCCAAAAAACGCACTAGTCGGTAGAGATTTGAAAACGAAAAGAACTGGAACTGGTTCCTCGCCAAAATGATTTTTAATGGGGAGGGGGTGCTGTTAATTTTCAAAACAAAAAACCGACCTTTCCTCGCCCAACAAAACACGAAAAGAACTGACAAAGAGTGTCGATATTTTGATATTTTTATTTGCGAAAATTTAAAACCGGTTCCTCGGAGTAATAATATCGACGGTTCCAGTGACCGGCTAGGAACCGGTTCCTTTTAACCGGGACAGGAATATCTATCATCCATTTCTAATGTGAGGCGTACTGAACTTTCTGTCTATACCTGAGAGGTATTGGCGAGATGGTTAGTTAGTTAGTTCCACCCTCGAGGCACTAAAATGCCAGTGTATTCCCAGTATATACACCACGCTGGGTTAAATCAGTGACACGTGATATGCGTCACTGAAAGAGTACTGCAGTCTGGTGGTCGTGCATGCCTTCCTAATGATAATTGCAAGTATTAAGTCACCGGTAGTTACCACATCGCCTTATTAGGTTGGCGTCGCAAGCCGCGTTGATTAGCCACGATGCAGAGATGAGCGGTTGACGACACTCTTTAAATTATTGAAACTTCAACCCTTGTTGTAAGACCTTCCCTGTTCTACTGGAGATCAATGATATCCATTTTCATCTTCCCGACCAGGGAAGATTAAAAAAGCCTACGAATAAAAATACGTTGTTTTTGTTAATGATGTAGGAAATTTTCAAAACTATACTTTTAAATATACTTTTTAATATGCTTTATACTTTTCAAATTCCGACAATTTATATGCCACCACCGCCACCGTTGTCAAGTGGGTAGACGTTCGACTACGAACCCAGAGGTCGCGGGTTCAAACCCGGCGTGCGCAAATATATTTTTATTTAATTAATGTGTCATAACACATTTAATTAATGTAAAATAATATATGGTATATTTGTGACGCGTTCCAGAGTGGTATCGAAACGTTGCTTGAAATGGCTTTAGCCGTGTTTGGTGATCAGATCTGAAAAGCGAGGTACTTCCCAACCTTCCTCTTCCCAATCAACTTCCTCCCCACTACCTCCAGCCCCGATTGGGGATGCCATAGTCTCACTGGCTCCAGACGGTTGGGAGCAGTTGGGACTCTTGTCCGGTTTTCACTATAATTTATATATTTAAATGCATTACAATTAACCCTTGAAGTTACGCCCCTTATTTTTGTTTTGAAATGTATCAATACACATTATCACAATAATGAAAAAAATACAAACTAATGTTGATAGGTTTACGTATCAATATTATTGACAGGAAAAAGGATTAGACGTATTAGATTACCAGCTGCGGAGGCATGCTGGAAGTACATATCTAATTTTATCAAATTTTTAGTCTTTAACTATGGGTGTGAAAAATCCGGAATGTTTATTCTGGTTTCCGACATATTCTATAAAATATTCCAGTGGTATTTAAAGGGTTATCTGCATTGATTGGATCTGTCTATTTTTTTATGTAACATGTATCAGACAATGTACATACCTATTTCTACTTCAGGTATGAATCAACCCTTGAAGTATATAAGATAGTCTGTTCTTATCCTAGAACCTATTATTCGGGGGAAGCTATCAAGTTACGCTTAGAGCGCTGACGATAGAACCTTTTTGTGTTGATTTTTTAAAAATGACCACACAAAAGTTTAAGCCGCATCTGATGTTCACTAATTTCAAGAATATTAAGAGGGAATTAAATAGTAGAGAATGCGGAGAAAAGAGTGAAAAAAGAGGTGGAGTCTAGTTAATCAGTACTGGTCACCATAATAATTAAATAAATAAAAAATAAAAACAGAAGAATAATTGATGGTGAAATGTCACAATTATTTTTAAAAATATCTGTTCAAAATAAAAATCTGTTAAATATGTTCTTGCTTACATAAATTCTAAAGAAATCTTTTATCGTCATTGCTATTTATATATTCACAATGAGAGAGACCCTGAAACCAGATAAAATGTGTGGTTTTATATATTGTGTGTTACTAATATAATATATTACTTATTTATTTCTGTACACACGTTAAGAGTAATGATGCAAATATATTGCAGTTGAGTGTAAGGTTCGCGTGTAGATGAAATTACTTAGAATGTGTATTTTTGTTGCTTTGTGTTTCGTGAACATCTCACTCGAAGAGCCTGCACCGAAGGTTGCAAAATGCATTATTTAGGTGAGCTGTGAATTACCTCACAATTATTTTTAATATTGTGAAATGAAGCAGAAATCATAAGGACATGTTGCGGTTAGTGACGTCATTACTTTATGAAACCGGGCGATTTCAGGTTCGACCACAGGAGTGGTATGTACTCTCATTAGCACCATTCGGAAACGAAACGTAGCTTGAAATGTGTTTAGTCTCTGAGGGTGTCGTACTCCAACCGATAGCAGGGAGATGGAAGTCGTGTGCGGTAATCAGATACAAAATAAAATAAAAACATCAATTTAATCTTTGATGTTATGGTATAGAAAACCGACGCAGAACAATACAGTTTTCTCGTTATTCGGGGTGTTCGCCATTCGATAGTGTTCTTCGTATTTGCTCTTTTGCATCATTTGCCGACAGCCGGCTCGTATGCACGTGCACTCAGTATTTAACGTCAGGATGAAATTTAAATTTATTTTAACGAATTCTTAGTCACTTTAATCTTTTTGGGAACGATTCTTACCGATTTCTTTCTAACTTGATAAAATCTTCAATATCCGCTTCGAAATCACAACTTCAAGTAAGGACATCTTGTAGTGTAGCGTGTTTTGGTGAACCCGGTGACCTTTAAGAGTGTATTTATTTAGGAAACAGACGGTCAGTTTGTGCGTTAGACAAGCCTTCACTTTTTACTGGATGGCGTGCATTTAATCAATGCCCATTATGTTAGTTTGGTAAAGTTCGTCGAACTTCAACATTACCGTTTATAACACATAGACCAAAGGCTTATAAGTAAGACCCGGAGTCGGTATTGAAAAAACATGGCCGAGTCGTAGGCAAAAATATTCCTACAAAGCATTTATTTTAGATTAGTTTTCATCAGAGTTTAAATTTTTTTTTTCGAAATGTTTTTTCTTAAAACCGCAACTTTTAAAGCTTCATAGCTCACGACAAAAATTACTTATAAGGGACATTCAGCATGGCTGAGTATTAAGTAAAGTTTTTAAGGTACAAGGGAAAATTCACATATAATTATCATTCGTTTCTTGAAGTGGCTTTAGCCGAGTTTTATGAATAGATCTGAATAGTCCGGTACTTCTCGACCTTCCCGTTCCCCATCTCTTTCCCCTCCCCACTTCTTTCAGCCTTGCAACATTCCCCGACTTGGAATGATGGAAAGCAAAAATAACAAAAAAATACAAAAAGGAAAATAAAAAGGCTGTTCATATTTCATGTCGTTAAAGCTCATCGTGATTTTTTACTGCTTTAGGCAAACAAACTAAGATTGTGCATGGTGCGGTTAGTATTATAAGTTTAAAAAAAACCGCTTAATATTTAAAAGAGTAACGGACACGTTTTCAGACGTATTTCCCGTCAGAAACTGCTCGTAAAAATGTTCGGAAAGAAACCCCCGCATAGAGTCTACACTATACTCCTATATGGACAGCACTAGGAGAATCCTTCGAGAACATGACACGAAAAGTTTTCAATATTAAATAATAAGAAATCGGAACCATTTAATAAACTTCCTATGATTAAGATTTACTTTGCGAAAAGATGAGGTCATTTAAAAAAAGTTTCAGTTGGGAGCTATTACGGTACCTACCGATATAACACATGCGTGCACTAAGCAGGGGTGGGCTATGATATTTATGTTTTATTAATTTATGTTTTTACACGCTTTATAGTAGCGTTTCCTAAAATCGTTAGGCACACCACCCCCTTTTAACATTTTTTTACATCCCCCTTCTCCCACCCTCTAACTCCATCACACATTAAACTTTTTAAAGTATTTTTTCAAAGTGAATACCGCACAAAATCCCAACTGCTCCCAACGGTCTAGAGCCAGTGATACTATGGCATTCCCAAATAGGGTATGTTGTGAGGCTGAAGGTAGTGTGGAGGGGAAGGAAACGGGGAAGGTTGAAAAGTACCTGGCTATTCAGATCTACCAACCAATCACGGCTAGAGTCATTTCAAGCAACGTTTCGATTCTGAAAGGTGGTCTTTCACCAGGGCGAAAGAAGTAAAGTATGATTATCTACCACTCTGGAACGTGCCGCAAATATACTTTATGTTAATTAAATGTGTTATGACACATATCATTTTATTATTATATTATTTGGTTTTAATTCAAATGTTATTCTATTGTTTTCTTATTGTTGTTATTTAATATTATATTTGGTCCTCCCTCTGTATGCATATATAACCGCATGTTTTGTATTTTTTGTTTAGTTTAATTTTGTACCCTGATTATGCTTAGGCTAAGCGAAACCGGTCGGTCATAAAAAATAAAATAATATCCGTGGTCTTATACAAAGTGATTTTTTCATTTCTTTAAATAAAATTTATTTGCACACGTCGGGTTTGAACCCGCGACCTCTGAATTCGCAGTCGAGCGTCTTACCACTAAACCACGGATGCCTAGGTTATCATACAATATGTTGGTCAATATTTTTTTATAAAGAACAATTCTGAGTTGGTATCGTCATTTCTACCACAACAGTCATTATTAAAAATTGTAATACAATATGTCTTGTTAGCTATATACATTTAATTCCTTGTACAAAAAAAAGTGTTTGAATTCGAGAAAAGTTTAATTTACGATAAAAAGATTTTTTTATTTTATCTCCGGTCTGACTAGAAAAAGGTTGTTTTTGTTTTTGATCTTGTTACTGAGCAGCACTAATACTTTTATATAGAATGCTGATCACCATGATACGGGCATATGCCTACTTTCAGAGGTCATAACATTTATTTTTTTAAATCTGAATCATATTTTAATAATTTTGTAAAAAATTAAATGATATAAATTTAAAAAATGTATACGGTTTTACAATGATGTGCTTGACCCTAACGACATCGCTATATTCTTTATTCATTTACGAGTGCTATAAATATTCGCATTTTTACATGCTTACTGTGTTCATAAATACTTGAATGAAATAAACTAGAATGTGTCCAATGCCCAATTTATATGCGCCGTCTCTTATAATTTGGAATGGGAAAATGTTTCATGATTTCACATTAAAATTATTAATAATTTCGTTTGATATCAACAACGTGATTTTGTTTTGCAATAAAAATAATAAGAAAGAATTACTCATTTAAAAAGATTTAGGTACATAATTTCATAAAGGATACAATGTAGTACAGGAAATTGAATATCCCTTACGACAGCTGTGAAGCTACTTTGGGACCATGTGCATTAGGGCAAAACATGTATGTTTTTATATGATATCAGATTTTCGGAAAAAGATGATTTGGAAGCCTCCTTAGTCGCGTGATTAAGATCTTTTACTACGAATCCAGAGGGTGCGGGTTCAAATCCCGGAGAGTGCAAACATAATTCATTCGTGTTATTTCACGATTGATTCACTTAAAATAATATGTAGTATATTTTCGACAAGTTACAGGGTCGAAGATACTCTAAGTATCGCCCCGGTGAAAAAAACACCCTTCAGAGTCGAAACGTTGCTTGAAGTGTCAATAGCCGTATTTGGTCACCAGACTTGAATAGCCAAGTAATTCTCAACCTTCCTGTTTCCCATCTTCTTCCCTTCCCTACTACCTTCTACCTCACAATATTCTCCAATTGGAGATGCCATAGTCCGTCTGGCTCCAGACGGTTGGAAGCAGTTGGGACTCTTTTGTAATAATATCGAGGTAAGAAGATAGGTAACATATAATTTTGACACGTATAACGTTATTTTGATCTTGGCGTAATTTACCCACTATAAACAATTTCTGTTCTCTATTAAATGATTAACTGAAGTCTTTTATCTTCACTTTTTCAAAGTTTTCGATTTTCGCAGCTCATTTGGATTGGACTGAAGACAAGTTGTTTCATATTGAACTGACCCATTTCATGTCCTCATCCAAAGATCTAGCTTTAAATCAAAATAATTTAATAAAGTATTTAATATTTTTCGCGAACCGTTTTAACGAATTCACAAACTAATTTTATGATCACAACATTTATTTTTGTAAATATTATTTTATGACACCAATATACACGTGTACACTGCGGAAAAACACATTAAAATCTCTTTACTGTAATTTTTAGAGATTTATTTCTTGTCAGGATGGATTAACGATACTAGGAATTCCCCGGCGAGCAGACTTGGGCGGAATCCGCTTTCTTTTTTTTATAAGTCAAACATTCCCGGATTACGGATAACCTTGGAGCAATATGTTTCATGTGATACTTTTAAATAGAATACAGACCACCATAAAACGGGCATATGGTTTTGAAGGTCGTAATGTGTTATATTTCTAAAATCTGTATCAAATTCAATAATTTTGTAAAATATTAAATTAAATAAATAAATACGCTAGCGATTAACCGCGTCTGGGTGCAAAACCAGCGCTTTGTACCAATAGTGCACCAAGTTGTTTATCGATTCTGATAAACGTGATTTGACCACCTCCGTGACCGAGCGGTTGAGATCTTCGGCTACGAATCAGGTTCGAGGCCCGGTGAGCGCAGTAAATTTAATTGAATTGATATGTTTTCGTAGAAAGCAATCACGTTGTGGTTTGACATATTTAATGGAAATAAAATAATAACTTTGTAAAAGACCACAGATTTAATTTATGTTTTTATGACCGATCGGTTTCGCTTAGCCTAAGCATCATCGTGGTTACTTAATGCTTAGTTTAATGTTGTACCCTGATGATGCATAGGCTAAGCAAAACTGGTCGGTCATTAATATAAAATAAAATCTGTGGTCTTATACAAAGTTATTATTTTATTTTCATTGAATTGATATGTGTTATGTCGCATATTCTTTAACTGATATAATTTTTTTTTTTTTCGGCACGTTCCAGAGAAAGCAATAGTTGTGTTAAGTGATAGCCAGGTACTTCTCAACCCTCCTCTTCCCTATCTCCTTTCCTTACCCACTACCTTCAGCCACCAATATACCTCAATCTGGGGTTGCCATAGTCTCACAAGCTCCGGACAGTTGGAACTTTTGAGGTCTTGAGAAACAGACATCGAGTAAAAGCTTCAATAAAATTTATATTAATGTGACAATATGAAGGGCATGCCTTGTTTGCGAGGAAAGAATGACTTACTAACTTACTTACTTCAGAGTGTCCCGTCTGTGCTCCTTAGCCCCTTTTAACCATTAGAATAGAATTCCGTAGTAACATTTTTAGAATATGACTAATTTGTATTATTAGCAATACGCGACATATATTTTTTTTGTTAGACATTCAAACCACTGATCTCGCCATTTCAATAGTCATTTGAAAAAAAAATGATTGAATGAACAGATGTTCCGTTACTCAATGAATATTTTTTTTGATGGCTTATATAGCAACTTACCTTAAGAGGACACAGTACCCTATAAATAAATCGGGGAGGGTAATTCCCCCCAAAAAGGGGTGGAGACTTGTCTTGTATTTACAGGTGATGTAAACATGGGAAAAATATCATCAAGGATTCGTTAAAATAAATTTTAAATTCATCGTGACGTTAGCTACAGAGTCGAAATGCTTATCGACAAATTGTTAAGCGGCAACCAAGTCGTAAATGACGTAACTAGAAAAGCGAGACGAAACAAAAATCTGGCGCACGGCTGATAGAAGGGCATAGGGTCGAGTTTGCCGTAGCAGGCCTAGAATGGCGTTTTGCGCGAGGTGTAAATTTTAATCAATTTGGATGAACATATTACTATATTTTTTTGGTTTTTAATTTTATTTAAACAATAATTATTATTATTTTAAATTGTTTTAAAAAAAAATTAAAATAAAAATAATTATTGTTTAAATAAAATTAAAAAACCTAAAAATTAAAATGGAGTTCTACAAAATAAGCTTTAAAACCATTAATATATTACTATATTTTCAGAGAAATCTCCCGGGAAGTAACTTTTATTCACCGGAAAAAAAATGCTGCTAATATTATTGATAAAAAAGGATTTCGAAAATTTGCAAATTATTCTACAGTAAGAATGCGAATGGTAAGGGTCAGTTTTTTTAAAATCCATAATATAAATAATTTACATCCCTAGTGCATCCCCTGAAAAAAAAAACATTTTTTTGATACACATTCATAAAAAATTTACCTGTATTCGTTGATAATTCCTTGAGTTACTATTAAATGAAACATTATGTTTCGCAACGCCAGGTTACAAGAAAACATAAACACAAACAGTTTAGTTTAATACTCGTGTGTTATGAAAGGTGTGGAACGAGAGTTTAAGTGATGTACTTTTGCCTTCCGTGCCGTACTACTGAGTGTTCTGCTTACGGCCACGGGCGGTACTGAAAACCGGTGTTCTAAAGATGTAAACACTCCAAACACGCAAAATTATTTGGTTTGATATATTACAAATTGCGTTTATTTAATATTGAACATACGCCCATGAGAGTTTTACTTTACAAGTTTGTACCTAGATCTTTGGAAATCATTATAATGCTAACTAACCATCACGCCGTTTCCCCCGGGGGTGGGCAGAGAGGACGGACTGCCATACAAATCTGTCTCGGCACACACTCCTTGCTTCGTTCATACTCACACATACCTTGACTATTCACGTGGCCAGATTTAAATAAATAATAATATTCAATACATAGTTATTTCAAATAAATAAAATGAAAATGATGACATATAGTCAAAATAGCACGTAAGATTTCTTAATAATAAATTTAATCATGTAATTATACCATAATATTGGGAGTCATCCAATAATTAGGGAATTTTATGGAAAATCTAGACATTACAATTAAGATGGGAAAACTTAAAATAAACTCATTAATAATCAGTATTCACCAACCTTGCATTATATAAATACATCGTAAAATCATACGTAGAGAAATACAATTGTAACCCATCTTAAATAAAAATTCATACCAGATAGACATATAAAATAGTAAACTAAAAGTAACTTGTAACTAGTAAAATCATGCAGCAATACTGATAAATATAATTAAAGTAAAATCATGGTTTACTACCCCTGACATCCAAAAATGGTATATAAGCCATAGAATAAGAACAACCTGTACTAGTCTGAAGATGGCCGTTATAGGCTGAAACCGGTCCAGTCAAAAAATAAAAAAGTGGAAAAAAGTTATAAATTTGTTTTTATTTAATTATTAAAATGGAAATCCACCATGAATTATCAGTTACAAAATTAGAAATAATAAGATTTCTTAATCATTTTGATATATTATTATTTTTATCACAGGACCTACATAAACAGTAACTTCAATTCATATACCAACTTAGAACCCTTTTTGTCAGGGATAAATTGGACGTAGTTATGTAGAAAGCGTCCAACCCACAATTTAAAAAAAAAACGAGTTTTACGTGCTTTCCTATAGATAAATACGAGATTTCTATCTGCTGAAAACATCCAAGCTCCAAATGCAATACATTTTCTACAGTAAAAACATTGATAAATGATAAATTATTATATATCTATCTATTTGTAGTAATTCTCATGAAGAAAATACAAAAATATTCACTTTACAAATGCCGTAATATGCTTTCGTATCGTTATATTTGAAAACGCCTTTTTCTCAGTTTCATCTTGTTGGGGTTGGATGCTTTCTGTATAACTACGTCCAATTGAACAATAGCCGCTAATCTGCGTTATATTCGATTCGTTTAATCTTCAAATGTGATTGTATGCATCCTCTATCGCCGCATAACTCGATTCGATTAACATACTACTTGACTCGAAGAATTATTATGGTGGGTTATATCAAAGATACATCAATCATAATATCTGCTGGTGATTTATGAACATCGCCAGGACTGCGAGATGTTAGTGTAGCAAGATGTGGTCCTGCCGCTGAGAGCTCCGCTGTAACGATTTTTTGTTGCATATATCGTTTATGAGAAATAATAAATGGTAGACTTTAAATAGCACCGTTTAGTGATTCAATTTATCCCAGAAAAGTATGTTTTAAAATTATTTTTTAAGTTATAAAAAAATGTTTCTGACCTCAGACTAAACGACTTAATGTGGACTAAGTGCGTTGAATTCTCTGTCTCCAAACTTCGCACTATTCATAAGAGAGGGTTCAGCCCTCAGAGCAAGAATATGTATGGAGAGAGAGCTAAATATTTTTACCCAACACATACAAATTTGTGACAAATCACGTGAGAGAGAAAGAGATAATACAAGTTCTCACACAATATAGCACCGCTTTTAGGTGTGTAAGCATGTTCTCCGTCTCCCGCGTCTCCGGTGACTCCGCCCACTACGTTTTGTTATGCGACATAACAGGACATAACTTAACGGTTTTTTAGGTTATATCCTACATTTTTGTTTATAACAATACCGTGAAAGAGTGGTTATACAAATAAACAATAATATTATGTTAACATGTGCTATGAATGGATGTATAAGTACCCTTGGCCTAGCCCTAGTCATGCACCAGTCAAAAAAAAATCATCAATCCTGACTTCACTAGCGCTCTCTTCTAGTATATTATTGCTCTGAGGTTCAGCCAGTCTATTGGACGCATCCGACTTGGCCGCGCTGAGCACTAGTTTTCTCTGAGTAAGATCCCTCGCGCAGAGATCGATCAAGAAAGAGGGAAAGGGTACACTAGATCTATCAGCAGAATGCCCATAAGTAATTGCTCCAATAGACAATTTTACAATATGTGGTGGGCCAAAAGTAAAAAAAAAAGATTTTTTTAATTGGTTTTTCTTTCTTTCGGTTTTATCATGCGCTCTATATATCGCAAAGCCAGTAAAAGACAATTCAAATCCTCAAAATGTAGATTTATTTACAACAACATGAAAACATTGAATATCTTGATCGTGTCAAACAATAGTAACTTATAATAGTTTAAACCTAAAAGTTAAATTTAAAAGTATTTCCCAATAATCAACTATTTGGATTCACGAGAATCTAGTACTACAAAGGTGTGTGATAGCCAGAAGCGTGCACTCCATTAAGGCACATAAGCACTGCCTACTCTGCCGTACTCGTATAAAAATATGTATAATATTGGATTAATTTATATGAAATAATGCAAAAATTAAATCTACACTTTCTAAAATGTGTGCGAAATTTAGCTAATTGCACCGCCGCAAGAGCCACACCGACCGTCCCACGATAACGTGTAAAAAGCAGTAACTACATATGCCCAAACGCCGCCAACGTCAGAGTAGAATGTTCTATGTTCACTCGACTACAAAAAATATATGTGAATCTATGCTGTGAGCTGTTGCGCGTTCAAGTGGCTCGTTTGTGTAAGTGTCTCTAAGGCAGTGCTTTTACAGAACAAATTCAATAGCTATCAGTGAGATTTGTAAGTACTTATCTCTGTTATTAATTAATCCGCTGTTTTTCTAACTGCCTACCCGGATAAAAACTCTGGTGATAGCTTATGTATGTGCATTTAAAAAAAATCGACAATTTAAACGGTATTAACATTTGGAGCGCAAGAATGGACAGATAACTTTGTGAACAACATTGCCGCCATACATGGAGCATATCAGATAACTCCCCGCGAGAAAGAACTACGAGTGAGTGGATTAGGTGCAAGTCAAAGGTTGCCAATATCATAATAAGTTTCGATATCAAATGGGACTGGCGCCCTTGGCTGGGAGAGATAAGCAGGGGTCGACTTGAAGAAAGCTACCAGTTTCGAAAGTAATCGACTGATTTGGAGGCATTCGAGGAACATTCTTCGTAAGATACTCCAAAGCTGGACGCCAGTATGATTCATGAAGAAAAAGTTTACCATGAATTATTAACTAACTATAACATTCAGAAACACTCTCCTGTTGTTCTGACTCTTGACATGACCTTACTATAGAATATATTTATATATATATAAATATATTTTTAAAAATATATTTATTCAGATCTCAGGGAGGGTGGTGCAATCCAATTAGTTTAAACATATAGATATATATATATATATATATATATATATATATATATATATATATATATATATATATATATATATATATATATATATATCTATATGTGTATTTGGGAAAATATACAGTTTTATATAATTTTAGACATAGTAATTGCATTGTTGAATTAACCAGTGAAGTTTCCGCTATAAACTATAAAGCTATAACAATTAATTTCAATAAATAGAGTTTTATATAATACATAGATAATAATAAAAAAAAAAAACATTACAATACAGTAATAAATAATAATATAAGGAAACAGAATTAAATATAAACTTCGTTTTAAAATATCATGAAATGATTCCATTGTTTATAAACGGGGCCCTGCAAGAAGTCCAGTGCTTTCATCACAAGAGTGTATTTGATTCACTTGATGGTATCATATCTTTCTCGGGCGTTCCAGACTACCATCTACCATCCACTTTCACTAACAGTCCTTTCTTTATCCATCTACTCTACATGTCCAATTCTCTTCAGCATCCATTTCTTAATCATATTCATTACACAAACACAAGCCTTGCAATCTTTCAGTATTTCCACATTAGTGTCACGGTCATAAATGGTTTTAGCAAACGTACGCCTCGGGGATCTCGTTTCTACAGCGTTCAGTTTACTTCGATCCTTCCTCCGCCAGTTCCATGCCTCAGCACTTCCTTGTGGACCGCTAGCCGCTTCTTTTGACAACTTTCAGTCCTCCATGAAGAGAGTTCCTTGTCTATCAACATTTCTTTCTCCGTTCATTCGCTCTACATGTCCAAATAATATAAGGGTCCATTTCTTTATCTTATTCACTACACTCACATCTTTTCACTATTTACGGGTCTTCCATCGCGTGGAGAATCGCTTGTTCATGACTTAGCACAACAAATCACTTAAATTAGTTCCAGGGCTTTAGGTTCGGATAAAGTGAATATAACAACACATTTTATTATTATAATATACATAAATAATGTCTAGTGAATAATGTATGGTAGCCAGAAGCTTATTTATTATCTCTGGCAACTATCGTCCAAAACGTTATGTGGAACTATGGTATTCCCACTGGGGCAATGCTGTGAGGTAAGAGCGAGAAGATTTTGGGAAAGGGTAGGGTGGTAAGTATCTGGATATTCCAATCTAGTCGCGAATCATGGTAAGTTTTAATTTTGAATGGTAAGCTCTCACCAAGGCGATAGTAATATTATTTAGATTAAAAAATAGTTCGTTCGTTGTGTAGACAAGCTGTAATTAAAAACTACAGATTACTCAAAGAATGTAGGGAGGTATTTTTTCTTAGTCATGGCACTGTTTAGTCGCAGGTGATACCTTTACTAGATAATATTATTTAACAAAAAATAAATTGAAGATTTATTAAGAGTTAATTTTAAATACACAAAAAAAAACATTATGCTTATTTTTTATTTTTTTTTAAGAAAGACAAACATTTCCGGGTTACGAATAACCTGACAATATTTGAAAAATTCCTACTGCCATCATAAGAAGCGGAAGATATTGCTTGTGTAATGATGGAGGATTTAGCCAGTAGAGGAATTTAACGCACGACGCCCGGGTGGGAATCCGACGCGTTTGTCCACTCAGCTACCGACCGGTCAAATATCATACTAGAGCATGACATAAAAAAACTGCTCTTTGTGTTTTAACCAAGCGTTGCTAATGGACGTTTCATACGTAGATATAGCATTGTAAGCTCTCACGCACACAGTGATGTAAATCAGTACACAATACACTGACAACGTGCCATTAGTAAAAAAAATATTACATAGGTCTCATGTTATGCCATAAGTTAATCGGGTCTTTCGAATATAATTTTAAAATCATAAATAACATTAATGAATCCAATTGATTATTTGAAAGTGAAGTCAGACATTTCAAAATAGGTAGTTTGAAGGGAAACTTAACTGCATTTGTTGCTCGTTATGACCTAAAGGTCAAGTTCGAATACAGCATCTGCCGCTGGCTGCGGTTATACCAACCTAACAGGTTCATACTTGGTACTACTGTTATAACTTTTAATTTGATATGGTGTGATAATAATTTGTTGTTTAATAAACGGGTGTTATGAGTTATGGTATGGTGAATACACAAAAATATAAACAAAATAAAATGAAAACAGTAAAAAAATAAAACAAAAAATGGTTTTT
Source organism: Drusus annulatus (assembly GCA_022651775.1). Lineage (NCBI taxonomy): Eukaryota > Metazoa > Arthropoda > Insecta > Trichoptera > Limnephilidae > Drusus > Drusus annulatus. The sequence goes on from JAGWCC010000942.1 coordinate 145,441, forward strand.
AAATAATCAAAAACGAATTTTAACAATAATTTTCGTTTAAATGACGGTTGAAAATGATGAGCGCTGATATTTTGAAACTTGCACGGCTTTTCTGTTTAAGCGAAAGCTGCTTTTTTCAGCTAACGTCATTTTCATCACGAGCTATGGAGATTTTAAATAACCGTTAGTAAAAAAAATAAACGAGACACCATATTGGCTGTTTTATTTTTATTTTTAACTGTTCAAAAAGTGAAAAGGTTAAAGAAAAAAATGTTTAAATTTTAGCGAAACCGGGTACTAACAGTTACTACTAAGGTAGATATAAAGAGAGAGAGAAAGAGAGAGAAAAACAAATATCTGCGAACTTTCCAAAGCTTTCTGTCGGAAGCGATTTAGTGAGATGAATGATTGCCAAAGTTTTTGTTTATTTCGATAGCTTTGTCCAGACACTGCGAGGCTAGAGCATGAGCCATTCCCAACTAGCAAATAAGCCAATGAATTGTTGAGCGTAAAGTTGAGCATAATTGATTTCATAGCTTTTATTTAGCCCTTTTGACTACTAAATTATTTATTTGCTAGTAGCGAATGACTCACGTGCGTTGCCACGGGCTGCTTGGACGTAGCTCATTATGTTATTTAAAAAAAAGTTTTTTCTGATAAGAAGGTACATTTTAAGAAATGATTAACGGTTTATAACAAACACTCGGCAAAATTGTTTGAAATAACAAAAATATGAAATTAAAAATACATGTGTCAGTACAAATAAAAAAAACACGCAGTTTGCCAACCTTGCTTTTTCAATACAAACGACAAGAGAGAGTGTTCGGAATTTAAATGTAAACAATTTACATACCACGTTTTCCATTTAAAAAATGGCTTGAATTTCGTTTTACAGTCCGTACATAAGTATAGCGATTTGATTTTGGCACGATAATAAAATCACCACAGACAGATAAACATGATAAACATAATTGTGTTAGATGGATTGCCCGATTGGTAGGACGCTCGACTAGCAGTCGGTAGTATTGTCATCGATACTTAAAGCGGATAGATACAGACTTATTCCATTTTCAAAACAGGTTGTATATTATAATGTTAAGTGAAATGTTTGAAGGGTCGGTTGGGGTAAGCGCGTCCTATGGGGTAATTGCGTCAAAGCTCCATCATTAATTATACAATATAATTTCCATGTGCGTAAGTCCGAGTGTGACATTTTAAAAATTCCAACTGATGTATGTACTAACAAAATTATCAAATTATATAATGAATCTTTTCAAATTCAGACAAACGATAAATTCCTATCTATAATGTATTTTCCCCGATGATTAATTTTAATTTTACCGCGAATTTTGCGGTCATATGGCTTACCTTTGCGGGCTAATTTCAAAAGTGAAACTAATGTATGCGCGGAGTAAAATTTTAAAATATATGTTTTTCTTTTCAAATCCAAATATTTTGCTACATTACAAGGAAATCTTCTTGCGTTTCTTTTTGTTGATAGTAATCACAAAAAAATCTTACAGCTGTTACTAATCAAGAAAATATTTTTGATTCTGTAGAAAAAAAAATCTCAGTGTTCATCTTGGCAAGTCAAGTTACATTCCGTATTTTTTTATGGGTAACAACTAGTTAACATTTTTTTAATAGTTCAATCTTCCATAGATTTCATAGAAAAAAAAAACTTAAGAATGAAAGAACAGGTGAATGAAAAAAAAAAAAAAAAAACGAAACCGGTCAACGAAAAAAATAAATTGTTTTTGTACTTACAGTATTAGGGTATCAGCAGGCACTCGTGGTATGGTCTCCAGGCCTTGATACATGCACCTCACGTGCCTCTTCTGGCAGACGCATCTCTTAGGGCACTCCCCCTGTCCACCCACTATCATGAGCTGCATCAGCAGTGCCATCGTCAGGCCCAACTTCCAAAGTTCCATCGTGGTTCACTCACAAGAGGAATGTCGAATGCCGAATTCACTGGTCCAGACTCCGACGAGCTGACCGGCCGGTGTTTTTAACGACCGAATTGTCGGTCTAGGCCGTTTGATTCTCCGCCGTGGGAGAGTGGAATTCGCGCAATTTTACGATTCCGAATACAATAATAGTCCCACAATGACAATCCTCGAATCACAAATGGTTCCATAAAAATTAAAACACTTCGAGTCAGGTTATGTTTACTTCCTCAGCTGTCTACATGTGGGTTAGGTTTTTCACAGTGTATAAGTCAAAGTCGAGTGGTGAGAAGAAAAGCAACAGATTACATTAATTAGGTAGAGCCGACGCGAGTAGCTGCGAAGAGCCAGTGCGGAGCTCGCGGTGGCTGGAACGCGACTGGCGGCGGTGGACCGACTCTGAGAATACTCGAGCCGGGATTATGCAGCGTGTGACGCTCAGATACAAACTACGAAAGAACTTCTTTACCGCGTTTTTAAAATGCAGTTTTGTGCAACATTTGATGTTACCCTTACAAATATTCGTTAAAAGACATAATATACCATAGATATACGAGTATATATGCCCATTGGATTAAAAATGATAACGTACAGTTTTTTTTAATTAAAAATGCATTTCAAATTTTAATTCAGCGTTTACTTAATGTAGGTACTACAACATAAACAAAATACAAAAATCTTAATATTTAAAGGGTAAAAATAGCTGGAAAAAAATATAGTAGGTAATGTATAGGGACCTAAACCTCTTTGTCTATGATTGATATAATTACCATTAATTTTAAGAAGTTTTATTTTTCAAATATTATTCAACAAATACAAGAATATTGAATTGAATAACTGTGAATAACTGTTCCTTTTAACATTTCTTTCTTTATAATTTACAAGTGACTTAAGACACATGCACACGAAAATCAAACTTGTACTCGATTAACAATTATTTCGCGTCGGAAAAACGAGGAATGTTATTTTGGGATCATTGTTTGGGATTAAGTATACAGGTCGGCCGCGGCGTGGAGTCGCCGGCCTTGGGCCGACCAGAGGAGTTCGAGTTCGAGTCTTTCGCGGGGCCGGGCAACTAAACTGCGGCGGTCGTGAAAGCTCGCCGAGATTGGCGAATAGAGCGTTTGCGGAAATAACGACGGTTATTGGGTTCAGAGAAATAGATTTTGATTATAATAAACGGTTATTACAATCTTAAATTACTCGTTCTTGTGGTAAACGATGAGAAAAAAATGCATCGACAACAAAGTAAATTTAATTTTTAGTTTCTTAATTTTATACATTTATTCAAATTATTACCAACCTGCGGACGTTTAGGATATTTCATTTAATGTTTTATAGTTGTGGAAAGGGGAAAAATAGTTATTTCGTTCTTTAGTTCCCCACTTGACTGACTGTACAGATTAGTTTGTGAATCTTTAGATAATGATTTATTTAAGTTGATTTATATATTGTTAAATTATTAATATCCATATTTTGAAGCTGCATACAGTCTGTGAAGAAAATTAATGTACATGAAAAAATATAGTATGTGAATTGTAGGAAAAATCGTAAGATAAATATTTTTTTTTGAATACAAAAACACAATATTATGTTGACATTTTTATGGTGTTCTAGTATTGTGGTCTCAGACTCAAATGCAAAATGACATTTTTGGTTAAAAAATATTTATGGAATCTCAGCGAAGGATATTGACTGAAAGCTAAAAATAGAAATAATAATTCTAATATTATTAAATTCTAAGCATGAGAGAATTTGTAGATACTATCTAACAATAAACTACAATGAACATAATAATCTTAAGATAAAATCTCGTCTACGGGAAATTGTTTGAAAGATCAAAAGAGTTGTTTTAAAAATATTTATTGTGTCAGCATCTTTCTAAACTTTTTGATGCAATATGAATATCAGATGATAAACTATGTCGGCCAAATATATCCCGTATTTATTCTCGGCTAAATGCCAACACATTCTGTGTCATGGTGCCATTGTCTTTGTTTTTCCACTTAAACATTTATTTATATTGTAATGATTATTCAATATTAATAACATCCGAAACATCGATACAGATAACACGTAATCACGTTTGATATGAACTACATATCGTCGCCGGAAAGGCAATAGGGCTGAAGCGCCATTTTGGAAAGTTTACATCAGAGCACTTTTAAAGTTTTTTTTTCTTTTACAATGAATTTCATAAGTCTTCAGTACCTGGTTGGATTTTGTAAAAAAAAGTTAACCCAGGTCACTCAATACCCTCACTGAGTTATCTGAAGTGACAAAAAGCTAAAAAAACAATAAGAAAGGAGCTAGTAGTTAACGTTGAGTTTTCCTTAAACAGGAAATACGAAACGAGTCAAACGTCTTCTGAAACCCGCATAAAATTATATGAATCACTGAGAACAATGACTACCCGAAGCGTTTAGCGTAGGAATTCACGAATAAGTAAAACGAAGTTTCTAATCATAATACGGAGGGAAAGTAAGTGTTTGAAACTTGAAATACCTTATAATACCCTAATGCAGGAGCCAGCGCCGGATCCACCATACGTTTAAACTATGCAAAAAACATAAGGAGCCATCTTTGAAAGGGCGCCGTAAAAATGAATATTTTATTCAAATTTACTTAAAATATTCCCCAAATCACATAAAATATTCTCTAAATAATTTTAAAGTTACCCACTTCATGGGATTATTATCTTTTCTATAGCGCTAGCAACATTACTGTGCATTCAACGACTATCGAAAATGTATTGAAAAAAGTTTAAGTTAAAAGTTTAAAAAATGCGCGATCGGTACTTACTGCACAGGGCGCGAGATATCGTGGAGCCGGCCCTGGCAGGGGCGGTCCGCCATGAAAACATAGAAAGCACTGCTAGACTAACACCAGCGAAAAAATGCTTTCGTTCAAACTTAAAATACATGGATAAAATCATAGAGTTGGTAGAGTAGTATCTATCCAAGGCAGTGAAGTCAGTTTTTGACTTGTTTTTGATGATTTTAACCTGACTCGGCGCACCTGGGCGTGGCTAAGACTAAGGCTACGGTATTTATACATCCATTCATATCACATATCGACATAATGTTTTTGTTTATTCGTATAGCCACCTTTTCACAGTATTTTTATCAACAAAAATATAGCATATAACCTAAAAAACCGTTGAGTTATGTCCTGTTATGTCGCAAGACATAGTTGTGACAAGTTTTGTGGCATTGTAAAAAATTTGGGTGGAGTCCCACCGTGAACCAGGAGCATAAGATCATCCTCACAGTATATAGAAGCGGTCTATGAAATTTGTTGTCTCTTTCTCTCCCATGGTGTACGACGTAAAAACCCGGAGAAAGTGATTTATCGCAAGTTTGTGTAGGTTGGGTAAAAATAATTAGCTCTCCCTCCATATATTGTTACTTCAAGGATAAAATCGTAAGACATCGAAATATTTCATATCTCTTTCTGAACGTTCAAAAACAGTCCGGTTGCCTTGGTTGCGCTTTCCGAAACAAGTGAAAATTAATGTTCTTGTGATATATTATTTATTTACAGTATAGCCGGTTTTAAATGTCTTTTATAATTTTATGTTTACTTAAAATAAAATTGAAAGAGGACTTAAACCATAAATTTAATTGCCAAAGTAGACATGGACTTGTGCGTGAAATCTTTTCGGTAATCTTATCTTTCCAATATTTTTGAAAGTTACTCGCCTAGCTCAGAAACCCACCGACCGCTCCTGCCTAATGACTCCCGTGTCATTCTTGTAAACAAACAGACATTGGTTGCAATTCGTTTGAATCTTTGCTCTTATGACTAACGCATGCTATTTTTGGGGATGAAATGGCTTATTTCATGAACTCATGGCGATATTATTAAGTAGAGTAGGTACCTATGTATTCATATGCCAGAACTATCGTCGCTGGAAAGGCAAAGGGCTGAAGCGACACTTTGGTCAAAAATGAGTTAAATATGTAGTTTTTATCAGATTTTTTTCTGCATCGAATGCTCTGTCTCGCGTTTGATTTCGAAGACTTTTGTGACGTTTCAGGCGTTTAAAGATATTTACCATTTGGGAGAAGGCTTAACTCAAGCGACACAAGCTTAGGACTTTTTTTTGGCTTTTTGTCGCTTCAGGTAACTCAGTGAGAGCATTGAGTTACCTGAGCCAACTTTCAAAATCCAACCAGGTACTGAAGACTTAGGAATTTTATTGTGAAACAAAAAAAACTTTAAAGTGCTCTGGTGTAAACTTCCCGAAATGGCGCTTCAGCCCTTTTGCCTTTCCGGCGACGATATTGTATATACTACGGAGAACGGGGCTCGGCGAACGGCATATATATAAAATATAACATATATTAGCCAGGCTATATCTAACGCATATGCACTTTTTAAAATTAACTGATCCGTTACGATGTAATAAGTGAATTTTATTTGATATACTCGTACAAATATGTATTCTTGTGTAACGGTTAATTAAAATTAAATTGATAATTAGAGAGGTACAACATTTTTATTGATGAGGACTCAGTAGTGTTGAAAAGGATAGGCATACGAGTAAATAAATAAAAGAAAACGTGGGAACACAGCATTCCATATAAGACCGGTCGGTAGCTGAGTGGACAAACGCGTCGGATTTCCACCCAGGCGTCGTGCGTTCAATTCCTCTGCTGGCTAAGTCCTCTATAATCACACAAGCAACATCTTCCGCTTCGTATGATGGCAGTAGGAGTTTTTCAAATATGGTCAGGTTATTCGTAACCCGCGAATTTTTGTCGTTCTTTTTAAGAAAAAAAAGTGAATGGGCTGCTATATAATTTTCCTTCACATTATTTTCAATCAAATGCAGCATGAAACAGGCAACTTCAAAGGAAATTGATAACTGCATTCCACAAGAGAGAAATAATATTTAAAAAATAGAAACACGAATTGTGTTGATACGTAACATTTATTGATCATTCGTAAAATAAATCTCATTTGATTATATCTGTTAAAAGTTTCTTGGTTTTCAACTAATTTAAATATAAAAATACACGCATTCTTAGAATGTCTGTGATCTGATTGCGGTTTCGTGTTGAGGTGAGAATGTATTCCAAGAAGTTGCAGTGGCTTTAAAATAATTAAAACCACATCTTATAATAATTTGTGTAATGAATTATAGTGTGCATTTCATTATTTACATATACAATATATTGTTACTATTCATACTTTTTATAATTATAATATTTAACTATGAATTTGTATCTAAAAATATAGTATGGGTTACGGCCGATGACGCTAACATAACCCTTTAGTTGTTCGATAACTTACCGCTATTTTGAACCCCAGTTAAAAATGTCTAGATGTCAACTATACACATTATTCATGATATGACAGGGCTGTGAGGGAAAAAAAACTTGATCTGAGATTTCGACGTCTGTTGTAGTTCCTTGATAAACAATTTAAACTCACCATACAACAATTAATAAAACACATATCATTATGTCATAAGCCATTCAGATAAGTCAAGTTTTAACTCTTATAAAAATAACGGCTGATTTTTGAAGTACTTCATAATAATTTTTTTGCGATGTTTTTAGTACCTGATAAAATATTTATTTCTTCATTATGTTGAATGAACCGGTTTAGATAAGTGTGAAAATACTGTGCCGTTTTCCCATTACACATCTCACGCTATTTTACGAAGGTTCATATAAACCTACGTAAAATACGAAAGATAAAATTATCTATTTCATATTAAAGCTAGTATTATCTTTCTTATTACAAACGTATGTCTTCAACTGCTGGTAGCACTAAGAATTAAAAATTATTTTTCCTAGCCCGGTTAAGAGGAGCTATCAATACAGTCAACACGTACTTAAATCGAAGCATTTTGAAAGTGTAAACGCCACGAAAACCTATTTTGAGATGCGTAGATAAATTCGTGAGTCATGGAATTACTGGAAGAAATGCGTAGAGTTATTTTGATGATTGATTTCGAGTTATGCCATTGTCTGAATTTCGTTAGTGACGCCACATTGTCAATATCTTATAATATGTTGGCTTAGCCTTGCACAATACCCCGAATATAAAAAAAAGGTTTTGCATCGTTTTAATGTCACACCTTTCGAAACTGGAACTAATGTAACTACTTTAATGATAGGGGGTGATCTTTGAATAAAAGCCAATGGAGAAATAAGGGAGAAAAGATAAGATGTAAACTCCAAATTTGGAATATTTGGCTATACATATCTAGTCACACAACATGTTCATGTGGTTTTCAAACAAGGCCGAACGTTCTGGTTGTAAAACTCCCGAAGGATACTGATGTATCGTCGCTGGAAAGGAAAAATATCTGAAGCGACACTTTGGTCAAAAATGAGTTAAACACGCAGTTTTGATCAGTTTTTATTTAGTTCTACATCGAATGCCCTGACTCTCGTTTCATTCTAAAGACTTTTGTGGCCCTTCAGCCATCTAAAATATATTTGCAATTTGGGGAACGCTTGATTCAAGCGACACAAGTTTGAGACTTTTTAAGCTTTTTGTCGCTTCAGGTAACTCAGAGAGAGCATTGAGTTAAACCAGGTACTGACGACTTATGAATTTAATTGTAAAACAAAAACACTTTAAAGTGCTTTGGTGTAAGCTTCCTAAAATGGCGCTTCAGTCCCTTTGCCTTTCCGGCGACGATATTTTTTATATATTTTCCGAGTATAAAAAAAGTATCATAATGTAGGTATTATTATCTGGGACACATTTAGGATTCATCTAGGTAAGTTAGGTTGACCGGCTTTTATTCAAATTAAAATGCATTATTAAAAGTAACAGCATCCTATTTCATTTTGTTGCTTTTTGGTTAAACATATAAGATGTAATCGTTCGTGTGGTTTAAATAAAAATCATATTTTTGCCAACAATTTTTTTGAATGCGAGTTTTTAGGGTTGGAATAAATTAAACATTTTATTTTATTTGAGCAAGATTTATGGTGGAAAATAATTTTTTTATACATTTCTTTAAAATAAATTATTCCTAAGTACTTAAAACTAGGTAGGTACTTAAAGATTTTATCAATGTGATTTTTATTTGAATTTAAAGTACGAAATGCATAGAAACCAACAAACAAAACTCCAATTTATAATTAATTTGATTAAAGTAAGTGTGTAATGTTCTTTACAAAAAGTAGTTATATAATTGAAAAACATCATTCAATGATGGTTTTTTTTTAGTTTTTCCTTAATTTAATCTCTTAAAAATGAGTTGTTCCTTTAAAAAAAATGCTATCAAATCTGCGATTTTCACTATCAAGATTAAAACTAAGTAATAACTTAAAAATAACATTTGAGTATGCTGTGGTACTTTGAACAGATTGGCAAGATTAATTACATACTCTTTATGTATGAAACAATATATTACTCTCCCACGAGTTATTTAGTTTATTCAATATAGTTTAATTATTTTGTAAACAAAACGCTAAAAAAACCTGACTTCTATCCTGAATCTTTTTTTTAACTCTAAGCTAAAATGTTCGAGATAACCACTAATAATATAAGATAGGTATGTATATACTATATAGGTATGCAAAACATAGTCCCTGTTGTAGCAGGTACTATATCAATTTAGTAACTTAATCGTAAATAAATTTCTAACAACACATTACACTTAACATGTTAAAGGAATCATATTTAACATTATCGATACTGGATAAGTTTATAAATAGTTTGCTACATGCGCAGAGCACATAGCTGCAATTGCGTAAAGCGAAATATTATAATAATTAGATTTTCAGAGTTTCCTCATGGAGTGGAGCAGCACTTGCATGTCTTGCTGGACGTCCTGGATTAGTCTCTGGATTTGTGGTTTTGAGTCCAGAATCTCGACTGTCTGGGTATAGGGGTTGTAACGCACTCCGAAATCACGGGGAATGGTCTCTGCGTATTTCCTGAAAAAACATATTAAATATTATAGCGATACAGGTGTAAATAATTTGCTCATACGAATTGTAAGAATATATTTGGAATGATGTTGAAAGATGAGTATTTGTTTGGACAGGTTACATTGAAATTGATTGAAGAGATATGATATTAAAACCTTCTTGTATCTACACGTTGTGCAGTTAAATACATCAGCCGCCTCTGTGTACATATTACCAACTATATAAAATATAAGTACAAACGAATTTCCGTAAAACGCAGTTCTGATATTTTTGTAACATGTAAAATTATTTTTATATGTTACAACGTTCGACTAGTTCTTTCTGGCACATGAAAGGCAATAGGGTTGTCTATTCCTACTATCGGCAATTTAAAAAATAAAAGTCAAGTCTGAAATAAGTCTTCTATCTGAAAACGTTACTAAACTTGATTATTTTTATCAAACAGATGTAATCAAGTTTATAACTAGAAACGGATAGACCGAGTTTACGGTAAATATATCTTAGAAATTGTGTTGAGCTTTTTAGATAGAATACGAGTAGATTTTAAAGGGAGGGGACCAGATTAATGAATTATATTCAACTTGAACGCGAAGCATAACATCGATAACTCCTTAATAGTTGTCTCAGGAAGTGACAATATTCCAAAGACATCTATTAAACTTCTGGGTGTTAATTTCGAAGCTGATTTCTCCCTTAAACTTAAATAAACAGGACTGTGAGCACAGATTTCTTTAAAAAAGACAAATAAAATCAGTTTGTAGAAACTTGCCAACAGAGGCAACTAACTTACTAGTAAGCTCGTACGTCGATTACTGCAACGGAATATATGCAAGTCTTCCCAAATATCAAATTAACAAATTACAACTAGTTTTTAACGCCGCGGCAAAACAATAATTGGCGTATCAAAATATTCCCATACTTTAGAGGCTTAAATGTCCCGAAAGAATCCAGCTCAAGCTTTGCTGGATGGTATTTAAATCAATTAACGAAATGGCTTTTGCTTATTTATCGGAACTGTGTATTCCTGAAGATTCCAATTCACGACAATCAACCATGTGTCTGCATCCATATGCGTGCCTTCGGAGTTTCAGGTCACAAAGCCTGGAATAGACTACCACATGATCTGAGAATAATGAAATATTCGACAGAGTTTAAAGCTTAACTCAAAACTCATCTTTTCGAAATTCATATCCATAAATAACAGAAGTGCCCTAATTTACAAAGCTAGGCCAACCCGTGTTAGCGTCTTAACTAACCAGTAAAATAATATATTTTTACGAAATGATCCGCGATCCTCAATCCTCGATCTACTGCTAAAAAAAAGGTTCTTCATTTTTTCACAGCCCGCGACAAATGTAAATAACTAATATGTAAATATCAATTATATAATTTTAGCTATAGATTTAGGTATTTAGATAGTTTTATGGTACATTTAATTATAAATTTTAAGTTTTGTAAAGCGCCCTTGAGATGATATTTCACAAAAATGGTGTCATATAAATTGGCCAAATATTAATATTGCTATTAAAAACAATTATAAATAAATTTGAAATAAAAGTAACTTTGTTTTGACACCACTTTATTTAACCACTGTATTTGTTCAACCCTGAAGAAGGTTCAGGTAGAGCCGAAACCGGTTGGTATATGTAGCTAATAAAGTGGTGTCAAAACAAAGTTACTTTTATTTAAAATTTAATTATGTCTTCTTACCACAAAGTAAGTGCTTCATGTCACAATTATAAATATTGAGTACAATACTTTTTCAGTAGAATTATTTAAAAAGTCTCTGGAATGAAACCAAGCAGGTTTAATCTTTTATTTGTTACTGAGTTAATGTGTGATTGAAAATACAAATTTAGAGTCTAAAATCACGCCAAGATTAGTAATTTAATCCAAAGAGGAAGGGAAGTATCAGTAGCTTTATATTGAAAGTTGAAAGGATGTTTGTTCTGAAAAAAACTTACGAAATGGCATTTACTTATGTTTAGATGAAGTTTGTTAAGATTACACTAAACTTGTTTTTTAATTAAGTTTCTTTGAATCCTAAAACAGACTTAATCAGTTTCTATAAGTAAAAAGATATTTTCGGCAAAAACCAACAAATTAATTTATGTATAGTATTTGCGTTAAATTTGTAGAACTTAATTTTTCAAATGTTTTAAATTCAACAATATTATTAAAAAATAATAAAATTATTTTTCAATTACCACATTTGATAAGGTATATTAAAATTATTAAGAAGAGCAATCCAATAACATTATTATCAAATATATTTACAATGTCATTAATGAAGAGTAAAAACAAAATTAGGCCTTGTGGTACACCGTTGGTAGCCACGAATTTGTAAGAAAAAGTTTGTTATTTGTCACTTGAAAAGCTTTTTTTGGTTAAATAGTTCTTTTTACTCATTTTAATAGTTTTCCCTCCCATTGAGTTTATTAAGAAAAAAAGGTTTATTTTATCAAAAGCTTTAATAAAGTTTGTAAACGAGTATATTGAGTCGACTTGAGATTTGTTTGCTAACGGGCAGGATATAAAATATGCCTATAAAGACGGATTTGTTAGAGTGGATCTGTCTTGCATAAATCCATGTTGATTAGCACAACGGTGGTTAATACAGGAGGCCCTGTGTAGAGATACTCTTAGAAGATAGTTTGTGTTTGAAATAGATTAATGTGCACTATTTGGTTATTCGTGGATGGTGAAAAATTCACGCCCTTGAGGTGATTTTTCACAAAAAACGGTGCTATACAAATTATCCAAATATTATTATGAGGAGAAGAGACATACTTTTACTAAAGGAACTAAATGGGAAGCTAAATATGAGGTCTGACTAACGGTTATTAGAATTAATTACATTGTTATTTTTTTAAAGACCTAAATAATAAATTTCGCAAACATTAACAGATACATCAATAAAGTTAGTCAAATTATTAGAATGGACGAGCCCGTTTATATTTTGAGTATTGTAGTCGCCGATTAGAAGCAATATAGCTTCTGGAAATATGAGTATAAGGGCTTCAAAGTCTGTAATGTAATTTTCGTAGATTTGTATAACCAATTCAGATGGAATGTAAACACACCCAAGAATAACTTTTCCTAAAGTCGTCTTAATTAGAATAAGCAGTTGTTTAATATTTTGTGTTTGCATATCAGTCGAGATGAAGTATTAGATTCACGTTTCCAAAACAATGATGTTAACTGTCTATCAATTTAAGATTGATGTCATCATTTATGATGCAGTACATAAGCATTTTATTGATAAGAAATGCTAAAAAAACAACTGTTTCAGTTATGTTATCGAAGCTATTGAATGCACGATGATAACCGACGAAAAACAGTTATGCCACAACAATTTCAATCATTGCATAATAATTAAAATGTTGATATGGCTTGAGCTTGTTTTATTTAGATTTTCTTATCCCAAAAGTGTGCATGGCCCAAAATCCCATTTACACAATATAGTTGTTCTGAGTTACAAGTTGGTGCTTTGTCGTAAAGATTTTATTCCAACAGACCCACATTGTCAAGTATCGTCAACTTGGCGTCGATAACCTTTTTAACCTTTTTATCATTCTTCCATTCAGTTCATATTATTTGAAATACTCGTGATTTTTAGAATTCGATGTCATAATATTGAACATAATTATTTTATTAACATCTTCGAAGCGGCGATGATTTTAAATGATTCTCGTTTAATACGAGATCTTATCGCTGGTTAACAAGGTACTATTAACCTTTTTCAGGCATTCATATTTACAGTTCGGAGGTCAAGATAGCAAAAATGTTAAAATCATTAAATGTAATGTCCTTTGTCAAACGGCTTTAAAATCGTTATCTTCACCACTCCTCAGTTTTACAGATTTGGTTTATAATAATTATCGTAGAAGAGTCAGAGCAACAAAGTAACCTAACTGCCCAGAGCCAATGAACTATTTGTATATATTACCATGCTTAAGAATTTTGTGAGACAGCTGACAGTGGGGGTGGGAATGGAAATCGGGAATCAAACAGTTAATAAGTACTTGCCTATTCATGTACACAAACATAGCTGAAGTAAATTCCAAGAAACTTTTCCTTTCTGAATGGTTGTTTCTCACCAGGGCAATGTTGAGAGTATCTCCCAGGAACGAGGTGCAAATATGTTATTTTTATTATATTTAAAAAAACTTATAACATTAAAATAGTATAACTGGGGGAAACGATATTACTGCACGGAGATTGTCAAAAAAAAAAACGATTGGTTAAAGATTTTTTTTAGGTTTCAGAATTTATCGAAATTCCACCAGGCGTGTTTTGATAAGCTACAAAAAATAAAAAAAACAACGTACTTCATTTTTTCCTTTGCATCTTCGAAGCTTTCCGCCACGTAGTAGATGGGCTGGTATTCGGTGATGGGGTATTTCTGCAGGCAGGTCTTGACGGGGTTGAAGGGCCGCACCTCCGCCTGCCCGGACAGGCAGTACTGCAGTTCGCCATACGAAGAGAGCAGACCCGCGCCGAATGCCTTGGTCTTGCCGTCTTGGTGACACAGCCCGTATTCCACCGTAAACCAAAAGCACTAAAAGGAGGGAAGAGACATTAATGAAAGCAAACATTATTTGCGTTTGTAAATTTGTCAAATTGCGGTAGGATCCTGCAAGATGTACGAACCAGAACAAATAAATTTTATTTTAAATTGGAAATAACTTTAAAGCATTAATGCTTATGTTTTTTTTTTAAATATATTTAAATAATATCAATAATCTAAAACACAAATATGAAACAGAAAATAAGAAGACAATTTTTTTTTTTTTTTACAATAACTCCACACAGGAGGCCTTGAGGAAAACAATTTCCCTCAGGGCCTATGTCATCTTTGGGGATGCTGTGTGGAGGGTTTTTTTGAGGAAAGGAAGGAGTGAACTTGGGTCTTGAAGAGGCCCATGTTGAAGGAGGGAGGAAACACAGAGGCCGGCAAATTGTTCCATAGCCGAGCTGTTGAACATAAGAACGAGTCGTAAAAGCGACCCGTTCTCATGTATTGAATGTCAACCGTGTACAAATGTTGGGCGCGCGTTTGGCGTGTTTCCCGACTATGCACCGGTGCCGAAGGGATCAATGACGCAAGTTCCTCGGAGCATCTTCCATTGAAATACCTGTAGAACAAGGACAGCATTCCCACCTGACGTCTGTGCTCCAAAGTTTGCAATCCGTTTGTTAAGATAGGAGAATCTATCAAACGGGCCGCCCGTTTCTGCACAGAGTCAATGGTCACAACCGAGTGTTGAACTCGGATCCTCTACTATTATACTATTGAGTCTCGGTTGTGACTATTGTTTTTTTTTTGCCTTTTTCTGTTTTATATTTATGTTTTAGATTAGTTATATTATTTAGATATTTAATAAATGTTATATTGTCTGCATACATTGTGCAGATTTTTTTAAAGCTTTCGAAAAATAATAACACGAATCACTGTTCCGAAAACTGGCTGCTGTAGTGAAGCCTTACAACGTGGCAACCTAATAACTACCTATTTTTTGAGACCCTTTGATCTCAATTTGGTGTTGTGTGTGTCCGCATTCTGAAAACCGGACGTTTTAGCTATTTGAAGTTTTTTTTGGGGATAGCGAGACAGAGTTTCGAAATCTGGATATATGGTCATGTTAGATATACTGCAGGGTAGTCAAATTAGTCCGATTCTATTACATTTTTTTAATTTTGGCGTAATTGGATAATATGAAGATGACGGCGAAATTAAATTGTCCGATTACTCATTGTTCTATGCTACAATCAGTAATAAAATTTAAACTAGTCTTGAATTGTTACAAGTTATTATTTGAAAATATTATTTGTTAATAGTTAGAAGACAAATATCTCTAAGTATTTGGTTTTCATTTTTACAAAATTACTTTACTTATACAAAACCTAGATCAAATTCGTAGAATAAAAGTAAGCTTTACTGCTTTATATTCAAAATATTGATCTAGGTATAAATGCATTCATAAAATTTCTCATTATTCTTTAATCACCTTTCAGTTGACATTTTACTTCTTTCATTTCATATTATATGTCTCCTTCTCTCTGTTCTTTTGTTATAATTTTAATGTTATTCTATTGTTTTCTCATTGTTCTCTTATTTTATATTGTGTTCTCCCTCTGAATGTATATATAATCGCAAACCTTGTATTTTTTGTTAAGTTTAATTTTGTACCCTGATGATGCCTAAGCTAAGCAAAACCGGAAGGTCATAAAAAATAAATAAAATCTGTGGTCTTATACAAAATTATTATTTCATTTTCTTTAAATATGTCAAACCGCAAAGTGATTGCTTTCTACGAAAATATAAATGCGTTGGTTCTGAGCACCTAAATACTGCAAGTCTATTAGTACCAAAGCGATCAATTCGATAAATTGCGTTATTTTACTGCACCACTCTATATTCAAACTGCAAAGCACTTTCCTATAATTTGTTTACGTAGTATGGGAAACAACCATTAAAGCGAAATGGATGTTGATATGAATTTCGATGACTTAAACGTACTTTACTAAGTGGTTCATTCCCATCCAACCGATTGATACACATACCATATTTACTATGTTATATTCTTACTTATTTAGCGCTATATTAACGTTAAATCGAGTATTTATAAACCGAGTTTCACGCTTATACTGTGAAACCCCAGGGACATTGATGTTATTCATGATAATTAGGAGTCGAGCCTTACTCTTTACTTACTATGCACGCGTCAATCGTGTTACCAAATGTTCACATAATTTCTGCAAGGAGGGTGAAAAATACTCAACTAACTTCGTCGAAAATATTTTTTCAAAATATAAATTCAAAAAAAGTTTTCCTGTAATATTTATCAACAGTAACCTCAAAATTTCGTAGACTGAGGCTGAAACACTGTGTGTGTTGTAATTAATTATTTATTTTTTATATATTTCACATAATTATTTGCAAATGAGGGTGTATAGCACAAAAGTAAAGACAACAATCTGTACTAACCTTAAATGTCGAGACTTGTTGACTCAAGCCACGATCTTGACATTTTTGGTACCAGTCTGAATGATTTTTGTCATTCTTTACGACTCAACCAAAACCTTGGTCAGACTTTTGCTTGAATTTTCTATCAATTGTATGTGCTGTTCTTTCTCAGTTGCTCTTTTTTTCCCATTTCGTGAAATGTATTTTTTTTTGTGATTGCACAATGGTCCGTTAGTATATAAATACACACATATATATATATATATATATATATATATATATATATATATATATATATATATATGCATGTAAGTAACTAACTAATTACTACGCCGTTTCCTTGCAGGGGTAGGCAGATAGGATGGACCGCCATACAATTATGTCTTGACACACACTCCTTGCTTCATTTACATTTAAACATCGTCTCATAGATACTCTTCTGTAATTCTGACTCTTGACAAGGCCCGATTCAAGTAGTTGATTAACTTGATCGTGCCATGTCTTTTTGGGCGTTCCCGGCATTTTCGAACTTTTTACCTAAAATTCCCATATAAATTTCATAAAGAATTTAAAAGATGGCTGTTTAAAAATTGTATTCACTGGAAACCTTGGACACTACCCGTATCAAATTAATTGATATGACATTTGTTGTATTGCTTGTAATAGAAAGCCAAAAAGTGTGTAGTTTTGGGTGCTGACTCTTTATAGATAAAAACAGTGCTTAATACTCACAGTTGCCAGTTTCTCTATAAAGTCGTCGGGAGCGCCCAAAGAGGCCAGGCCGATCTCCTGGGAGAAAAGGGCGAAGGCCTGGTCGGCGAACAGCGGCGCGTGGCCCAGCAGCTCGTGGCACACGTCGGGCTCAGGCGTGTACAGCGGCCGGCTGGGGTGGCGGATGTACTGCGTGGAGTGGAACACGCGGAAGGCCAGCCCGGCGAGGAAGTCACGGGACGAGAGGAGACCGGCCACCGGGCGGAGGGTAAAACCGGTGCAGTCTGGAATTGAAATACATCATTAATATTAACGCTGTGACCGCTCCGTGCGAACTACTACAAAGAACTACTTCTTTTTGCGGCAGTTCAGACTTCATTCATTTCTCATTGAACAAATACTTCAATTGAAGTTGATGGTTCCGTTCGCACGATCGCACCATCTATGCTCATTTGTAGTTTACTTCGAAAATTTCAATTTTAGGTCTATGTTCGTTGGCACGATCGTAGCGCTTAGAAGTGCTACAATTTTTTATTATATCTATATTTTTTAAAGAAAGACAAAGATTCCCGGGACAATATTGGGAAAACTCCTACTGCCATCATTAGAATCGGAAGATGTTGCTTGTGCAATGATGAAGGATTTGGCCAGCATAGGAATTAAACGCACGACGCCCGGGTGGGAATCGGACGCGTTTGTTCACTCTGCTACCGACCGGTCAAATATTATATGAAGACTTTTATTGTCTCTTTCTCTCTCATGCTATACGACGTAAAAACCCGGAGAAAGTGATTTTTCGCAAATTTGTGGTGGTTGGGTAAAAATATTTAACTCTCTCTCCATGTATATTCTTACTCCAAGAATGGTCCCCAGTGAGATCCCTTTGAATTTCCCAAACTTTTTCATGATAAATGGGTAATTTAAAAAAAATATTTTTATTTTTTATAGTAGTCCCAACAGCTTCCAACCATCGAGAGCAAGTGCAACTATAGCATCCCTAGTTGTGGTATGTTGTGAGGTTGAAGGTAGTGGGAAGGAGAAGAAGATGGGAATGAGAAGATTGGGAAGTACCTAGTTATTAAGATCTGGTCAACAAACAAGGCTAGAGCCACTTCAAGCAACGTTTCGATTCTGAATGGTGGTCTTTCATAAGGACGATACTTTAAAGTATCTACCCCTCTGGAAAGTGCCGCAAATGTACTCTATGTTATTTTGTATAAGTCATAGAGAATATATTTCAACACATCTTAATTAAATAAAATTTATTTGCGCACGTCGGGTTTGAACCCGCAACCTCTGATTCATGGTCGAGCGTCAAACCACTCGACCACGCCGGTCGGACCTCACAAAAATCGATGCACAGTTGTAAGAAATATTGAAAAATAATAACAACAATCCTTCGATTGTTACACGCAAAAAACTAAATATTAAATTAAAATATACCACCAACATGTACGTGGACTAAGGACAAAATTACAGGATTTGAAATCAACTCTACCTAAATTGGATCACGACATGTGTATTGCCTATATTGTAAATAGGCAATCCACATAAAAATACCAGAATGAAATGCAATCTGGATTTTTTGTCACAAACATCTAAGGGGAAATCTGCAATACATTATACCCTGATGTGTACCTATTATTACAATTATAAGATATTTTACCAATCCATTAATGTAAATACACCTTCTATAAAATACATTAACAAACAGAGACGGAAAAATCAAAGAATTAATTTTTAAAATGCCAACTGTTAAAAATAAAGCAGACAACTTTAGATAAAATAAACCCACAGACGCATCTAACGCAACATCAGGTAACCCGTCTCTCAGAAGGTAATAAAACTACCTGAAGGTATTTTTTAATGTTATTGTAAAGCCGCCTCTGTCAGTAATAAAATAAAACCCAAAGTTAGAGATGTTTACTATGAGACGTAATAAGCACCCATTCCGGACATTAATAGGATATTTGCCATAGATTTACTTAAAATTGTGCCAGTCTAAAGATGCCAGTCATAATGTGAAACCGACCAGGTTTTAAATTTAAAAAAATAGTGGAATATAGTTTAAAAAATTGTATTATTAAAATCATTAAAATTGAGTTCCACCACGAATGAACAGTTCAATTAAGAAATAATGTATGCCCTTACTGAGACACGGCTGAATAACAACATTGATAGTACAGAGGTGGGTTTCTTCGATCACGGTGTACAAAAATTACAGGAGCGAACGTATCGCCAGTAAAGCTAGAGGAGGCGGTGTGTTAGTATCCATAAATAATAAACTTAATTCAATAAAAATCAAATGCCTCTACACAAACTTACAACTATTCATCATAGTGTCTACAAAAATGTTTTTTTTTAAATAGTAATGAACTGTTCCTCAGTATTAAAAAATGTCAAACGATAACTTTTGTCTGAATGAAAATCCCATTATATATCAATATAGCATTTACAATATTTACAAAAAAAAAAGAAAAAAGAGAGTTTTAAAGAGTTGATCAAATTTTCGACAGTAAAATAACTTTTATATTAATAAATGAAATAATATCAATAAACTTCAACGTAAATATGAAACAGAAAAAAAATACCTTTACTCTATCCAGGAGTAACACTTCTGCTAATCCAGCCACCGATACCTTATAAGACACCGGCATTTTTAATCGATCTCATTCTTCATTTGAAAATTATTAATGTCATTCATTTAAATTTTCTTCCGATTCATATTTTTTTGTTTCATATTTACGTTGAAGATTATTGATATTATTTAATACAAATAATATGCATTAAAGGTTTAAAGTTAATTCTCATTTAATAAACTAACTTTTGTTCATCATATAAATGAAATAACTAATAAGACTGTGAAATGTTTGGGTTTAATTTTGAGACGGTGAAAGATTTTAAATGATTGAATTCCTAATTCTACAATCTGAGCTCCATTTTATAAGATTCACCAACTAGAAATAAAAAGAGTGCAGCGTAAGTTTCTGAGATTTGTCTACTACAAGTTATGTTTTCCGACGGCTCTGAATTATATTTCTACGAATTATTGTATCTATATATAAAAGCCTTCAAGGCGTCAGTAAATAAATAAATGTATCTAATTAACAATTGAAAATGAAAAAAAAAAATCATATTCAAAATAATATGTCTGTGCCGAGGACAGTTATATTATAACTGTCCTCGGCACGGATGAGAATAAATTCAAACACATGTTGTTAGTTAGAATGGAGATTCAATATCATCAAGGAAGAGAAGTTATCCGAAAATATTAAGAACCATTTAACACCACATAAATTAGCTGATTATTTTTATCACACCCATTCAATGTCTACTATTTTTCCTTAACCTTGAAATGATTTAATAAATATTTTAGTTATACTTGAACTCCGACATACTAATTATTCACTCACTACAAATGTTATCAAAATATTATTTAGATAACTAGTAACCATGAATAAATCATCGCTTCGGAATCAAAATATGTTTAGAAACCATTAATTTTTATCTTTGTTGACCTGGAATAGTAAGGATGATTTTAAAATTATGGAACCTGTCAAATCCCAGCGAAATGAGAAACTTTAATACTTTTTTAACAACACATACTCGTAAGGTTCCTTTAGCTAAGAAATGACATGACCCTGCTACTCAGGAGTCGTTCAGATATTTAATGTAAATGGAGAAGAAGAATGTTGGAAAGAATTTGAGTATTCAGATTTGTTGATTAATTTCAAGCAACATCCTGAGTCTGAGTTTGAGACTATCACCAGTGTTATACTCAGAGTATCCTGCACCTTAAAATGATAAGCACGTATTATATATTTAATCAACTAAATTGTCAGTAAGAAAAATTTCAAAGGAATTTCAGAATTTCAAATAAAAAGACAGTGCGATTGTAAAGTCACTCACCTTTCAAAAAGTTGGATACATCCTCCAACTGAGGGATGTTGTCAGCCCTGTATCCGCAGTTCTCGATAAGCAGCGGGAACACGTGGTTGTGCTCTCTGCAGGCGTGTGTGGGATACAGCTCTGTCACCTTGGTGAACACCTCACCCCAGGTGGCAACCTGTTACATTTAAATATAAGTTAGATTTTGATAAATTAGTTTGCTGAAGGAACTGTGATCCCCCAATCATCGGAGAAGCTTTCAGATGCGATAGTAAATGATCACAAACTGTTGGTTAGGGAAATCTTTTTATTCAGTGATACCCTTCAATACAGGTATCTAGGCAAGAGTGTAGTATGGCCTGCCTAATATATATTACATAATCGACGAAATGCTGAAAAGCACGGCCAGATGAATGAAGAATATCTATTCATTCCGGGGCATCAAGTTTCTCTATGTCCAAGACCTTTCTAAAAGCCACTGATTGATCCGTTCAAGTACAATACGGTGACGAGTTGCAGCAAAAGACAATAAACTGAGATTAAAGGAAGGAGATATCATATTCAAAACGTATCCATGGAACAGTAGATTAATAACGGTAAAAATGACAATCCAAATCCAATTATGACGACCTCCATGGTCGAGCGGTAAAACGCCCGACTACGAATCCAGAGGTCGCGACAGTGAATATCCCAATGCATACCTCTTCCTCCGTGTAGTCGACATGCGGCAGCGGCTCGCCGTGCTTGTAGTGGTAGGCGATGTCGGCGAAGTACTTCCTGCGCTGGCGGTAGACGGGGTCGCGGAAGCCGGGGTGGTCGCAGTCCAGCTCGGCGCCGTACGACAGGATCTGGTTGGCGAAGCGGTCAAGCTCGCGGATGCGGCGCGGGAACCAGGGTACGGCAGCTGCGGAAAGAGACCGTCTGTCTTATAACGTACAAAGTGGGGAAGGAAGTCACTTTAGATTGGTGCTCTTGTACTAGGTTTAGAGTTGTATGAAGTCGTTTTTGGAATAGTTGTCTTATAATTGAAGACCCGCAATTGTTGGTGCTATTTTTGAGAAAAGCGGTGTTTTTTTCAACAAAAGATTTGTTTTTTTTCCTTGGAGATCAAAGTCGAATCAAAGGGGGTCAAACACGTTGTACTGAGTACTGAAAATATGTTTCAAATGAATTGTACCAACTATACCCATGAGGCATTTAAATATTCACACATATTCAAAAAAACAAAATTGGCATTGTGCCAACATATAATACTTGAGGTTCCTTTTTCATCTGATAAACGGCAGAAGACAAGAACCTTTCGTAATCAACGTTGCCTTGGCATCCAAATTTTTAAACGTACTATAAATCGGTTTTTTAGATAATTGTACAGAACTCCAAAATCTACAACCTTTCTAAAAATATATATTCAAAATCATAATCGCATAGTTATGAACATAATACATAATTCTATAAAATAATTATTCAATTTAGAGAACAATATAGGTATGCATCGAAATTGGTTTGCGTGTTCAATCAAATTAAGTGATTTCATCAATCAAGGAAATTATTTGTTATTGTGTTTAAAATACTAGTGGTGCTAACGGTGGTATTCCGGTTAATATGCTTAAAAATTTCATCACTCGTCCGCAGAATTTAAATTGATTAAAAATATATACAGTCAACTGATTCTGACTCCGTGATCTGGTGATCTTTACAATACATCGAAGAATAAGAGATGGTGCCTTTTGAACAAAACAAGTTAATAATAATTACATGGCAATAATTGAAATAAACACGTTGATAATAATGGTCACACTGGCCACCCACGTTGGGGCGTGTGCGTGAATATATGGAAATATCTTGCAGAGTATCGCAAATTTCAAAACAAATGATTCAATTTTCATGTGAAAAATATTGAGATAATTTTTATTATTAAAACAAAAATTATTTACTATTGTTGAAGTTTATTTCTTATTCTGAAGGAATTAAAATACACGTCCAACTTCTATAGTAGCAAATTTTCTACTTTTTTAAAAACTTGTTAAAAAAATGATGATTTTTGTTTATAGAAGTGATCTACAAATATATATTTATATATAGTCTTCATATACAAGATAAAATAAATATAAATTCATAGATTAGAATCGCGAAATAAACAAAAATAAATAAAGACGTATACAGCCTTTTATTAAATCAAATAGGTTAAGATAATAAATACTTTTATAGCAAAAAAAATAAATAAAATAATAGTACGTCTTTGCTATTCATAACAATAAGCGATTTTATTTACATAATATTACATATCATCTACGCAAACAATATCAAATAAACATAACAGAAATCATAATATAAATATTGAGATAGGTTGACATAATAAGCAAGAAAAATATGCACAACTGACAACATTGAGAATACCAAACACGCTACAATATACGTAATAAAAAATACTTTTGTTTATAAAGATAATGCGTAAAGAACAGAAATATTGTTGTAGTATTCGGATATAAAATAAAAGCAAATTATTCAACAAACTTCCACGTTACATCATTAATTTATAAGTGACTTGGCACAAAATAATAATGCGATATTTTGTCGTGTATTCCTTTGTCTTGCTTTAAAAGCTCAGGTTCAGGTTCAATATGAATAATAGCTATATAAAAGTAGGTATTAACCTCAATATCTTGTAAAATTTAATTTCAATAAAGAGTAGAAAATAGAGCACGTAGGTAGCTGAAAGTAAATGAAAATAGCAAGGTTTTCGAAAAGGACAACTCAATAAAAACAATATTCTTAAATAAGGAAAAGTAAGTAATAAACATTTAAAATTATTAAACAGAATTATTTATTTCGCACATAAAAATGTATTCAAATATGTATGGTTCGCACAATCTCAACGTTAAACAAAAGAGTACAAATAATATTTGTATTCTCATGCATTTGTCAGAACATAGGAAATTATCCTATAATTCAGTATCAGAAAATGACATGAAAGTAATTCTTTAACTTCCAATTCAGTAAAATAAATAAAGTTTTGCACAATCGCAAGGAAATTAGAAAATAATAATTAATTAAATATGTGTGTTAAAGTTGTTTTGTTTTAATAAGTGAGATTAGGTCAAACAAGAGTGACAGGTCAAGCGATGCAATGGTGACTTTCCACTTTCATTAATTATCAACAAAAGATCTGTAAAATGTTTGATTAGGTAAAATCATGTAACACGCAAGTGATAGATAGACAGGCAATAGTGACTTTCAATTAAATTTATTAGCTATGATCTGTAAGAAGATTTTAAGATTAGGCTAGATGCGAGTGATATATCGAATAGACATTTGTGACTTTCAACTTAGCGACGGTTTGTGAAAATGATGGAAAGGTAAGGCAATGTCAAGTCGATGCAAATGATAGATATGTGGATAATGAAGACTTTGAACTTCAGTAATAAGCCAGAATCTGTTGGGAAAACATGTTGGATAAGTTGGGTGACATGAGGTAGAATGAGTGAAAGATCTGATGGATAACCATAAAAATCAATTTAATTTGTTAACGAGGATCAGTGAGAACATTAAATTTAATGGTTAGGTTAGGTTAAGTACGAAAGACAGGTTGAGAAAGACATAATACTATTTTACCATAAATAATTAGTAAGGAACTATAGGTATTTAAGGTCAAGTTAGGTAAGATAAGGTTAGGTAAGGTTAGCAGTTAAGTCATGAAATTAAATGGATTAGGTACGGAAATTGTAGGTTTACTTAGACACGGGTCATTAAAATACTCTCAAGGTAATAAAATGTACCTTTCTCTTCCTTGAAGTTCCTAGAAATGATGCTGAAGTATCCAGTAGCCTGCTTGAGTTCCTCCAGAGCGCCCACGAAGTCTCCAGTGCCGTGTGTGCACTCCACCATGAACTCGTAGCCCGGGCCCCGGGTGGAGGAGCGCGACTCGATGTGGCTGAGGTTCACCTTCTTCCGGGAGAAGATCTTGAGCGACTTGGCGAGCGTGCCTGCCTCGTCGCCCTCGATGGGCGAGAAGATCACGCACGTGCTCTCGGAGGAGTCGCGACCCTCCTTGATGTAGTTTCCTCCGGTCATCAGCTTGGGCTGAGAGACAAATACAAACATAGCTATTATATAAAAGCGAGGTGACCTTACTGCCACTTTATTACAAACTAATTGGACAAAGTTTTGAATCCATGTAGGTTGCGTAAAATGTGAAAAAAAATATAACGCCCATATTTATGTATATCAAAAAAAGTTATCGCCAAAATTAACCAACTAACCAACCTAGTCAAATAAACAATTCAACTGGCCACAAATTTGAATAATATCGGTGACGCATGTTCAAATTGGTCACATTGTATAAGAACCGTTGAAAGTTGTCATAAAATATTTTTCCACTGAAATAAAAGGAGGCTTAGGGGAAAATATAAAAAAAAAACAATATTTCCTGTTCTCAAAATCAAAAAATCTGTAGGCACTTAACTTTAAACGTCTGTAAACCCGACTTTGTTCGTTGGAACAGTTGAATAATTATTATTTTAGATTGTTCATTTTCGCGCCTAACCCACACCTTTTAATTATTGCATATAATTATTCACACACATACTGAATAACTTAAATTTGTGATATCAAACCACTTCGTAAAAACATGCAACGCATCCTTCGTATCAATACTTAATTGTTTGTATGGAAAATACCTTCCATGGTTTTTTCCATCAACTCGGTCATATACTTCTTGAAAGCACCTTAAATATCCCATATGTTATCATTTTTGTTTTCATTCCTACCCTTTCACTGAATATTCAACCATATAGCTTGTCATCTGTATTTATAAGGCCTTATCCGGTTATATATGTATCCGGATACCTTAGGAATATCCCAATGGTATCCACATTCCATGCGCGACTCTTTATCTTTATACAGAGCCATGATCACAACCGATTTCCAATCCTATGGCGTATGACCCTTTTCTTAACCCTGGTTAAAGAGTTAGCACATCTCTTTTAAAATACTCAGCAGCATCAACAGTATTTCAACCATACTGGTTTTGTTAACATTCACCCCACCATTATTCATACCTAATTTTCCGCTGGAATCGCTGTCACACTGGTTGTTTTCGAAAACTTCCTCCAAATATTTCGTCTGTCTTATTATTCTTTTATTTCTTCATAATTCGTGTACATTCCATCTTTTGACTGTATAACTTTCATGAATCCGCTTTCTTGACCGTTCCGGGACCTTTTGACTTCCTTCCAAAACAGTTTAACTCATTATTATAGCAAACTTTTGACTTCCTCCCAAAACAGATTAACCTGTTAACCGGGGAATTCCTTTTGTAATTACGCAACATACAACGGGCGCGCACTTTTTCGTAAGGACGTGTGTACAAAACAATAAACAAAAGCGCACAAAAAAAAATAGAAAACCCACACAATAGCGAAGCGCCACTGATTTCCTCCGTGTCTTAAATTCATGTCGACACATGATATACTGATGACACATTTGTTGAACGTAAAATACGTCCTGTCTGTTCAAGGGTACAACATACATTTTGAGAACGTATTTAAAAGTCCTACCCGTACTCGATACTGTTTATGTTTGACGTATTTATAAGTCATGTTCGGTTAATAGGTTAACTCATTAACATGGTGAAGTTAATGTTTATTTGTTATCCCTTACGAACACGAATGAATTATAGGTAGGTAGGTAGTATACTAGGTATGTACCATCTCGCGCATATAATTTCGGATGTACGTAGATATATTTTTGCAATCATTGCTCCTCTCTTCAATGTATTCATGTGTGTTAATGTTTTTATTTATTAACGTTCATAGTCCGATGATAAGTCTAATAGGTATGAAGGAATAAAAATAATAATGGAATGTTTCTAGAAATTGTATTCTTTATCACGGCATTCTCATAGTTATTAATGATAATATTTGGTTTACCCAAATATCAAAAATAAATAAGGAGTATTTTGCATAAATAACAATCTTATATAATGAATTTAATAATACCATTTTTTTACTTTATTCCACTATTTTTTACTATTTAAAACCTGATCGGTTTCACCTTATGACGGGCATCTTCAACTGGTCTGAAGATGCCCGTCACAAGGTGAAACCAGTCAGGTCCTTAATAAAAAATAGTGGAATTAAGATAAAAATGTGGTATTATTAAAAATCATTAAGCTGGAGTTCCACCACGAATTAACAGTTTCAAAATTAGAAAGTCTTATAAAAATAATAAATATTCATTATTTTATACTACGATTATACTACTATATATTTTATACAAATACGTCACTACACGATATTGATAAATCTAAGATGTTTTATTTAAGCTTCACAAAACAAAATGTTTAAATATGAAACCGGATAACATTATCTAAAAGGTGCGATTGTAATGCTAACCACTGCCCAGCGCCAACTGAGACCGCGGCCCGCACACGCAGCAGCTAGTAGAACGTAAGGAGTGATATTGCGACAACATCTAGAATACATCAATTTAGATACATTAAATAAAAATTAACTTAAAAATTTTATGTTTATTATTTTTATACTAATTATTAAAATGATGTCAATAATCTTTAACGTAAATATGAAAAAGAAAAAAATAACGGTCGCGAAAGAAACCCTATCCAAGAGTAACGCCTCTGTCAATTGAGCCACCGAGACCTTATAAGAAACCGGAATTTTTAATCGATCTCATTCTTCATTTGAAAATTATTAATATCATTTTTTTTCTTCAAAGATGGAGCCAAATCGGATTCGTATTTACGTTGAAGATTATTGATATTATTTCAATAATTCATTTGAATATGTATATATTCATACTTCATCGATGCTGAAATATGAAAATATACAACAAAAAATATTGTAAAAATACAAGGCAAAAAAAATCTTTGTAAAAAATGCGATATTCGGCATACCTATAGAAGTATAGTTTTTAAAATAAAAAAAAATAAAAAAAACTTAAATCAATAAAATACACTAATAAAGTTTTATTTATTTGCTGGGGCCATAGTTTTGTTAAGTTAAAATATTGTATTTTTGTCTGATAGCACGTTCTCGTAAAATGACGAATAAAGTTGATAAACACTAATTACAATAATATTTTCATTGACTTTATTATCGTCCTAGATTTATGTATATACGTTTCATACACTTGTACACCAGTATGGAGTTGAGTCAATGATAATACACGTACGTTATGATTAAATAAAATGGTTTATTTATAATAAATACTAGGTATATATATACCTATTAGATTTATTTATAAGAAATATATATTTTGATGGCGTTCATAGTCGAGTGGTAAGACGCTCGACTAAGAATCTAAAGGTCGCGGGTTCAAACCCGGCGTGCGCCAATAACTTTTTATTTAATTAATATGTGTCACAACACATTTAATTCATATAAAAATAATAAAAAGTATATTTGCGGCACGTTCCAGAGTGGTAGATACTCTAAGTATCGCCCTGGTGAAAGACCAACATTCAGAATTGAAACGTTGCTTGAAATGGCTTTAGCCGTGTTTGGTGACCAGATCTGAATAACCAGGTACTTCCCAACCTTCCTCTTCCCAATATCCTTCCCCTCCCTAGTACCTTCAGCCTCACAACATACCATTTGGGGATGCAATAGTCTCATTGGTTCTAGACGGTTGAGAGCAGTTGAGACTCTTGTGCGGTATTCATATAAAAAAAAAAAAATAAATATATATATATGTATATATATTGTATGTAATTTATCACGTTTTAGCACATTTAACTAGTGCATAAGGGTGTCTATAAATAAGAACTAACTTTTTAGCTGAAAAAGAATCAAAAATTAAAAAAAAAGAGTGTGTTGTTTCCGATATTCGAACATGGAACTTTTACTCTATGAAACTACCGAAATCTTTTTACATACTGTCATTTTTATCAATCCTATATTTCTTTGAGAACTGTTTTTTTCTCCATGCCAATTTTCTGTATATCAGAGCAAATATGGCATGCAATCGCAAGATTGAGAAAAAATATATCAATAGTTTTTAAAAAAATATTGGTGTGATAAAGCGCCCATATAAATATTTATTCTAGACTTTGTAAGAAATCAAGGGGCTATTAAACCGCTGACACAAACTCTTCTGTTATCAACCTCCCCTCCCTGATCTTGTCTAATTACCGAAATATCTTCAAGCTTTTGCGACCCATTTTTTTAAAATAGATTAAATAACACCCCACACTGTCGGAAGTTATTCTATCCATGTTACTTTGCAAACTAAGATCAAAAAAATATCCATAGAGATATCATCACCGGCAAAAGGGCTGAAGCGCCATTTTGGAAAGTTTACACCAGAGTACTTAAAAGTTTTTTTGTTTTGAAATAAAAATCATAAGTTTTCAGTACCTGGTTGGATTTTGAAAAAACAGTTAGTTCAGGTTACTCAATGCTCTCACCGAGTTACCAGAAGCGACAAAAAGCTTAAAAAGTCCAAGCTTGTGTCACTAAAGTCCGGCCTTCTCCTAAATGGTAAATATATTTTAGATGGCTGAAGAGCCACAAAAGTCTTCAGAATCAAACGAGAGTCAGAGCATTCAATGCAGACAAAAACTGATTAAAACAGAATATTTAACTAATTTTCGACCAGAGTGTCGCTTAAGCTCTTTTGCCTTTCCAGCGACGATATGTTTAATTGAAAAAAAAGTTAAGTATCTTTATCGAAGGAAGCAAACACTTTGTAGCTTGACATTATAATTTAAATAAAAAATAATTTTTTTTTAAGCCACTTTATTTATACACATATAACAATTCGACCGGTTTCGGTTAGACTTAACCTTCATCAGGAACGTATAAGAATTGTTATATGTGTATAAATAAAGTGGCTTAAAACAAAATTATTTTTTATTTAAATTAAGTATCTTTCGTTGGTTGCAAAAGTTAACCCCTTTCCTGGCCTTTCCGGTAGTATAAATATTTTCTCAACTAACAATTGTAACAATAGAAATTGTTATTCCAGCTCAAAATCTATTTTCATGTTAGATTATTAATCGAGGAGATGGTGCGATGAACCTACGGTGGGCGAGCTTTAACCTCCATTGAGAACTACGATAGATAGTGTGAAACTTGAATTATTATTTTCCGGAGATATCATCGCTCCACAGTCACGTACTCCAAAACATTGACTTATCAATCTGACGTCACATTAAACATGTAAGTACCCTCGAAAATAATAAACAGAGAAATCTTAACCATTTTAAACAATTTTTACATCATCTTAAGACTTTTTATTAATCAATTATGCAGACTGGTGTTGAGCTGTGACGTGCTGATTTACGCCGTAATCTCGATATTAAGTAAATATCGTCGCCGGAAAGGCAAAAGGAATGAAGCACCTTCTTGGAAAGTTTGCACCAAAACAAGTTTTTTTTTGTTTTACGACAAAATTCACGTCTTCAATAAGTCAATGCTCAACTCAATAATCAAATAACTCAGTGCTCTCACTAAGTTACCTGAAGCGATAAAAAGCTAAAAAAGTCCCAAACTTATGTCATTTGAGTCAAGCCTTCTCCCAAATGGTAAATGTATTTTAGATAGCTTCAGAATCAAACGAGAGTTAAAGCATTCGATGCAGAGAAAAAAAAAACTAATAAAAGGTGCATATTTAACTCATTTTTGACCGAAGTGTCGCTTAAGCCCCTTCGCTTTTCCAGCGACGATATGTCGTTCAACATGAAAAATCTTATCACGTATTCCTTTCCAGCACAAATCGTTTTGCATTAAAATTTTCATACGGATAAAATTTTTATTCCACTTTACTTTTAAGATAACTTTTTAGTGAATTTTACTCCAAGCCGGAAGAAAATAAATGAAAATGAACTTCTTTAAAAAAGGTTCGCCTTTCACTCTCCTCGCCCAGCACCCTTCACTTGGGTGGATTTTTTTATATTAGCCCGATCGTGTAAATTTATTGAAATCTTTTTATTTCATTAATTCTTTACAACAAAGTTACCTTCAATAGGAACACAATATATATATTTTTAAAAATTTTGTTTCCTTATTGTATTTTTTTTTTACTTGCAGAACTTCACATTCTTCTCAAAAGAAAGTAGTGTGCACCAATATATATTTTACGCTTAAGTACCCATTTTTTGTGTTCTTTTAGACTTTTGATGGCATTTTTTCTATGTTTTTTCATTTTAATTTCCAAAGAGTAAATCGATAGTTGTGCTATTCATCTAAGGTACCAAATAATAAAAAATATGGGAACATAAAGTGGCTAACTTATTCAGTGTATTTCAATAACTTAAATATTTTTGCCACTAACAATTCTCCGTGTACCATAAAAATGATCATATCGTCGCTGGAAAGGCAAAAATGCTTAAGCGACACTTTGGTAGAAAATTAGTTAAACATGCAGTTTTGATCAGTTTTTTATTCTGCATAGAATACTTTGACTCTTGTTTGATTCTGAAGACTTTTGTGGCGCTTCAGCCTGATAAAATATATTTACCACTAGCGCTTGGCTTGACTCAAGCGACACAAGTTTTTAGCTTTTTGTCGCTTCAGATAATTCGGTAAGAGCATTGAGTTACTTAAAAAAAATCAACCAGGTACTGAAGACTAATGAATTTTATTGTAAAACAACAACAAAAAATTAAGTGCTCTGGTGTAAACTTCCCAAGATGGCGCTTCAACCCTTCAGCCTTTCCGACGACGATTTATAAATTTGGTTGAGTCATAAAAAAATGGTTACAATTTTAATAAGATTTTTTACAATCACGTTTGAGGTATTTATTATTATTATTACTTAAAAGCACATGGTTTTGTCCAATATTTATTAAGTAGACATCACATCAGAGAGAAATGTTGCTTTGAAAAATGAATAAAATTATTAATATTCTAGTAAACTCTTGGTTCTGAACTTAATATTGAGACTAGTTATATTATGTTTATTTTTTATCCCAGATGTTTGAAACATACTTTTTTTTTTGAAAACAATAAAAGGAAACTGGTGCCATTAAAGCAAATCGTTTTGAAATGGGGATTTCATTTATGTGTACCCCAAAGGATGTTGCTGGGTTCTGAACTAATGAATTTATTTACATTACATTAATTTTCTAAAACCAACCCAGCTTTGTACCTAAGATGTGTAAACAATCTTACAAGGAAATTTAAATTTGCTTAGCAGGAAAGTGTTGTTTGAAAACAAATATTCAATTCGGAAGGTTTTGGATACGAACAACATTTTAGGATGGGCTAGCTTAATGGTGACCGATGAAGTAAATGATTTTCTTTGACAAAGACATATATCTTATGACCACAAAATGTATTGTGTCCTACATCGTAATTCCAAAAACAATACATGAAAATGATTGTAGTTGAATAGATTATTATGATCTATGGTTTCTGGGACTATACACTGACAACGGAAGCGAAATTATTGATTAATGTTACCAAAGGGATTATTATTGATAATATTTTATAAAGAAACAAATTGTTACCCATAAAAATCATGGGATCTAACTTAACTCTACAAGAAAAACATATTAGTTACTCTAATCCACCCATTTCGAATATAGAATAATGCCTGCTGAAATACATTATAGGTAGGTACTTTATTAGGTAGACAGTGATTTCATAAGATTATTTTTTAATTTGATAATTTTATGAACACAGTTAGAATGATATTTGAAGTCAGTTAAAAAAAAAGTTCACAGTCGTACGTATGTACGTACGTCCTCACAAAAGAAATTATTTATATGAAAATAAAAAAAAGGAACACTTTCTTTTAAACTACGAATTTATTATGTTGAACGCCAACCGGTTTCGCTTAGATCAAGCTTCGTCAGGGCAAATATACTAATTGGTTGGCGTTCAACATAATAAATTCGTAGTCTAAAACAATGTGTTATATTTTATTTTAATAAACTACATCAAACTACAAAGTGATTGCTTCTTATGGAACAAATATTTATAGTGACAGCTTTAAAAGTCGACATATTCCAAGCTGAGATCGTGAACTGTGGAAGTTAAGCCGATTTGAAGGCAAGATATTTATTTTTCAGAAATACTTGAGTGCGTTTATTGCAGTAACTCTTTTTCAAAGGCACACTACCGACAAAATATAAAATCAATGTACCCCATTTATGATTTAAGGCGGTCTCAGAAAAGTAAGTTTTTGTACGTGACATTATTTATTACCTTATCCGGAGGAGAATTTTGCGGCTGGAATTTTTCGACAGGCTCCACGGCCTTGACTATGAGCTGGGGTCCCATCATCTTTCAGCCTTCAGTTCGCAGGCAGCGGCTATCGACTGGAATGACTGGAGCGGGCTGCCGAAGTGTTACAAGCTAGAAGTGGTTAGTGATTATCACTCGCGACGCGCACGCGACTACTGTCTGACTAGATGTCGGGGAAAGCACTCTATTAAGCAACGTGTGATACTCGAATGTCGGCGGCTGAGTAATTACCCGAGATTGATGTCTCCATTTTATATATAGTGCGAGCAGCACCGATATCTCGACTACCGGTTTTATTATTGCTCTCGACCTCTGCGTTTTATTATTGTAATCTACTACGCCGCCGCTCCGCCACTTTTGTCACCCGAGAGATAATAATGGCGTAATTATTTCATTCCGAATAAAACGCCTTTGGCATATCATTCTAGTAACGATACCGAATTGCATGATCGGGAGATTCAATCAATCGCTCAACGAGTCAGTGTTTTCAAGAGGGGCGGTATCCAGGTAACCAAGGTGTGCTGCTTGCTTGTAGATACAACTAGTAGTTACTACCTGGTTTCTTCACAGACACGATTGAAGGTTTTTTAAATCTTTTTTTTTTAAATCTAAACAAATTGGACGAATGATTTTCTGCAGTGCCTTTTTTTGTGCAATTAAATGGATATTTAAAAGCTACGTGGTGCGTGATGGAAATGACTCTGCCGGCTGAAAATATATGATTATTTTCCTAAAAATTCAAGAAAAAAAACCGATACAAATATAATGACCCCAAGGCTCACCGTTCAAGAGTTTTAGCTCGATCACATCAGATTTGCTTGCTGTTTTGGATATGTATCGTTTGTGGTTGATGCAGCTTCAAGGCCAGAAACAAAAAAAAAACATATCAACAACGAACACGTAAAAAGAAAGAACCCATTTTATTAGATTTGAAATTCAAAAAGACATTAAAACTATATCACTTCATTAAAATATTTTTAAGCAGAGTGCACAGGGAGAGATTTGAAAGGATACGTTTTATGCACACTGCTTGATCCTAGTTATTCTAAGTGCACGGGGAGAGATTTGAAAAGATATGTTTCATGCACACTGCTTGATCCTAGTCTTATTCTAAGTGCACAGGGAGAGATTTGAAAGGACATGTATGCACACTGCTTGATCCTAGTCTTAACCACAGTGCACACGGGTAGATTTAAATGGATATGTTGTATGCACACTGCTTGATCCTAATCTTAACCACAGTGCACAGGGAGAGATTTGAACGGATATGTTGTATGCACACTGCTTGATCCTAGTCTTAACCACAGTGCACGGGGAGAGATTTGAACGGATATGTTGTATGCACACTGCTTGATTCTAGTCTGAACCACAGTGCACAGGCAGAGATTTGAACGGATATGTTGTATGCGCGCTGCTTGCTACAAGTCGATCAAGCACAGTGCACAGAGAGAGAGATTTGAATGCATATCTTGTATGCACACTGCTTGCTACATGTTGATCAAGCACAGTGCACAGGGAGAGATTTAAACGCATATCTTGTATGCGCACTGCTTAATACATGTCAATTGAAGGTCCCAACATGTGTTTTTTTTGTGGTTGTAGGTATTCTTAGAAAAAATAGTTGGATAAGCAAATTTTCAAACTTATGATGTTATAACCATGACCTAATTATTTAAAAAAGTTTATTCTTTATGATTTTAGCAACACTGATATAACCACAGTTTGATCACCCACGGGCGACACACGTGTTATACTGTCGTATGGTTTAAATGTTCATAATATTCAAGGTTGCAATTCTGACCTAGTAAAACAATATGACCTTACAAAAATGAAGCTCAATCCTATCCAATATTTTTTAAATTACACACATTATTTTGCACCGATACTGTTGTACGTATTTCAAGAAATCTATCTTCCCACTGGATAATTTGATGTAAAACGTGTAAATAAAATTTAGGGTATTTGAATTATTTTGTATCAGGAAAGCATTGATGGTTTCATTTTTACAATGAGACTGAACAAATCAATAAAACAAATAATGTATACGGGCTAATAAACACAATTTTGTATTGAGAATGAAATAGTAACTTTGTAAAAGACCACATATTTATATAGAATAGTGTCTGCTAAAATACATTATAGGTAGGTATTTTATGCGATAGAGAGAATTAAAAAGCTTATTTTTATAGTTTGATTTTCTCAATCACATACACATTTAAAAAAAATTACACACGTACGAGTGTACATACGTGGACGATTTGTAGCGAATATTATAATAACATCGATTTTATCATCACGAATACCTAGGTAGGTACTCTTATAAATTTGTCGCTAAAATATAACTATTAATTTTACCAACGTGATTGTTTTTTAAATCGCCAATGCACCTTTCGAGAAAAAATGAGGTTATGAGATATGAATCCGGAGATTTTGGCTAACTATGCACTTAAGCAGACACTCTTCCAATTGACATTCGCAGTCTTTCTTTCATATCTTATGTACACAAATCAATTAATAAATAATAATAAATAAATTCCTCTCACAAGATATATTTATGTTTATATGTATTATAAATGCTTGCTTATAAAATGACGAAATTGTTATTTTTGTTTAAATCATCAATATCGTTTGATTGATCATGTGCAATTAACTAATATGTCTTAGTTTATGTGTGCTTGAAGTTTATCTTGTAATATTTTTCTGTGGTAAATTGACTAGTGCAATGGTTAAACCAAGATATTTGTGAAAAGAACCAGCCATACTGATGCTGCCGACATCATCTGAGAATAGTTTCGTCTAGACAGTGCGCGACGGGTGCCTGAGGCTAACGTCATATCAAGTAATAGTTGAATTTTAATAGAAAGACCCGAATATATTACTATAGGCATAATTGATTTCATACGCCCTATTTTGCACTTTTGACTGGAAAATGATTTATTTTATTGTTGCGAACGCAAACCGCACGCTGTCTGGACGATGCAAATAGACTTTTAGTCTTAGATGCTGAGTTTTTTGTTGGTGCGCAGAATAATTGAAATGCATGTATAAAACAGGCTCATGGTTATGTTTTGTATGTACCTATATATGTTAAGAGATGGCAATCGATCTGTAATTGGAAATCATCCTCATATGTAAGTAAGTTCTCAAGATGGTTAAATACGTATCTTGAAAAATTGCCAGTATAGCCACCACATTATATTGATTATGAATAAGATCTGTACTGGTCAACAACTTGCTCGAATTCAAGAATCTGTTTGCCCTGTACAGACAGTCCAACTTCGTAAATGATATATTCACTCAAAGGCGTCGATAGAGTCTGAAATACATTTAACATGTTCACTCCAAGCATCTCAGTAGAGTCTTTGCAAGGGATGATGTTAATATCGATGTGTACAAAACACACATTAATCGCTTTACTTTTGAAACGTTGCGTTGATAATTGACTATGTTGGTTCTGTGCTATATATGATAAATGATTTTTTTACTGCCTTCTGAGATCCACTATTAAATATAACTTTTCCAATTATTATTGGGTAAAGGAGTTCACTTGACAACTTTCGTGGTAAAGTGGTGCCAAGCTTATTGAACACGGTCGCTATTTCGAAACAAATTTAATTTGTATTTTTGTTTCCAATTTATATGGGAACAAAAATACAAATTATATGTAACATATATTCTCCATTTCTTCAACGAAAATATGGAACAGAAAATAAAACGATATAAATATAGGCTGCCATCTTTGTAATGGTATGCAAAGCCCTACCCAGTTTGTAATACATTTTCGGTAGCTCAATTGGCAGAGACGTTACTCCTGGATAGAAGGTTCCGAGTTCGAGCCTCGGTCGCAACCTAAGCAATTTAATTCTCCACCCATATATCTAACATTAGAAACATAAAAATCAAAAGGTCCTTTAAAAGCAAAATCATTACTAACCTTAAATGCCAAGCTTAATTTATTTTTTATTATGTATATAGTATATTTTCAAAATTATCATTTACCAGGTAGCTAAAAAAACACTTTTACAAATTCTAACATAGGCGTATGCCTAGTGGGATAGACAATGTTCCAACCAAAAAACAAATAGTTCCATTAAAACAAATAAATAAAAAAAATCTTTTTGTATTTTGTGTGTTTTCTGTTTCATATTTGAAGATTATTGATATTATTTGAATAATAAATATCAAAGTAATAAGCATAAAGCCTTAAATTTAAGTCTAATTTAAATATTCTCCATTCAGCCTTATAACATTCCTCAAATGAGGATGGTGTGCTGCGAGCTGTTATAACCCTTATGAGGTATCATAAAAAAATGCTTATTGTTTTCATCTGCCAGATCCTGACTGTATCGAACGTGTCTAGAATAATCTAGTTATAAGATTGAAAAATATTTCTGTCCTCTCCCGGTGCGACAGTAGCCCAATAAATGCTATGCCAACAGCTACTTGCCGACACTCGGGAGAAAAATATATATACGCACTAGGATAAATTGTAAATATTTATGTTAACACATCAATGTAAACTCCACGGGCCTAACCCTTTTGTAGCTTGGATATTGAAGTCCGCAGAGGATCAACACACTCAGCCGCTCATGTTAATAAGCATGAGCTAACAGCTACATTAGAGGAAGATCTCAAAAACGTTATCTTCTCTTTCGGCGCTACTGGATTATATATTAAACAGGTCACGAGTCTCCTCTGACCACTAACGGGACTTTTTCCTCAAACCCCGCCACCCTACTTGGCCCAAAAGCGGTCAAAACGGACGTCTCTGCCCGATTCACGCAGGTGTCTCGTACTTCCACCGACCCGGCCCGGATTGGTTGAACCGATTTTTGGCCGTTTTGAAACTCAGACAGACGGCAAAACGCCGTCTCGATTACAGACTTTTCTGCTCAATTTTGTACACAACGGCAGACGCAAGCCAAATAAATATCACCAATCTGTTTATATACAAATTCTGAACATTATGAGATAAAAATATAATACAATGTACTCCAGGAACTCCCCGTTATCGTCCGAACTCTAGAACCTGTAAAGAGATTCGCGGACATGTAAAAAACCTAAAACATTTTTCTGTGACTCAATAAAAATTCTTGAGACAAAGTAGGTTAGGCAGAGTGATAGGCAATTTAATAAACTAGAACTAGATTTTTGTTTACTGTTCTACAAAAAAATCTGGGACGACGGGCAGATAGACAAAGTTAACGCAGAGCGAACTAGTCACCCCACTCCGGCGAAATTCGGGCCAGACACCGATTCCCGGCTCCGGGTATAAATACAGGGTGCAAACCGATACTGGCACTCTGCTCTCAGCGCCCGCCGCCTTCACTCACTCTGCCCAGCCGTCTTCTCTCGCATTTGGACCTTGACCTGCTCTTTGATTTCGCCCCCTGACCCGTTCTCTCCGCAGCTCGAAGTGATTCCTCGCCAGCCGGAACCGGATCCAGAAGTCACCGTCTCAGAGAAGTATCAGCGTCACTGAGAAGCCAAACGTCTTTTTCAAGACGAGGGGATTTCGATTTGGAAGGTTTTTTCTGCGTGCCAGTTCCCTATTGCTAATTACTTTTTTTATTTTTTGTGCAGGTCCCTTCCGTCCCGTACAAATTGGTCCTTCCTGAGCCGGATCTACGCAGCACTCCTTCAATCCTGCCCCAGCTGAGATGCCTTCGCTACGCAGTGGCCGCAAGGCCTCGACTTCATCCGGGACATCGCGATCCGGCTCCTTCTACAAGCAGGCGCACATGCGCGCCACCGGAGCCCGAGCCCTGAGGCCCTGCTGAGACGCTTGCCCCGCCGAGCCAACCAGAGACGCCCCCCCAACGAGCCTCGCAGCCGCGGACCTCTGCTGAGCATCTTGTGGCAGCCCTGGAGCCCGCTCAGGCCCACGCTGTCCTCCCGGCCCCCTTTACTGAGAGAGCCCGCAGACTTCTGACAGCGAGACAGCAACCGAGGACACAATCCGGTTGCTGCGCCGTGATCTGCAGACACGAGACAAGCAGCACGCCAAGCAGATAACCGAGCTACTCGCGGCCCTAGCAGCGGCAACGCAGAGGCCCGCAACTAGCCGCCAAGCAGTTACCTACGATGCCCCCGGAGCTCCCGTCTGGCGACCGGCTCGCCCGCTACCGCAGGCATTTGACCAGGCTGGGACCGAGCTACGGCCCCCTCCACCCGGCCGCCGGGCCGGGGCCCACGATGTCTATGAGCTCCCGTCTGGCGACCGCTCGCCCGCTGCCGCAGGCATTTGACTCCTCAGGCTGGGACCGAGCTACGGCCCCCACCCGGCCGCCGAGCCGGGGCCCACGATGTCTATGAGCTCCCGTCTGGCGACTGCTCTCGCCCGCTGCCGCAGGCATTTGACCATGCTGGGACCGAGCTACATGGCCCCCCACCCGGCCGCCGAGAGCCGGGCCCTACGATGTCTATGAGCTCCCGTCTGGCGACCGCTCGCCCGCTGCCGCAGGCATTTGACCATGCTGGGACCGAGCTTACGGCTCCCTCCACCCGGCCGCCGAGCCGGCCCTACGATGTCTATGAGCTCCCGTCTGGCGACTGCTCTCGCCTCGCTGCCGCAGGCATTTGACCATGCTGGGACCGAGCTACGGCTCCCCCTACCTTGGCCGCCGAGCCGGGCCCTACGGATGTCTATGAGCTCCCGTCTGGCGACTGCTCTCGCCCGCTGCCGCAGGCATTTGACCATGCTGGGACCGAGCTACGGCCCCCCCCACCCGGCCGCCGAGCCGCGGCCCACGATGTCTATGAGCTCCCGTCTGGCGACTGTTTCTCGCCCGCTGCCGCAGGCATTTGACGCGGCCCATGCCGGGACCTACTTCCCCCCTCTACCGCAACATACCGAGGGCGCACCCAGCGCCGGCGCCGCGGAGCTATTCGGCGGTTGTGGCCGGCATTCATACACGCCCGGTGCCCGCTGCAGGATTGGGACAACCTACTAGTGTACCCGGACCCGCTCCTGATACACGTGCAGTGCCCGCTGTGGGATTAGGAAAGCCCTCCTATTCACACTACCCTGAGCTCCAGCCTAGCAGACCGATGGCCCGCCCCTGAGATTCCGAGTACGAGCCAACAGCGGCCAGCCTCCTCCAGCCAGGCTTTTCGCCGCTATTTCCGATGCCACCGACAGCCGATGACACAGCGCGGCACACCCGGGATTGGGTGCAAGGATCGGACCAGTGGGCGCACATTGCCTCAGTAATGGCAGAGGCATTCCGTGCGTCCCGGGCACAAGATAGCCCACGCACGGTCGAGGATGAATCGCGAATGGCTGCCCTCATCGCCAGGCAGACAACGGCAAAGGATTTGCCCGTCTTTTCCGGCGATCCTCTCTCGAGTGGCCTACATGGAAGGTACATGCAGTCGACCGCCACCTGCCGAATGACGTCAGCGGAGAATCTGATCCGACTGCAGCGCGCACTACGAGGCAAAGCTCGAGAAGCTGTCGGCCCACTGCTAATGGACCCCCGCACAGGTCTCGGAGATACTTGTTGTTCTCGAGCAACGGTATGGCGGCGCCAGCCTATAGCCGCACTTATGATGGAGAAGGCGAGAAAGCTGCCTTTCTGACGGCAGAATCATCATTGAGTCATTGGCGGACTTCTCCGGCACGGTGCAGAACCTGGTGACGTCACTCCGGATGCTAAAAAAACGGAGGGCTACCTCACCAATCCTACCCCCTGCTGACTGACGTCACGGCTAAGATGCCTTGCACCCTGCGACTGGCCTGGCTACTGGAGGTACGCGGAATACCGGACCGGCCACGATGTCGCAACTGTCTGAATTCCTCAAGGGTGTCACCAACGCCATCCCAAACAGCGGGATGATTGACCCCCTGCGAATACGGCCCCCCGTCGCGAGCAAGTCCACGCCGGTGTTTGTGAGAATAGTGAAAGCAACAGTGACAGTGACATTAAAGACGAGCCGCGCGACGAAAGAATCGCGAGTGAACGCTTGCGCATTCGCAACCGAGAGATTACGAGTGTACAAGTGCACGCCGGCTCTGGCGATGTCGCAGTGTCGCGTAAACGAAAGAACAGTGGCGGCACAACAAGTAAGGCGAAGCGAGAGGCGCCGAGCCAAACAAACAATAGAACGCGAGTGAACACCCGCAGCAGGCAAAAGTGACCCGCACAACGAAATCGGACAGTTGCGTTCAGTGTGGCGCAACAAATCACACCGTATCGCAGTGCGCCGAGTTCGCCGCGAAGAGCTTTGTGGTCCGGTGGGAATTCGTGCGGGAAAAACGCCTGTGCCGGAAGTGCTTCGGGGAGCATCACTCCCGAGACTGTACGACGACAACCTGGTGCGGCGTAGGAGGTTGCAGCTCCCCGCACCACCGCCTCCTCCACGATCCCGAATTCAAAGGGAAAGGGAGTGAAGTGAACGCCAGACAATGGACCAGAGTATGTCCTTCTGAAAATTGTGCCAGTAGTGTTGTGCGCTCCCCACGGGAACGGAAGTATCAGTGTTCGCGCTCCTGGATGAAGGCTCACAGTGACGCTCGTCGACTCTGACACCGCAACACACACATCGGCGCAGACGGGCCGGTCCGCGGTCTACGGATCCACGGTGCCAAAGGGATGTGCACCTCCGACACCCTCTCCCGCCGAGTCAAGCTGTCAATAAGAGGCGTGGATAGCGAGGACACTTTATCGGATCACGGCTAAAGCACAATAATAGCAAACCTTAGCCCGCCCGAACAACAAATTACCTGAGAGAGGTACGTCACCCCGACACTCCCTGATAGGGCAAGATAACGCCCACCTGATTGTGTCACGCGAGGTGTGAGGGCCGCGGCACTACGCGAATGATGTCGCGGACTGCACTAGGGTGGATAACTCATGGGGGAATTGACACCGGCAGCAACAACACCACGCTACAGTTAGAGACGGCCGCGGATATTCGCTTACGGGAGCTAGTGAAGACGAATTTCGCCATCGACTCTCTCGGCGTGACATCCGCTGTCAGAGTTAAGGCTGAAGCGAGCAGAAAGCCATCGCAATAATGACCGAGACGAGACCCGCCCTCTGCCCACTGGGTGGGAAAACCGGTCCAAGGCGTGGCGCGACCCAGAAGCCACCCTACCCGACAACCGGCAGTGCGCGCTAAAAACGGCTGCAGCTACTGGAGAGAAAAAAGCAAGAGATGCTGCCTCACTGACTGCGGACTCAGCCATCATGGCTATACAAAGGATGACCGCCCGAAGGGGGCAACCCACAGTCATGTACTCGGACAATGGGACAAATTTCCACGGAGCCGATGCCGAGATGAGAGACGCCCTGATGTCACTGAGCCAGGATGACAGAGTGATTGACGCTTTAACTACCCGGGGTATCGAATGGAGTTTTATCCCACCAATGACTCCTCATATGGGGGAGCTTGGGAGAGACTAGTGAGGTCGGTTAAACGAGCCCCGAGCGCTACACTCAAGGAGAGGGCGCCTAAAGAAGAGACCCTGCTGACGGCATTAGCAGAGGCAGAATTTGTGGTAAACAACAGACCACTTACCCACGTCTCAGTAGACCCCCGAGACGAGGAGCCCCTGACGCCCAATCACTTCTTACTTGGGTCCGCCGGAAAACGCCCCCAGCTATCCCTCTACGACAGGAAGGAGGAAGAGATCTGCCTTCGCCGTCAGTGGCGCATCGGGCAACAGCTTGCTGACATGTTCTGGAGACGGTGGCTACGGGAATACTTGCCCACCATGGCCGCCCGCCAAAAATGGCACAACCTAGCCACGCCTATTCAGAAGGATGACTTGGTTATCATAATGGACCCTGCATTACCCCGAAATAGCTGGCCACGCGGCCGAGTCCTTGAAACCAAACCAGCCGCTGACGGACAAGTCAGGACGGCGCGAATACAGACGAGTTCCGGAATTTATGAGAGGCCAGCGGTTAAGCTCGCTGTGATTCTCCCAGCCCCAACACCACTACCCCGCGCCGGTGACCACTGCCGACGACTACCTCCAAGATGACCGCCTCCAAGATGACCA
Organism: Drusus annulatus; assembly: GCA_022651775.1. Taxonomy (NCBI): domain Eukaryota; kingdom Metazoa; phylum Arthropoda; class Insecta; order Trichoptera; family Limnephilidae; genus Drusus; species Drusus annulatus. Next base: position 189,057 of record JAGWCC010000942.1, read on the forward strand.
CCTCCAAGATGACCACCTCCAAGAGCGGATGACCACCTCCAAGATGACCACCTCCAAGATGACCACACAGCCACGACCCGCCAGACCTAGGCGTAAGCCAAACACCACCAGGATATCCGCCCCTAAGATGACCCCCTCAATGATGAAACGACCGACCAGACCCAGACGCGGAAAGCACCACCAGAAGAGGACACGCCCGAAGGACTAGTAGGTTGCAGCCGATACTGCACCGGGGGGAGTGTATCGAACGTGTCTAGAATAATCTAGTTATAAGATTGAAAAATAATTCTGTACTCTCCCGGTGCGACAGTAGCCCAATAAATGCTATGCCAACAGCTACTTGCCGACACTCGGGAGAAAAATATATATACGCACTAGGATAAATTGTAAATATTTATGTTAACACATCAATGTAAACTCCACGGGCCTAACCCTTTTGTAGCTTGGATATTGAAGTCCGCAGAGGATCAACACACTCAGCCGCTCATGTTAATAAGCATGAGCTAACAGCTACATTAGAGGAAGATTATATTAAATTAAACAGGTCACGAGTCTCCTCTGACCACTAACGGGACTTTTCCTCAAACCCCGCCACCCTACTTGGCCCAAAAGCGGTCAAAACGGACGTCTCGCTCCGATTCACGCAGGTGTCTCGTACTTCCACGACCCGGCCCGGATTGGTTGAACCGATTTTGGCCGTTTTGAAGCTCAGACAGACGGCAAAACGCCGTCTCGATTACAGACTTTTCTGCTCAATTTTGTACACAACGGCAGACGTACAAGCAAATAAATATCACCAATCTGTTTATATACAAATTCTGAACATTATGAGATAAAAATATAATACAATGTACTCCAGGAACTCCCGTTATCGTCCGAACTCTAGAACCTGTAAAGAGATTCGCGGACATGTAAAAACCTAAAACATTTTTCTGTGACTCAATAAAAATTCTTGAGACAAAGTAGGTTAGGCAGAGTGATAGGCAATTTAATAAACTAGAACTAGATTTTTTGTTTACTGTTCTACAAAAATCTGGGACGACGGGGCAGATAGACAAAGTTAACGCAGAGCGAACTAGTCACCCCCACTCCGGCGAAATTCGGGCTAGACACCGATTCCCGGCTCCGGGTATAAATACAGGGTGCAAACCGATACTCGGCACTCTGCTCTCAGCGCCCGCCGCCTTCACTCACTCTGCCCAGCCGTCTTCTCTCGCATTTGGACCTTGACCTGCTCTTTGATTTCGCCCCCCTGGACCTGTTCTCTCCGCAGCTCGAAGTGATTCCTCGCCAGCCGGAACCGGATCCAGAAGTCACCGTCTCAGAGAAGTATCAGCGTCACTGAAGCCAAACGTCTTTTTTCAAGACGAGGGGATTTCGATTTGGAAGGTTTTTTCTGCGTGCCAGTTCCCTATTGCTAATTACTTTTATTTTTTGTGCAGGTCCCTTCCGTCCCGTACACTGACAATTGAATAAATTATCATCAACAAATATCACGTGGCAACGTCCGACGTATCTATGCAATATATTGATTTTTGACATTGGGCTCAATTAAATTGACAAGACAATCTGCATATTTAAAGATCCACTTGAACTTATTAAACATATTTTGCATTATGTAATTTTGTCGATTATTTCACCGCGCTGCAAGCTGATGTTAAACGTGACCAATGTATCTTCATCTATTGAAAGAGATTTCATCTACCAAGTGAGTGAACACTGCCAATCATAAATGAAAACAATATTTGTGAAAAATAACATAATCTACTGTAAACACTAGCCATGAATGTCGTTAAATGTTAAAAGTGAAAGTACGTCATAAAATAAATACATATTTGGTGATATTTTTTAAAACTAAACTTAATGTAATTTCATACATTTCGATTGTAGGAAATACATAATCAATAAGAAACAATAACATATTTTGCGTCATACGATGAATTACCAAAATGTTTAAATATTTTTTTTTCTTTTTCGAAAAATTTTCTAAATTATTTCGAAAATAAGAAGGTAATGATGCCATGGTGTTACTTGTAATAACCAGTTGCCGGAAGAGCGTTTTGGTGGCATTGGCAGCTTCAAGTTTAATCTCAGAATAAGAAGTAAATTATGGTGACTTGAGGAAACAAAACATGGAAAAAATACAAAAATTGAATCACATACTATCATAATTAGGTGTTTAATAATGCTATTTTAAAACTTTACATTTAAAAAAATTAAAAATAGTATAAATAATCTAAAACACAAATATGAAACAGAAAAAGACAGAAAATAAAAATAAGACAATGGTCACAACCGAGACTCGTACTCGGATCCTCTTCTCTATCCGAGAGTAACGCCTTAACCATCACGACCATTAGGGTCTTATTAAAAAGTGGGATTTTAATTGATCTTATATTTTCATTTTTGTTAGCCATCTTTAAAGCTTTAATACTAATTAATGCTTTAAAGTTATTTCCAATTTCAATTATATACTTTATATGAGAACTGTCGAACTGCTGAATTGCGCTACATTTTATAAAAGAATCCCGTAAAGGTAAAACTTAACACCTACTGTAATAGTTCAGCCACTTCCATTATACTAGAACGAAAGTTTGAAACGTTAACAGATTTTTTTTCTCCTTTTGCAACCTCATAAAAAAGAAAGGGTCGTATCCGGATAGGAAAAATACGAATCAAAAACGCCACTGCTACCACCAAACACTTTTCTTTCATATGCGCGTGTAAACATTTCTATAATTTTTGTAATTCACTATAACATCTAACAACATGCAGATTTTAAGATACGTTATTTATGTCTGCATTGATGTTTTACAGTTGTATTTTATAAACAAAATAAGTCTAGTCGGGATACTTAACATATCTAAATAAAAACTTACTAACTGGACTGGCTAGTAGTTCTATGACAAGCTTACCGCCGCTTAGTGTTTATAAACAGAATAAAATGAAAGAAAAGTAGTTTGAAACTAGTAAGATAAGATAATTTAATTAACACACTTAATGCGTATTTTAGAATAGGGATACAAAATTACGATTTGTAATCTTAGGTCAATTTGTGATTTTTACTTTTTATAGTTAAGACCGCACAAGAATCCAAACTGCTCCCAATTATCTGGAGCCAGTAGGACTACGGCATCCCCAATTGAGGTATGTTGCGAGGCTGATAGGAGTGAAGAGGGAGAGGAGACGGGGAAGAGAAAGGTTGGGAAGGATCTGGCTATTCAGATCTGGTCAACAAACATGGCTAAAGTCATTTCAAGCAACGTTTCGATTCTGAATGTTGGTCTGTCACCAGGGCGATACATAGAGTATCTACCACTCTGGAATGTGCCGAAAATATATTACATATTATTTTATATGTATTAAATGTGTTGTGACACATACTAATTAAATTAAATGTATTTGGACACGCCGGGTTTGAACCTGCGACCTAAATGTAAGTCTTAAAATTTTCGAAGGAAGCAAACACTTTGTAGCTTGACATTATAATTTTAAATAAAAAATAATTTTGTTTTAAGCCACTTTATTTATACACATATAACAATTCGACCGGTTTCGGTTAGACTTAACCTTCATCAGGAACGTATAAGTATAAACTTTATCGTTTATACTTATACGTTCCTGATGAAGGTTAAGTTTAACCGAAACCGGTCGAATTGTTATATGTGTATAAATAAAGTGGCTTAAAACAAAATTATTTTTTATTTAAAATCTTAAAATTTTGTTCTAAGTATGACGCTTCGTTAGAGTTTTTGTCCTTTTTGTACAAATGAAAACTCTATCACAAAGAACATAGGTATTCCGAACAATTTTTTATTATTTTACAAACAGATTTTTAAATTGTTTATTTTATAATTTGTTTATAGTATTTTTAGTTTTTGTGTTTAATTTGTAGAACTCCATTTTAATTTTTATATAATTCAATTGAATTAAATTTAATATTATTATTATTGAGTTCTGCTATTTTAAGTTTTTTATTTTAGTTTTTAGTGACAGCTGTTTCGGCGTTTAAGATTATAACTATCTAAAAACTAAAATAAAAACTTAAAAAAAAACTTAAAATAGCAGAACTCAATAATAATAATATTAAATTTAATTCAATTGAATTATATAAAAAAAATAAATTATAATTTGTCATTATTATTATCATTATCGCGTCCTTTGCTTTATCTTGTCATGAACCTACATAAAATGATACGATACAAATTGATAATAATACGTGCCATGAAGCAAAGCTGTTTAAAAAGACTCATAATTATCTTTATCAAAGTCGTAAAATGGAACAAATTATTTCGATCTTGGCATTCTCCCCAGGCAGCTTTTGTAAATATTTATTACTAAACGGGATTTTCAGTGCATTACCAAAATTAATTCATAACCACAACATTTGCGGGCCGCTTTAAAAAATGGTTCAACGCCTGTTTTATTTCAGCCTGTTTACTCAATTGATAAACATAAATTTAAATGTATGTAGTCGTTCCTTGTATTTGGGATATGAATAGGTTTAAGAAAACATTATCGAAGTTCGTGAAAATCGGGGTAGGAAGCCTATTTGAACTGCTAACCTGCTACTCGTACCACGAAAGCCGTGCTGTTCACCTTCTTGTGAGCTAGGAAGACTAGTGAATAGATTTGGAGCAAGAATACAGAGGTAGCCGACATCACTGTCACTGACGGCCTCCATGGTCGAGTGGAAAGACGCTCGACTCCGAATCCAAAGGCCGCGGGTTCGTACCCGGCGTGCGCAATTAACTTTTATTTAACTAATATGTATTATAACACATTTAATTAATATAAAATGATATAATATATATTTGAGGCACGTTCCAGAGTGGTAGATACTCTAAGTATCGCCCTGGTAAAAGACCACTATTAAGAATTGAACTGTTGGTTTAAATGGCCTTAGTCGTGTTCGGTGACCAGATCTGAATAGTTATATATTTCCCAACCTTCCTCTTCCCCATCTCCTTCCCCTCCCCACTACCTTCAACCTCACAACATACCCCGACAATTGGGGATGCCATAATTCCACTGGCTCTAGGCGGTTGGAAGCGGATGGGACTCTTGCGCGGTATTTACTATAAAAAAAACAAAACTATCTCTAGTAGGGCTGTGCTGGGCACGTAGCATGGCTGAAAGGTGATTATTGAAAATCCAATATTATTGGATAGTGTCATTGGTTGGAAGAGATAAACATCAGACAGAAGGTACATAAAGAAGATGTTTTGATGTCATGTGTAGGAAACGAAAACGAAAACAAAAAGAATTTCTAGTTTGTTTTTTTTTGATACATCATAATATTAACTTCTTTTGGGAGGTTGGTGCAAATAAATTTATTTTAAAAAGTTATTGGTGATATTCTTTTTTTTTTTAATTAATACAAATAAATCTTTATTTTTCTTAACAGAATTATTTCACAGGTATGACAACTGAACTACTAATATATATTTTTTAAGAAATACAAAGATTCCCGGGTTACAAATAACCTGAAAATATAAAAAAACTCCCACTGCCATTATAATAAGCGGAAGATGTTATTTGTGAAACTATGGAGCAGTGGAATTGAACTCACGACGCCTGGGTGGGAATCCGACGCGTTTGTCCACTCAGTTACTAACCGGTAGATTTAATAATATCATTTTTCAAAACTTTATTCCACTAATTTTTACTAATACCTAACCGGTTTCACCTTATGACGGACATTTTCAGACTGGTATAATTTTAAGTAAATCTATGATATATATAATATATACTATTGTACATTATAAATGTATACTAGCGTTGAGAAAAACTTCAATGTTTTGTGAATGCTTCACGAATTTCTAGTTCTTTAAAATGAACCATTCGCAGTGAACACTTCAATTGAGGTCGAACTCGCGAGAAAGAGATTTGAATTGATCCGGTTATTTATTCAGTCCTTTTTGGAACCGGTATGACATGAGTGAACGCTAAAATGAATGAAAAACTACCAACTTCACTTGAAGTATTTGTTCAATGAACAATGAATGAAGTAGGAACTGTTGTCAAAAGAAGTAGTTCTTTCAAACCGGTCACAACGCTAATGTATACATATACTATTATATATGTTAACATCTGTGACTTGGGGTTTTGTTTTATTGCTGGCAGAGGCGGCTTTATAATTACATTAAAAAATACCTTCGAGTAGCTTTATCACCTTCTGAGAGACGGGTTACATAGCGATGCGTTAGATGCGTCTGTGGGTGACCTACTCACCTACTCATGAGTTGTTTTCCTTTTGTGACTGATTGTAAAAGTATTAAAACAAAATGCTGTCCCAGAGATAAAAAAAACTAATACATGATAACATTTTTTTTGATAATGATTATTTTTTTTAGTTTATATATTTAAATTTACTACCTACCTATAGATACCAACATATTATAACGTTTTATTATATGATTAGCATGAGTTAGGAAAACATTTGTTTTTGTACTACTACCTTACATTATTATATATAAGATAAGCAAGCGATTTGAGAACATTACATCATAGTGTCTCTTCTTTCAAGACACGAATGTTACTGATTGATAACTTTAACGACTGGGACATTTAACTATGTTATTTATGTATTTTTCTTCCGGTGTACGTGTTTAAATGATTGACTTTCTTCAGCAAAATGAACACATACATAATTTCACCACAGCTCCCAGCTATTAAACTTTTAACAGTTGCGGTGTTCGTACTGTAAATATGAACAAATTAAAAATACACTTTAATTACTACTAGAAAAATGGATGGCATTGGTGAAAAGTTAAAAATCTTTAAGATTCATACCACAGTTGCAATAAATAAAAAATTCTGTTCAAAAGAAAGTTGTGTTCGTGTCCTATAAAAACACTCTCGAACGGAGAACTCTGGCGTCTTGAAATAAAAACGGTATGTTTCGGTCAAATGTTTTTATTAAGATAAAATTATAGAATGAATAATAGTGTATATATATTGACGACAACTATGTACTATTTGTTAATAAAATATTGTACAGTTGACTGACCTTCTTTGTTGCAACTCATCCAGTTTAACATTCCTTGCCGTAGACTCACCGGATTGCTGTTCCCCAATCATCACTCTACTAATTATAAGTATCGTTCTCCACTGCCCAGAATGACGAGACTTGTTAACTCAAGACATGGTCATTACATTTTTGGTACCAGTCTAAATGATTTTTGTCATTTTGTACGACTACTAAAACCTTGTCGAGGGTTTGACTTGAATGTTCCTTCAAATGTATATTTGAGTGGTATTTTTGTCATTGCTTCCTTAAAATACTATGTATGTGCTGTTATTTTTCTGTTTTTTAATCCCATTTTGTGTTGTGTATTTATTTTGTAATTGGGCAATAGTCCGTTAGTTTATAATAAATAAAAATAGAAGAGAGAGCAATGATCTTTTTAACAATTTTCGTGTTTTTTAGAGGGAAAAAATTATGTAAGTCTTTAATATTGAAATAAAATTTAAATAAAGGATACGGTTTTCAGAGTAATTCATATGAAACTGATAATGAAATAGTTAGTAACACTTTTTTGTAATGTAAAAATGCGAATTAGAAAGTTATTATATCTGACAATTTACCCGATATACGAGTACACATGCCGTCTTACTTATTAGATTTTTACGTGCTGACTTAGCGTTGGTTTAGTTACACCGGACCTAGGCCATTAAATTAGACAGATAAGCCGTGGTTTTATCGATATTCCGACATTATAGCACGCGCAACATTTACATATCGTTTATAAGTAAGGGGGATGGCGTATAGGTAGATTTGTTTATAAATTTATAGCGTGATTCAAGCTATTTTAGTTAATTATATCTGATGTAGTAGGAAATTAAGTAGGGATAATAAATATTAGCTTGTTATATTCACATCATATTACGTTATGCAGAAAGTTACTAATCCATTGAAGTTATAAGATAAATATTACCTTATTATTAGAAGCTTTAAATCTGTATGTGTGAAATAAGGTCAGAGGTTTAGGTGATAGGCAACATTGTAATAAAATGCGCAATTGGCCGAAAAGCCATAAAAAATGTGTTTACTAATGTGAAGTTTAAACTGTTTATTGTTGTTCAATAACGTCAAATAAAGATTACTTAACTTTATTGCCTTTTTACGACTTTGGGTACATATTCAAATCCAATAATAATTAATTTATCTCAAATAATTTTGCGAAATTTTGTTTACATAAGATTTTTTTTTTTTTTTTTAAAGATTGGAAAAAATACAATTTCTTTGTTATTTGATGTGTAAGTAGGTTCCTAATTATTATATACAATATACGAATAAAAAATGTAATCCCACACAAGAGTTTCAACTACCTGGGGAACTATGACACACCCATCATCTGGGGTTAACTGTGATGCTGGAGGAAGTTGGAGAGAGGAATTTAAAAGGAAGGTTGAGAGACTTTGATTACTGATTGTCCATAAAACTAACCAAAACTATTCTACAGTGTTTTAACCTCTAGGGCGAGGTAAAAATGTGACATATATGTATTATATTAAAGGGTGAATGCAAGAACTTCATTAATGAAGGACTGAAGGCTGTTGGCGCAAATAAAAAAAGTCAAAATAAGCGAAGCTAGAAGTCCACAATGGAGTGCTTATACCAACCCTGATGTATGGTGGTGAGGCATGTTAGATCTAAGATTTCTCAATACAAATTGTAAATTCTATAATTTTATGTATGTTTTCTCTCGGCTCGCTCGGCCGCAAATGAGACAAGAGGTTGGCCTTGAGGCTAAAATCCCCTAGACCCAGGCTGCGAATAACGCAAACGCGAGCGGCCTAGAGCGGATCCTCACGACCGAGCTTCGCAAGTCTCAGCGCGGACCGAGGCGAGAGAAATCAATCTGTCTGACCTTATAACGGGAGCCAGGTCAATCACACGACCCAATAAATTATACCGTCGTAAAGGCCTGACTCCCAGCTACAAAAACAATGTAATTTCATATATGTAAATGTTAGGCTAAGTTAGTAATTAAGATTTTTAGTCCAAAAAACGGGCACCTTTTTGTACTTGTGTTTAAAAAATGTATTTCTTAACTTAATAAAAATGATGGAAGAGTGTGGAGAAGTTGAGGTTAAAGGTGATGCTTAGGAGAAGGGGATAGATTAATTAAATCTATCCCACAAAATTGCCAGCGACCCGGAAAGAGCGAGAAAGGGGGAAACAAAATTCCCCATACAAATCTCCCAAATCCGTGGTCGCGCCCTGGAGCGCAATATAAATTGCGCAAAAACCAGAGGAAGGCAGATCACCAGCATCCTCCGCCAGCATCATCTACCTACCTTGACTTCTCTCCGCTTGACATCGCCTACAACTTGACTCCTGCCTTTTTCTTCTGACCATCGCCTGCCCCCTGGACCGCCTGACTACAACTTTCTCCGGACCACGCCGCAGCATCTTCATTTGAGAGCAGAACCAGCGGAGCCGGCGAGCGACCGGTTCCTGTACAAATTTACAGATATAGACGGAGAAATCGTCACGCAACCAACGAAACGACAACTATTGAGTTACGTCATGAGAATTTTTGACCCGGTGGGCTTCGTGGCGTGCCTGACGATCCGATCGAAAATGCTGCTTCAGGACGTACGCCGCCAAGTGGACAGAGTGGCTGCGTTCGCTACAACAAGGCAATGTAGCCATAACAAGGCGCTGTTTGCGCAACAAAAAGGAGCCACTTTACACTTCACGTGTTCTGCGACGCTTCTGAGACGGCATGCTGCACAGTGGCTTATTTAATTGAAACCGCACCAGAGGAGAAGACGGCAACCTTTCTAGCCGCTAAGTGTAAAGTGGCGCCTCTGAAGCCATTATCAATCCCGCGACTAGAGCTACAAGCCGCACTGATGGCCGCGCGCCTAGCGGCTAACATAAAGAAAGAATGCCAGGCGCTTATCCAAAAGACTGTGTTTTGGACAGATTCCACCACAGTACTCTGCTGGCTGAGGACGGATCCACGGACATACTCCACCTTCGTCGCCAATCGTCTGGGAGAGATCGACGAGCTTAGCAATATTGCTGATTGGCGCTGGGTCCCCACGAAGCTCAACCCTGCAGACATCGGGACAAGAGACGTCGAGCCGCTGGACCTCTCGCCGGACGGGCGATGGTTCACCGGCCCCTCCTTCATGACGTCACCGGAGACCCAATGGCCCCAAGAACGAGCTCTAGCGGCCCGGCCTGACGAACAAACAATGGAGGTGAGGGCGAAGTATGTCGGGGTGACATACACCCTGGAACAGGCGCTCCCCGCAGTCAGCCGGTTCTCTTCATGGAACCGGTTGCTCCGAACCACGGCATGGATGCTGCGGTTCATTCGGAGATGCCGCCAGGGTGCCAGCAGACCAGACGAGGGCCCGCTCAGCCTGCAAGAGGTCCGCGCAGCGGAACAAACATGGATAAAGCACGCGCAAAAATTATCCTTCGGCGCAGAGCTCTGTGAAATCCAGAAAGGAAAAGCAATAGCAGCCGACAGCCGCCTAAGAGCACTCGCGCCCCACCTACATAACGGTATACTGAGAATGGGCTCGAGGCTAAAAGGAGTCAGGGGGGTGCCTGACTCACCGATAATCCTAGACGGCGGAGAGCCGTACACTCGACTGATGATCAGCCATTACCATAACAAGGCTGATCATCCCAGCATCGAAAAGGCGATGGCGGAGATCCGAGCTAGCTTCTATGTTACGAAGCTACGCTCAAACCTCCGCCGGCTAATACACTTGTGCCCTACGTGCAAGATACGGCGAAGCAAGCCGTTCCCGCCGATGATGGCCCCGCTACCGGCCGCACGGCTGGCCCACAGAGTGCGCCCGTTTACAAACTGCGGGCTCGATTATTTCGGCCCTCTCGAAGTGACCGTGGGCCGGCGGAGAGAAAAAAGATACGCCGCCCTGTTCACATGCCTATCAACACGGGCTATACATTTGGAGTTGGCCACTTCACTGAGCACCGACTCAGCAATAATGGCATTGCAAAGGATGTCAGCCCGGCGAGGATTACCGGCGGTAATATACTCAGACAACGGGACAAACTTCCACGGCGCCGAGAAAGAACTGAAGGACGCCGTGGAGGACATCCGCAAAGACCCGCGAGTACAGAACTTCGCTACAACTGAAGGGATGGAGTGGAGGTTTATCCCGCCCCGCAGTCCCCACATGGGGGGAGCATGGGAGCGCCTCGTGCGGTCCGTTAAGCGGGCGCTCACTGCCACTCTCAAGGAGAGGGCGCCCCGCGAAGAGACGCTACATACAGCACTGGCGGAGGCCGAATTCACGGTGAATAGCAGGCCGCTAACACACCTATCGGTCGACCCCCGTGACGAGGAGCCACTCACACCAAATCACTTCCTGCTGGGATCGGCAGGACACAGACCCTGCCTGGCATTATACGAGGCAGCCGAGGAGACCGTCTGCCTTCGCAAGCAGTGGCGGATAGGCCAACAGCTGGCTGATATGTTTTGGCGGCGGTGGGTCCGCGAATATCTGCCGACCCTCGCCACCCGTAAACAGTGGCAGCAACCATCCCCGCCAATAAAGAAGGATGACCTTGCAACAGCTGGCCCCGCGGAAGGGTCCTGGAAGCCATAGCCGCACCAGACGGCCAAATCAGGACCGTGAGGGTCAAAACCAGCACGGGGTCTACATACGGCCCGCGATAAAAATCGCCGTCCTCTTGGCAGCCTCGGAGGCTGCCCAGCCACAGAGCCCCGCCGCGACCCCCCCCCCAGAGGTCACTTGCGGCAACAACACCGCGCCCGGGGGTCCGGCCGCCAAGGACACCGCCGATCGAGGACACATCACGCCTCCGGACGAGCAGTGTAGCAGAGCTCCACGGGGGGGGAGTGTGTCGGACGCGAATGCCCCGACAGCGGCGCTAATGTAGGAAATAAGTTAGATCTAAGATTTCTCAATACAAATTGTAAATTCTATAATTTTATGTATGTTTCTCTCGGCTCGCTCGGCCGCAAATGAGACAAGAGGTTGGCCTTGAGGCTAAAATCCCTAGACCCAGGCTGCGAATAACGCAAACGCGAGCGGCCTAGAGCGGATCCTCACGACCGAGCTTCGCAAGTCTCAGCGCGGACCGAGGCGAGAGAAATCAATCTGTCTGACCTTATAACGGGAGCCAGGTCAATCACACGACCCAATAAATTATACCGTCGTAAAGGCCTGACTCCCAGCTACAAAAACAATGTAATTTCATATATGTAAATGTTAGGCTAAGTTAGTAATTAAGATTTTTAGTCCAAAAAACGGGCACCTTTTTTTGTACTTGTGTTTAAAAAAATGTATTTCTTAACTTAATAAAAATGATGGAAGAGTGTGGAGAAGTTGAGGTTAAAGGTGATGCTTAGGAGAAGGGGATAGATTAATTAAATCTATCCCACAAAATTGCCAGCGACCCGGAAAGAGCGAGAAAGGGGGAAACAAAATTCCCCCATACAAATCTCCCAAATCCGTGGTCGCGCCCTGGAGCGCAATATAAATTGCGCAAAAACCAGAGGAAGGCAGATCACCAGCATCCTCCGCCAGCATCATCTACCTACCTTGACTTCTCTCCGCTTGACATCGCCTACAACTTGACTCCTGCCTTTTTCTTCTGACCATCGCCTGCCCCCTGGACCGCCTGACTACAACTTTCTCCGGACCACGCCGCAGCATCTTCATTTGAGAGCAGAACCAGCCCCTACAAGTCAACCCTAGTCGACTCCCTTACAACGAGACGACCACTTGGAGCACTTCGCAGATCGGGACCGCCCGTCGGGGGAAGACGCTCAAGCCAACCTAATTATTTCCCACGCCATTAGATGTCACTATAATTACCGTTTTAGTGGTCGCCCATTAGTAACCAAACGCATGTGTCAGAGATCTAAACTATTGAATGTGTTTTAAAGAAAATATAGTGAAAAAACGAGTTATGTACCCCTTTTTCGGGAGTCTATATTTTTGAACATAATTTCAACTGACTGGTATTTTTGGGAATATATTTTTATCATTATTTCTTTCAGTTTCATTGCATAATAACATGAGGTGTGGACAATATTTTCTTGATTGAATTCTTGAAATAACTTGTGGTGTGCGATAGTTGTGACGATGGCATAATTTCATAAAAAATAGATAAGTTAATTAGAAAATATTCGCTTATCAGTAAAAAGAGCAGAAATATTTTTATGACTACACAATATACGCAAAAACTTCTAAAAACTCCATCGAGTGCTTAGGATCATAAGGGCATATCTAACAATATTCAAAATAGGTAAAGATAGACCTCTCTGATCCTAAGTTAGGTAGGTAGTGTAAAACTCGTGAAACTCTGCTTTGTGCGTGATTAAATTCTACGCCGCAGATTTCTCATCCGCTTTATTCACGATCTTTTGATTTAAGAAACTGCTCGATCTGGTCGGCGTTTATGGGAAGGAAACCGAGGTAAAATCTGAGTGATTTGAGTGACTGAACTTTCATGTTTGCCAGAGGAATCCAGTAAACTTGTTCTAGCTAATCAATTGTACCACCGTAGTTGGTGCACCCTCTAGAATTAGCGTTCTTATGTAGGCAGTATTATGATGAAATTAGTCATAAACGTCTTGAAATCTGTCGTTTATGCAAGAGTGACAGGTTATTATTATTTAATGATCATGTTTTACTCGTTCAAATCACACGTACCTGTCTGGCGAAACACACACTAACGCAGAACGAAAATTTGATGTGAACGGGTAGGCACCTACATAAACGTGGAAAAAACGTAAGCAGGTTAAAAATCTTTATTATCTCGTAACTTAAAACTTGCTATCAAAATTAACTTCAGTAAATACCTTTTTTACTATCAAATGAAACAAAAATGTTATTTTCAACCACTAATTTGATTTTTAATATTATAACTCGGTCGATTTCGCTTTAGTCAGGCTTCATCGGTGTTATATCAGAACTAATAAAAAACTTGAACGCAGCAAATGTATATATTATAAAAGATCAAAAGGGCGACAGAAAATAAAATAGATCAACGAATTGTGAGATAGATTACATATTAAAGATTTTCGTAAAAAGCAATCACTTTGTGGTTTGACATGTTTAATGAAAATGAAATAGTACTTTTGTCACAAACAGTAAGGCACAGATTATATTTGAATTTTTTATGACCGACCGGTTTCGCTTAGCCCAAGCATCATCAGGGTACAACATTAAACTAAACAAAAAATACAAAGTGTGCGGTTATGAAGTGATTGCTTTCAACGAAAAAACCTTTTTTTATAAATTATTTATTCAAATATTATGTTGATTTGACAATTGGGTCTATTAAAGGTTTTTTAGAGAGAGGACTTGGTTGGAGGTAACAAAAAAACTGCCCGGTGTTGGACATGCGTTAACGTATAGCAATCATTTAACGTCTATGCTCAATATTTTTTAAAGAAAAAGAAAAAGTGTCTACTCATAGAGCCTGTGCATGTATGCCGGTAATGTTATTCTGAAATACATACATATCAAATGTGAAATAATTTGTCTAAGAAATAAAAACGAACATTAAAAAAAAACATAATTGATAATGTAACAATTAAGCTTATTCATATTCGACAACGAATAATAGTTCATCATTTTGATAGAGCAGGAGGCCTAATCGGTCCGGTTAGCAATGGGAAAAAAATGAAAATTTTGTGAACGCTGCACGAACTACAACTACGATGTGTCAGAAGAGTAAATTTTAAGTAGTACGATTGATTCATTCGCACATTCAGAAATGTGTGAAGTGTGAACTACCACAAAATTAAGTAGTTCTTTGTAGTAGTTCGTACAGAGCGGTTACATCGCTAAGTCCGGTACTTTAAATGCCAATTTATCGACAACAACAAAAAAGTAGCCTGTCCATACAAATGAATAAAAATGTGAAAAACAGCTACATAAATAATTTTATTAGGTACAGTCTTATCAATTCTTTAACGTATGCACCCCAATTTATCTTTCTTAATTTGCTGTTCAGATTATGTTCATGTTATGCAGAAAGTGACTGTTCGACGTAAGTGTGTGGTTTTGGGTGCATCCATACAGTGGGTGACTCTCTATTCCGAAGAATAAAACATGAAAACAAGCTTAAATATTTATATTAGGTACAGCTTTATCAGTTCTTAAACTTCTACACGCCAACTTGTCTCTGGTAATTTGGTGTTCAGAAGAAATGTAGAGCAGAAATCTGCTGTTTTTGGACGATCTCTCGCTCCACTTGGGCTTGCAACCGTAGCCCACCGCGAGCAGGTTGGTGGTGGCTTGGCTCAGGCCGTAAGACAGCATCTCCACGTAGCGCTCGAGGGACACGGGGGCGCTCTGCGACAGGATGACGGTCAGGGCCGCTATGTGGTTGCGCGCCAGCCGCAGAGTCTCGATCTTGGATAGTTTCTGGGCCAGCTGGTGGTTCTGACTCATTTGTGTATAGTAAAGGGGAATGCATCTGAAATAAAACAAATTATTTCAATTATTGGCCTAATTGCTTACTATATAATACCTCGGAAAAAAATTGAAATCGGACGAAATAAAAAAAAAAATTCATAATTTTCAAAGAAAATATGAGATCGATTAAAATGCCACATTATAATTAGGACCCAATAGCCGAATTAGATCCCGGATAGAGTAGAAGTTCCGAGTTCGAGTCTAGGATGTGACCATTGTCTTTTTATTTTCTGGCTTTTTCTGTTTCATATTTGTGTTTTAGATTATTAATATTATTTAAATATTGAAATAATACTTCAATTTATTTGCAGAGGTTGTCAGGGATGAAGGGATGCCATCCAAATCGGTCTTGGCACACTCTGAGAAGGTGGTTTCATTTTAAGTGAAGTCAATTACCTTCCAGATGTACTTTTTTGCTCATTGCCTTAACACACTAAAAAAATTGACAAAGTAAAACTTGTTCATATTTATTAACCATCCGCAGGTGTAGGCAGAGAATATGGAATGCCATACAACTTTTTTTTGGTGCCTTAGCACGAAACATCGATATAGATTTTATCAACAATGTCGGAAATTTGGAATCGTTCCCGAGACCGACTGCAGATAGCCAACGGAAAAATGACAACTCACCTCGACTAAACATGCTTAATTTTATTCGATGTGAACTGTCGTTTATTTGTTGACGATCTGCAGCTAGGCTCAGGAACGATTGCAAATTTTCGATATTGTCGATAAAATCTATAGCGATGCTTCGTGCTAGGGCTCTAATTGAACACTTCTTTTATGTAACATAAGGATTTCGGGAGAGATTAAAACATTGAGATTGACTCATGAGACATTATAGTAATAAATCTGTCACCAACCAGCCGACGCGCAAGTGTGACAACCTTACCAATTAACTCAGGTGGCATAAAATAACGCCAACTGAAAACCGGATTTAACACATACACATTCATATCGTTATATATTTTTTTCTGTCGATGTGAATTATGCATTTGATTTACTTGCGGCGTCCCAGACATCTTCCTCCATCAATTTACGTATCATATGACGCGTTCTGACACTATTTCATCCGTCCATCTTTTTTAAATATCCAAGCAATCTAAGTGTTTCCTTCTTAATCCTGTTAATAACGCTTACCTTGACCTTGTGTTATTTTTGGATTTCCTCATTCGTATTAAGGTCGTAGGTGCATGATTTTATCTCGCATAATATGTTAGTGCGATCTTATTTCTACTATTCCATACTTCACTGCCATAACACTACTGTCGGTATCAGAACTCACCCGTGATCTCCTATGATATTAGCTTATACATTTTTGCTCATAAACTTTTGAACGGTGTATAAATAATACCTGACATCCTATCAGAAATTGGATTTAATGTCCCTGATAATTTCACGCAAGGCCGCCAACGCGAACACCCTTCCCAATGGTGATGCCATTGGGAAGACTAACTAGGTTAATAAACTGCCTCGCAGGAAATTTGGATATTTTTCACACAAGCTTTAACAAGCTTAAGCAAAAATTAACTATTCAATTTTAACTTTATTATCGTTTTTGCATTGTTATTAGTATAAAACTGTTTATGCAAAAAAAAAAAAATAGGAGAAATCTATAGTTTATTGACAAAAGCACGATTATTTTTTGCCCCGGAAATGTTTATAAAAATATTGTTATTTTTTATAGAAAATTTGTAAACAAAGATATGATTTAGACTTCAATGCCAGCACTGCCGACCCGAATAACTACGCGGACGTTACATCTAGAGATCAACGATTTTTGGAGGTTAACATTGAAAATAATGGCTAAATTAAAGAGAGCTGTCAGTGTGAAAATTACATTCAGCCGCGTCGAAGGTTTCGGGTTTGTACGAAATTGTGCGTTAGACCCAAACTTCAACAACGTGTTCTTCTACAACAAGCACTACAAGAATCATCGGCGAGATACATCAAATAAAAATATATTAGTGAAATGCATTTTCATTGTTGTAAATTACAATGGCGGGACATCTAAATAATACTCTGCGATGCACAATATATAAAATAATTGTTGATACATAAATGTTGCTATACGTATCGATATTATGATCAGACTGGTAAATACTTTCAGTATCACCCCGAGGAAAGACCGCCATTCAGAATCGAAACGTAGCTTGAAATGGTTTTAGCAGTGTTTGGTGACCAGCAGTGAGCATTATTAGATTATGACGTGAATTAAAGTTAAATAACTATTGCGCAATAAAAAGCCCCCCATTCCTGAAAGCACAAGGATATCGATGGCGTGGCAGTGAATGCTGACGAAAGGACTTATAGTCCAATCATTATTTGTTGATCCATGGCAAAATAGAAATCTAAAATGAGATCCTACACATGTCATATTTTCCTGTTTTTTTTTTTTCTTACAAACAATTTTTTTTCTTTAAATTACTATTAATAAACTTTTAAGTATTTGCCTATTAGTTTCGTCAACAACGTGACAACTTCAAGGCAACTTAACATTACATATGTCCGAAGATGACACGCTGTTGCCGAAACTAGAAGGATTTATTGTTGTTATTTTTTAATAATGAAAAGTAAGTTAATCAATTAATTTATATACGCACTAAAGTGACCACAGAGACGAGTTCACAGAGAAAATCTCATTAATAGTTTATTTTGCAGTAAATATAATATTGGGAGGGGGGGGGGGGAGGGAGGTATAGTGTAGGTACCCACATATATTTTCTATAAATGTATTTACTGTACTATACAGTTATATCTACTATGTTCGCTTATTCTTATTTCTTCTTTTACATTTTACCACTGTCATCTATAACTATATATCATACTACTAAGGCTATTTGTTTACTCTAATATTATATTTTATTCAAATATTTTATTTAAATCAGAAATGGCGTTGCTCCCCAACAACACGAGCATTTATTTCTTTCCTTTGCTGGACACGTAGTACAGTTAACAGATGGCCGTTGGAAATTTAACAT
The DNA here is from genome assembly GCA_022651775.1 of Drusus annulatus. Classification (NCBI taxonomy): domain Eukaryota; kingdom Metazoa; phylum Arthropoda; class Insecta; order Trichoptera; family Limnephilidae; genus Drusus; species Drusus annulatus. The sequence continues at coordinate 207,494 of JAGWCC010000942.1, forward strand.
CATCATTAATTATTTTAATTGAGAAATAGAAACAGAGTTTGGCTACGGGTGACTTATGTTTAACATAATGGTGACACGATATTACTAGACCTAGAACACAAAGGGTAGGCTTGAAGTAGTTGAACAGACGAAGAGACGGGGAATGGCAAATAACTCCGCACTACGAAGAGTACTAGAATTTGGTCTTACATTGGTGTTCGACGTCTTCGGAAGTAGAAGTGGAGTATAAAAATGGTCGCCCAGTTATCGTCAGGGGACAACTTATAATGATCCGACTATAATTGAGAGCCGTCGCTACAAGTATTTAAGCATGACGTGTGACGACTTCACCCAGAAACAGAACATATCTTGGCCAGTAAATTATTGGGTTTCAAATACTTGATAGAGGTGCCAAAATCAATAGTGTGGTTAAAAAAGTTCAATATTGAATGATGGGAGGGCCAAAACTTGAAAATCCAAATAAACAATCAAATAAAATGAAGATCAAACAGCTATAAATAATAATTTAATTAATATGCGAAATCTTTAAGCGCTCGTGATTTTCCTTACAGTATTTACAAACACATCGTTACATTTTATTATGGGAAATGCTCTTTGAAGGTTCCTGTAAAGACTACTTTGTCAGTCCAAATCGACCTTTAAATAGTTGTCAAATGAAATATTATTTTAGAAAATCGTGCTTTTTTATACAAAAAAATATCAAACATTATCTAGTGACACCAAGCTATAGTAACGGATTGTCGGTGAATAAACATTACCGCCCAAAAAACACCCCGTCGAAAAATATAATTTTCGAGTTTTGTTTTTTTAATTGTTTGAAAAATTTATTTGCATTTACTTTATTGCAAAAGTTCTTCTTTAATAAAAAAAATACATTTACCGTAAACAAACAACGGAGAGGATGTAAATGTACGAAATCTCATATACAAAAAGATTTAATTTATCGCATGACATATTAAATTACGATTAGATTTATGCCATTTGGGCGGTATTGTTTATTTATCGACGAAATACAATGAATGATATTATAAATAAGATGTACTGAAGGTACAGAGAAAGAGAGACAAACGAGAGCCACATTGAGTCCTTGCATCCTACAGCATGTAACCTCTCCTTCTTTCGCATTAAAGACAGATCTCCCAGCGGCAGTTCCATACAAATAAGCAACACAGGACGCACAGTGAAAGATTAACACAATACTTTCTGAAACGATTGATTGTCAAATTGAATGTAGTATACCTCTTTTTCACAAACAACGCATGCAACAGAAAGGGATGTAATAACGGAGCTCTTAGCGGCAGGATCATATAACTAAGGTTAACTGGTTGCTAGCCAAGTTAACAAATGCGTCGTGTTTACACACAGACGTAGTGAGTACAATTTTTTTGCTAGCTAAGTCCTCCATCATTTTACAAGATTTTTTTTTCGCTTATCGTGATGATAGTGAGAGTTTTCAAACAATGTCAGATTATTCGTAACCTGGAAATGTTCCCTTTTTTTCTTCCTCATTTTTTTTCTCAAAATACATATGCATATATAAACAACACAGAATGCACAGTGAAAGACTAAACACATTCGGAGACAATCGAGGGTGGCATTTAGCCCCTTGATCCAAAAAGAGGAGTTCCAATGGAGATCTCAGCGGCCGGACCACATAAACAAGTAAGTAATACAGGAGGCACATTAAAAGATATACAATATCTTTTGAGACGATCGAGGCCTGCATTGAGTCCCTACGTCTTTCTCGTTTATTTTTATATTAACGGACCATTGTCCTATTACAAAAAAATACATAACACGAAATGGGAAAAAAAAAACAGCAACAGAGAAAGAACAGCACATACTCGTACATAATATTTTAATGAAGCTATGACAAAAATAGAACAAAAATATACATTTGAAAGAACATTCAAGCCAAAGTCTGAATAAGGTTTTGGTAGAGTTGTAAAGAATGACAAAGATCACTTAGACTGCTACCAAAAATTTCAAGACTGGCTTGAATCAACAAGTCTGAGTGGAGAATCAGAATCCAAAGTCTCAGTGGAGAATGATACCCATACTTAGTAGAGTGATGAGGGACAGCAATTCATTGTTTCTTGGTCTTCTCATAAACGATGCATGGAACAAAAAGTGGGTTACAATGCAGCGCGCAGCGGCAGCGGACGCATTACCTTATAAACAAGCAATACAGGACGCACAGTGAAAGTCTTACTGAGGAAATCGTATTTCCTCCGAGGAAAGACTGAAAGAATACCTTCGGAGACGATCGAGGGCCGCGTTGAGTCCCTGCATCCTGCTGCGCTCCCGGGCGTTGGCCTTGTGTCTCCGCTGTCGGACCTTGGTGCACCTGGTCTTAACGCCGAACCGCTCGTGCCTCCGCCCCAGTTGCCCCCTCTTGTCGCTGTCCATGGCAGGTTGAGCCGCTTCTCTTATCCACGGTGGAGTGACGCTAATTTAAAGCTGATAGCCGCTAATAAAGGATTCACAGAGGAGATAGGGATACTGAAGTAATATAAGTGTATACAATGAAAATTAAATTATAACTTTATATAAGACCGGTTTCGCATAGTCTAAGAATAGTCACGATAGAAAATAAAACTAAAAAAAGTGTACGATATATAATTACATACGGAGGGAGAACATAATATAAAAACAAATAAAATAACTGGTGAAAATATGATATATAATCCTGATGATGCTTAGGCTTAGCAAAACCGGTCGTTTATAAAAAATAAATAACATCTGTGGTTTTTTACAAAGTTATTATTTTATTTTCAATTACAATGTCAAACCACAAAGTGATCGCTCTCTACGAAAATATAAGTGTATTTAATATGAATTTTGCAATGTAATTTTTATATCAGATTGTCTCTGTGGTGTAATAGTCTACCCCGTAGATTACCAATCGGGGAGTTGCGGGATCGATTCTCGCCACAGTTATTTTATGTAGATACCGCACAAAAGTCTGGAGTCAGTGGGAATATGGAATTCCCAATTTTGGTATTCTGTAAGGCTAAATGTAGTGGGGATGAGAAGGGTATTGGGAAGAAGAAAGTAAGATTCGGTCGCCAAAAAACAGCTAAAGCCATTTTAAAACAACGTTTTAATTCTGAATAGTGGTCTTTAACCAGAGCGATACTGAAAAAATCTTTAACTCTGGAACGTGCCGCGAATATACTTTAAAATAATTTATTGAATTGATTGTGAAATATTACAAAATAATTGACCAAAATTAATTGAACCGGTGACCTCTGTATTCGTAGTCAAGAATATTAACAACTCGACTACGGAGGCCGTCTGATATGAAGAAGCGTAGACGCGTTAAGATTGTTTTACAGGTGGAGCCTAGCAGCATTATTTTCTGGTGCACTTGTACTATATCAAAATTACAACTCGGCAGAAAAATCCAAGTTCACAGTTGATGTCGGCTTCAGGGGTACGAGTCGTTTCTCCGACTCATTATTAGTTTTTACGTAAAACCGAAAATTCTAGACTGTCATTAACAAGTTTCTTCCTTAACCCACCTGATGAAGATCCCCCTATATTCGTATATTATATTTGCCACCTATATCTACATGCAATTCACCCTCCTTAGCAGGGAAGTTCTTCTGAGGAAAAAAAAAATGTAAAAAGATTAATTCATTAAACCTCCAACACACATGTTGTGGAGAGAACAACGTGGCCCCCTTTACCCCAACTGCGCGGTGTATTGATTTCTCTGTTGTTTGAACCAAAACTCTAATTTTGCCAACTTATCTGATATTTGTTGACATTGAGCTTTCGAGTGAGAGATAATCCAAGCGTATTTTCTAATTTGTACTTTGAGTACGCGTAGAACTGATAGCATTATACTCACTTATATTATTAACCGCGCGGGTAGCATATTCACAATTACTACCCACCTACATAATTATGTACATACTATGAGCTTTTAGCATGCATTACGCTTCGACCGAGGGTAGGTACCTACGTGACATTTAACAGTATTTTATTCGAAGATGTACATGTACTTGAAGATGATTTTTATGGCTTTAAAAATGGCAAATTTTTTAAAACAAAGTCAGTTTCGTAGGTACCAATATACAATATAACAAGAAACTAATATCCCTCTCGACATTGTCCGAGTCTCAACATATATTTTAGACTTATTGTTTTATTAAAAAAATTAAAATATGGAACATGGCGTATTGTCTTAAAAAAATACAAACATTTCCTGGTTAAGAATAAACTGACAATATAAAAAAAAAACTCATACCACCTACCATCGTAATAAGCGGTAAATGTTGCTTGTGAAATGCTGGAGGACTTGGGATTGCACCCACGACGCCCGGGTGGGAACACGACGCATTTGTCCACTCAGCTGCTAACCGGTCAGTTGACAGTTTTCTTAACTTAGATTTAAATAAATCAAATACGACTACATCTTGTTGATAATTTAGTGATTTTTTTGACAAAAAGCTAAAAAAGTACCAAACTCGTGTCGCTTGAGTCACGCCTTCTCCTAAATGGTAAATAAATTTGGAATGACTGAAAAGCCACAAAAGTCTTCAGCATCAAACGAGAGTCAGAGCATTCGATGCAGAAAAAAACCGATCAAAACTGCATATTTCACTCCAATGTTAATTGTTGCTTTCCAGCTGTCTTCAGGTAAAAATCTGTGAAAATTAGCAAAAATTAAAAGCTTTGAAAATATTCACCATGGCAAAGTTGAAATTTGTCACACCTATATATCGTCGCCTCAAAATGACTAAAGCGCCATTTTGGAAGTTTATACCAGAGCACTTAATTTATTATTTGTTTTCAATAAAATTCACAAGTCTTCAGTACCTGGTAGGATTTAAAAAAAAAAGTTAACGCAGGTAAATTAATGCTCTCACTGAGTTATCTGAAGCGACACAAATAAGAAAAAAAAACTCAAAATTGTGTCGCTTGAGTCAAACCTTCTCCCAAATGGTAAATATATTTTAAACGGCTGAAGCGTCATAAGTCTTCAGAATCAAACATGACAAACATTAAATGCAGAAAAATACTTATTAATACTGCATATTTAACTCATTTTTGACCAAAGTGTCGCTTAAGCCCTTTTGCATGTGTAAAAATTGGTCTTCCATTTAACAGCCACACGTTGTGGTAGTATGAATGCGCAAAAAAATTGTTACATTTACCAACGTCGTAAAATTTGGAACATGTTTTACACAACTTTTAGTGATTTAAACTCGGACTATAACTGGGCCCTTATTTTAAACCTAATGTGACGATTTATAAAAGCTTACCTGTAACCTATAAAATATTTACAAAGTAACAAAATATGTAATACTGTTTTGGCTCGAGGCTGCGTGGAGAATAGGGGAATAGTTTGGCCATTGACATATACAATACAAGTCACGCAGCTACGGTTCAGTAAATGACTGATTTTTGGTAAACTTGTTATAATCATACATGGAAGAACTTTTAAAGATGATCGTTTGTGCTTGCGGTGACATTATCAGCTCTCGTCAACATAAAATAATATTATCTGTCTCTTTCTCTCTGTTCCTTTGTTATAATTTAAATGTCATTATATTGTTTTCTCACTGTTCTCTTATTTGATTTTATATTGTGTTCTCCCTCTGTTTGTATATGTAACCGCACACTTTGTATTTTTTGTTAAGTTTGATTTTGTACCTTGATGATGCTTAGGCTAAGCGAAACCGGTCGGTCATAAAACTTTTCATTTAATATATCAAACCACAAAGTTATTTGAACAAAGTGCTTTCTACGAAAATATTAAATAATATCTCGAACTCTGCAGAATAGTGAAGCAAAACGGAAAAAAACACGCGTCATAACACATTTAATTCCATGTAAAAATAATAAAAAGTATATTTGCGGCACGTTCCAGAGTGGTAGATACTCTAAGTATCGCCCTGGTGAAAGACCACCATTCAGAATCGAAACGTTGCTTGAAATGGCTTTAGCCGTGTTTGGTGACCAGATCTGAATAGCCAGGTACTTCCCAACCTTCCCCTTCCCAATCTCCTTCCCCTCCCCACTACCTTCAGCCTCACAACATATCCTATTTGGGAATGCCATAGTCTCACTGGCTCTAGGCGGTTGGGAGCAGTTGAGACTCTTGTGCGGTATTCACGTAAAAAAAAAAAAACGCACTAAGATGTATTATTCTTCGTATTTTTGATTTATTCTGCCTATAATGATAAACAAAACCAACAAATTTCATCGTTGCCTGGACCATTGGGTATTACACAAAAAGGCGATATGATCTATCAAGCTGTTCCGAGAACATAAACATTGTGTGGAAAGAATTAATCCATATTTTTTTGTGACCTTCATGCAACTTTATCTTTATCTTTAATTTGGGATACTGGATAGGACTTAGTTTTTATTTATGTTTAAAAAAATAATTGAGAATACTTTTACTTTACATGAAGAAAACTTGATATTCTGATATTTTTTCAATACTAAACCCACCCTGGGTCAACACTTTTTTATTTGACTGTGGTGACTGTCCATATTTGTTAGAGATACTACTTGTTATCTGAGACGCATTCGAGTGCCAACGCCCCATCTAGTATTTTGTACAGCACTAGTCATGGCGGGCTATTTGTGAATCATTACTCTATGTGTTCATGTGCTCCTGATACGTTTCTGAGGGTCGAGACTGTCTATGGACAATTTGCTTTCAGCGTTGCAATAGCATCGCAATTTAAATGAATTAAAAGTACACAACATAATGCCATATTTTTTAGGCAGATGAACAAGTATTAATTTTTACCATAGAAATCCATTTCGTAAAACAAACTGATCCTAATGACGCTTTTCATAATTTTATACACTATGACTTCAACATTTTATAATGCTGTATGAAATTAGTGACATTTAACTCGATCAATAAAAACATTTTAACAATGTTATTTCATATTTAAAATTATAATAAACGATTTTAACATTCAAGCAATATTAAAGAAATCCGAAAAAATGTGAAATCTAAACGGTCACCATACAATACTCGTTATGGGAAACAAAAGTGTTCGTCTGTACGCCCCCTTAAATACGCCACGATATCGACATGAAATACCTCGTCAGTTTCGTATGCTCCTGGTAAACGCGAACGAGAAATTTCTCTCTGGTTCGTTCGCTCGTCGCTGTTCGACTACACCCACACACACGAGTATGTGCTTATTCTATGCACCACTACGCCTACGAGGCATGGCGGTAAAATCAACCCCTTACTTATTCTGCGGTCCTGGTACAAAAAATCTTTCAATAATTCCATGTTTGAGTGCTTGGGATTTGTGAGATTCCGAAAAAGCTTAAATCGCAACTAGTGGCCTCTAGCGACCGAAAGCCATACCAAATAATTAAAATGTAGCGAACTAAACTTCATTGAAGAGTATTCTGAGATGGTTGTGGTATTAGATGAGACTTAGAAAGGTCTACCACAAAATATGTTTAGTACTGCCATCTATGAATTATAAAAAATATTATCAAAACGTGAAGGAAGGAATAGAGAGAATGATGTGTTTATGAAGGAATCTTGAACACAATAAATGGTTTGGAATACGCCTAGGTAATAATTTTTCCGATAGATGCGTTAAAATCTGTACTTTTTAAATAATAGTTGGATAAAATTTCCCAAGAAAAAATGGATATAGTAGGATACTTTTCCGATACCATTGTAGAAATTTAATTTTACCCCGAGAGCAACCAATCTATGTACAGAACTTTCAAAAATGGCTCTTCAGCTGTCGTAAGGAACTTTGATGAATATATGAACTATATATGCGACCGGGGCTTGTGGATCCTCAGTAAACTTATAATTATGTATAACAGTGGTGTCTGATTTATAAATCAGTCATTTAGGTTAAATCAATAAAAGTATAACTAATTTAAAAAGTATATTACGATACATATTAAAATCGTAATATGTATCGTAGCTAGAGTTGACATGAACAAGTACTTACACAGATGCACTGCTTGCATACAGACATTTTAAACTTGTTCGACTTAAGACATGAAAATTCAAGAGGAATAATATTTATTTTCAATAACTGTAAAACTTTTTCGTAAGTGCAAATTCGATAAATTTGCTATTCCTTTTTCGCTAAAAACAATAAGAAGGCGTAAGCAAGGCAAAATGCTGTTTCTCAGTGACGTTTCGCAAAAACTTTACTGTTGGAAGTGTATACATAAACACCAATACAAACATTCCTTTAATTGGGCGACCTATAGGTAGGTCGACGCGGTTTCGCCAAAGATTAAAATAAATACTTTCAGAAAAAAATTGTTCTGAATTACCAAAAACTTGCCAGCTGTGTGTTCTGGCATCGTGAAACCATCCAAGATTTTCTAGGTCGAAGCAATTTAGCCCATTATGTCATTTGCATCATACATTTCGGAAATTTGAAATATCCATTCAACTTTGATAAAAATAAAAAAAGAGACGCAATTACGTTCTATCCGCAATTTTTAGGTTCAATAAAAGAAATATTTTTTTTAGTTGATTTTAACACCGGTAAAGTCGAGCAGCAACCAGTATAAACGCTGATTCACACCAACGTCCGGTTCCGTTCAGTGCCGATATTGTTCCGCAAGAGAGCTTATTGATATGGTATGAATATCAATCAAGGAGTATGTGCCAAGACATAGTTGTATGGCAGTATGTCCTTCTGCCCACCCTTGTGATATTTAACTACTTATTTAGTTAAATAATTATTTTGAAGTGTAAAAATACTTACAACGCAGATTTTTTTTTTTTTAAACCATTTTTTTATCACTAAATAATATTTTTAATAATTAAAAATTAATAGGCAGAAGGATATACTGCCACACAAATTTGTCTTGGCACATACTCCTTGATTGATATTCATACCATATCAATAAGTTTTCCTGCGGAAAAATATCGGCACTGAGCGGAACCGGACGTTGGTGTGAATCAGGCTTAAACCAGCGTTTTTAATTCGTCTCCGCACGCATTATCAAGCAATATAAAAAAAAACCTACATTAAAGTTTTAAACGCGTTTATATATATTATATAACGTTTCCCTATTACCGAATTCTCAGTAACCAGAGTCTTAAAACAAAACATTTTCCGAAGCAAAGAGCAAATATTCTCAAAACTCCGAGTCAGAATTTATACATATAATAATAGAATATCGATAAAAATGTTAGAATTTCTCCCAGCACCGGGGAAAGTGTGTTTTCCGCCTTTATCCGCAGATAAAAGTAATTCAAAGGGCGTGAAGTGAAGCCTCCATCAGCGTTATACGGACTGTAATGCCACAGAGCACATTGCACGGGAGATTCAAATAACAGACTGAAATTCGCGGAGATAGAGAAACCTTCGAGCCGGGACGCTGAGCAGACTAGAGTGGAGGTACCGCCCGCTGGAATTCCTCGCTGAATCAAACCAATTCAAACACAATTACAAATGCTGAGCTTAATTAAAGAGTAAACGAAAAAACGAAATTAACTTTCACATTTTTTTTAGTTTTACATTTAGTCTTCCGGTAAACATAAAAACAAGAACGAGCTCGCATATAGAAAATTGTAATTATTCGTTATTTAAAGTAGTTACTTATCCTAATACAGAAATTCACAAGATATTTTATCACTAACTAATTACATTTTAATTAAGCACTATCTTAATTGGCAGAAAGCATTGAATACTTGAAATTACTTATTTAATAAGTACCTACTGATTTTACTGAACGAATTCGAGCATTATTTTAATGATCTTAATTAAACAATAATAAATTAATTAAGCAACAACTCACTGAAAAATATAGAACAAACACTAAAATAGTTTAATGTTATTTTTTATTTGTTAAATGCATTTCAAAGTTTCATAGATCGAAATGGAATCAAGGTTGGAAACTGAAAAGAGTTGTATTCACTAAAATACTCCAGAGAGGAAAATCTGAAAATTTTCACCATGCCAGAGTTCACCGTTCGAGTATTTGTGCAGCTTCAGAAAGTAGATATTTCATGAGTTACATATTTTCCACTGATAGTAAAAATAAAACCCAAACAGAAAATAAAAAAGTCAAATTTATACAAATAAACATAGGAATATAGCTAATGTCATTATTAATTCAATTATTATCTACTTTCATAACTGGCGCATAGATAAAATAAATAAAAAAAACATAATAACATTGGATTTTCATTTTATGAACTTTTGTCTCCAATTCCTTTTAAGACATTTCAGAAGAAGTTGTCCCCTGTAATAACGACAACTACCTACTTCCCCATCCCCACCATAAATTCTCTCGCTAGATATAGTGAGAATGACAACTTTAAGTATAAAAAGCCGAAAATTATTCTCCGTAAGGAGTGACACCCTGTCCAAGGGGCAGTTAAATTGTTATCATAATTTTATTATATGTATGTTTACTATTATCTTATGTTTATATAGTTTATCTATCAAATTAGTTTATCTATTGAATTATGTTATGTACTATTAATATTATCTTTATATATATAAATATATTTGTCATACAACCCCTTATAAAATTAAACTCAAAGTAAAGTATCTTTTTGATAATCCCATATGAATATGTTAGAGTCAGTAAACTTATTGTTTAGGAACTCTGTATATAAAGAATATCTAAGTCTAAGTCTAAGTCCTACTTTCCCATCGAAGTGCTTACTGATAAGCTGTTAATGTATTCCATTGTTTAAATTGTTGTATCGTCCAATATTGACGAGAAGTCATAAACATTAAAGGCATTAGTAGTTTCCGATTTTATATTGTAGGTATTTATTAAGTCCTAAGTGCCTAGTTACTAACCCTATTGCTTTGTTTTCGGTAGGGACGCTTTCCTACCTTTATTATAATATTACTGCTGTATTATAACAATATTGGCTGACAAAATTATTTTGTAAGCGTTGCGAATATTTTAGAGGTTATTTTTTAAACAAACACAGTTTTTTAATGTTATCTTGTTTTAAGGGGTTGATTATTTGGTAAATTAAGTATTCAGTAATTATTTTACTAATATTTAAATAAAATCAATAATCAACAACACAAATATGAAACGGAAAAAAGTCAGAAGATAAAAAGACAATGGTCACATCCGACTTTTTCTGTTTCATGTTTGTGTTGTTGATTATTGATATTATTCAAATATTAAAAAACGAGCATTAATGCTAAGTAGACCATTTTATGGTGGTTGTACATTTTTGTGTTCATATGATATTATGTGTTCTTTATAATATTTGTTATTGTATACGCCTGAGTGGGCTTTTACAAATAAATGTAGGGACATTAACCTTTATCTTAGCAAGGTAAGAAATATAAGATAAGAATAATGATACGGTAATGAGCTACAATTTTTTTAAAACCTACAAAAGATGTCAGCAATTGACATGACGACAAAACATTTTATAAAGTGTTGTCTTTACCAAGAATGGCAAAATTAAAATATGGCAAAGTAGGTGTAACATACAAGTTACACTGCCATGATACGGGGTAAACAGTAAAAAAAAATGAAAATTATAAGGTCAAACAATAATGAAGAATAGTTAAGAATAATGTTTGATTACATTACATTAACATCGATTGAAGATACTCGTATGTGATAATTTATACTTCTTGTATCTACATTCCGTGCAGTTAAATACATCAGCCACCTTTGCGAATTATCAACTACTCGTACATGCAGTTTAAGTACAAGCGAGTATCTGAAAGACTCAGTCCAGATATTATTGTTAGACCTAAATAGTGTTTTGAATCGAGTAGTTCTCGTTGGTTCTCTGGTATGAGAAAGAAAATAAGGTTCAGTAAATCAGGGCTGCCTATAATAAAATTGAAAATTTTATAAAAAAAGTCAAGTAAAAAAAAAATCTTCGTTCTGAAAGTTTCAATAACTTTAATCCTTTCATCAAGTAGTTATAGTTAATGTATTTAATGAGTAGATTAAGTTTATAGTTAATATATCAAAGAAGATATAGTTTTATTATATTCTAATTTTAAAGGATAATATTTTGTCCATAAGCGCACACTAATCATTTTATTTTTTAGAATAGCTAAAGTTTCTGTTAATAATCAATATTTTATAAAAACAAAGTCTTCGTAAATATTTTTTTATAAAAGTTTTGTAAACTTATTTAATATAAATTGCATTCCATTTAATATTATGACAAAAAATAATTTAAAATGGAATTTAATTTTTAATATTTTTTTGTGAAGCTGAAATATTTTTAACCTGTCGGTTGAGAATATTATAATACCTATATACTATTTTTAAACATGTAGACAATTCCTCTTTTGGAACCAATTATTTAGATTTTTTGATTCAGTTATTGCAGTTCGGGGAGGAAATTTCCGGTAAACTTAAAAAAAGTTAACATTTTTATCAGAAGGTTTTGCTAGGAAGGCAAAGCCTATAATATGTAGCTATTATATTATGTTCACATATTATTGATTTGACAGAAAATTCGATAGAAGCAGATTTTTTCCCACTAATCATTATTAATGTCATAAAAGTGTTTTTGATTTCAGTAGTCTGGAATACAATTCGTAAACTTTAGTACATTCGAATACAATTGTAAAGTTGTTTACTAACGATATATTAATACACATTTTTTAAAATTGATAGTATAATTATGTTGGGTGCTATTTTATGTGGAATATTTAAAAAAATATTTCAATCACAGTGCAAATACGTTTTTTAACATTATTTAAATGCAGATATAAATCTGCATTTTTCTTTGTTTCATATTTCTACTGCATGATAACATCATAAAAATCAACATATTTGATTCATGTGTACGGTTATTTTGCTTTTTGTATATTATCTCTGTTCTGTATACTCTGATATTATTGTGAAAATATCAGGTTTAACAAATAAAATAAAAATATGTAAAATGCAATCTTTCTGACTTTCAATAACGATTTGAAAATCCTACATTTAATTATCTACAAACAAGCCAGATTTAAATATGTTATTTTCACAAGTTCTAAAAATCGTAAAAAAGGGTGCGTTTAGCTAAAAGGCCCAAAACACCTTTTACAGAGATGCCTTTAGCATATTTTCACACATAACTGCGAAAACTTTCAGGCCAGTCAAAGTTACGTTGGTACAATTGAGAATTTAGTCAGCGGGGAATGCAGTAATGACCGCCACAGCCTACCGGAGCCCGCGTGGCTCAGAGTGCCGCCGACCCCTGAGGGCACAGAGTGGCTGAGTTACAAGCTCTTCTCATTTTTGAACCCTTCGCGAATCCAGCTTTTTGCGGTTATTACTGGGTGTCTGTGATAAATGGGTAGATGTGCAAGTTTATACGGATTTATAAACATACGGTGTAGACGGTGAAACGAGGAACTAACGAACGAATAATAGTATTTTCGCACTGGTAGCCTCAATTTCTGTAGTAGCTGCACCCCCAACTGTACATATAAGTTTAAATCTCTAGCGTTTTTGGTTTTCGAATCACTGTTGCCTTAAGCTTTTTTCTTTCTCTCAGCGTTTTTAGAATAGATAGTAATAAACGATATAATGAGTTTGAATATTGTTTCAAATGAAAAATACTAGGTGCTGATTAGTGTGGACTGAAAAATTGACCATAAAATTAAATTGACCATGTTTTTAAAAATCCATGCAAGGCATTGAATCAATGACATCATCACGTAGATATCGATAACTGTGTGTGTAAGTTGGAACATACAAATGAATTGGGCCCCGCTCACGTCAGAAGTGTGACAGTTCCCTTTGATACTGGTTCGCGGAATATGAAACGCAGTTGACTCTTTGAAATCTGCAATATACAATAAAAATATTTCCAGATGGGTGAATATTTGTCAAACACATCTAGACAAATCAAGTCAATGCCAGCAGTAAGTATCGAATACTCGTGTGAATATGTCAGGACGTCTAACAGAAGCGTGATACATACTTTTCTTAGATATTAGTTCATGTAATATTAAACGCAATTAACTCAATATTTATCGTACCTAGCCAGAATAGCAAATGTAAATTGAGTTTGAGAAAAACTATGCAAATCAATGTATCAATGACATTAGTACTTATAAAACGACTTTGTGAACAGGGCCGGTTCCACGACATCTCGCGCCTTGCGCAGTAAGTACCGATTGCGCCCCCCTCTAAGTTTTGTAACAAATAATTCCGATCATGCAATTCTGTACTAGCCAACTCACTATTACTAGATAAATAAAATAATTTACAAAAAAACCTATCTTAAGTCTTAGAATAAACAAGCCAAGATCTATGTATTTCTTCTCCATTTGGCAGTGTTCTAAACCAAATGTATTTTCACATAATTTTGGCCAACATCCGAGATTTTCCAATTTAAGGTCTCCATACCGTATTTAGTTATGGTCATATTATTTGATTTTGTCAAGTTCAAGTTCCCAACAAATCGAAAACTCAAATAATAAAATAAAACGAATATCCTAATCCTTACAAGCTCGTTCCATTTCATAAATTTATATGAGAATGAACTGCAAATAAGCTTTCTTCAAAAGTCATTTTTGTATAACACAAATGGAAAAACGAGGCAGCTGATCTATACCGCAATAATGTTAATACTACCAGGAACTAATTTTGAAACCAGTTACCAATAACTATAGAAAAAAAGATATGAGATTTAATTTAAAATATTTTTTATTCAACCGAAGTATCGCACGGTTAAAAAAAAACACCCCAAAAAATATTTCTTAATATAAGTTCTGAAATAAATTTAACCTAAAGTCGCCGTTACAATGTCACTGGGACAAGAATATGTACCACCTCTAACGGTTCATTTTGACTGCCGGAAATAAAAAGCGGGCATGCTGATTGGTTATAAACTACATCGCTACGATTTCAACGTACGACACACCACAGAAAAACAGACTTTATGTCCAAAAAACTATTATGCAATTCGTAAAAAACTTCCGTGACAAAAAAACTTTATAGTCGTTGAATGCACAGGGATGTTGCTAGCGCATTAGAAAATATAATTATTCACGGTTTAGGCAATTTTAAATGATTTAGGGAAATTTTTATATGATTTAGGGTATATTTTGAGTAAATTTAAATAAGGGATTATAATTTATTTTCAAGGTGCCCCTCCGGAGGTCGCGCCTATGTTTTTTGCACAATTTGAACGTATGGTAGATCTTGCGCTGTGTGTGGATAAGGAAGAATGCCCAAACGCATCTGGGAAACAGAAGCGTGATAGTTCCCTTTGACACTGGGTCTTGCGAGAGGTGAGGGCAGGAGGCAGGAGGCAGGAGGCAAGAGGGTCGGTCCCGGGGCGATAGCTCGCTAACTTTGTCATTAATTTACTCACTTTAGAATTATCCACTGAATCCCTTACTGGCGGAATTCACTTGAGAAAATTCTGCCTCCAGCTGCCCTTTGTGGCATCGTTTTGTTATTTGCTTTGGGTTATTGTGTTCGCGGTTAAAATAAATGTGGATAAATATCTGAAACGTTTGATGGAACTGTTTCTGCCCTTGTGACGGATTCTCGGGAGCAGCTTTATTCGTGAATAATAATGTTTTGACACTATCCGCCTTGGATCATCTCTTAATATTATTAAGCGGGCGTAGATTAATAAAAATCCTCCAAATTGATTTTGTGTAAAAGAGATTGATTTTCTTAATATTTGATAAATACAAAATTTTATGGAATGAAAACTAATACAATTTTGACGACAATTACACCTTTTAAAAAAAAAAATTTCCTGTAATCTCAACAGTAGTGTCTATTCGATGGGCACCATTTTGATACGTATTTATTTGTACTTAGGTATATTATATTTGTAGGTAAATGAAATTTATGTTTCCGTATCTGTATATGCAAGGGGTCCGGAGGTAAAGTGCAGTAACTTTGAGGAGGTTATTTATTATGGTAGTATAAGTAAAAAAAAATAAATTATTAAGCGTTTTTTTTCAAACACGCTATTAAACGTTGTTACCCGAAAAGTCCCTAAAAACGTTGAAATTTCAAATAAAGTTTTCATGTAAAATCACCTTCCGTAAATACTGCACTTTGTCCCCTAACACCTTTTGTATTCATACATATTCATATGTATGAATACAAAAGGTTAAATACATATTCTGGTAGAATATAAAAAGTATAAACAATACTGTGTATGGAAATATTTCTAAGATGAGTAATTATTATTAAGTACCTTGTATTTTTGCCTAAAGTACATGATTTCGTTTTTTTTTCGGAGAAGTATCATAGTAGACATAGCGTTATGATTTGAAAAATCCAAATACGTGGCTATTTATAAATTATTATTGCAAACCATATTAACCAATACGTAATTACACAAAGAATTTTAATTCTGAATATGTACCGCAAATAAAGGTATATTGCAACTAAGACGGGAAGCAGTCCAGTACGAAGATGTTGGAAGCAACATGATACCGGTTTGGTTAATTTAAACAAGTGAAACAAAGATATGACGTTTCTTCAACAATTATGTTCTAATGGATTTCCATCTCTATTTTTTTGTAATGTATTCCTGCCAAAAAATTATGTTGCACTACAGATTTAAGTGTTGATAAAAAAATGTTTATTTTTTAATTGCTGAAAATTTCAAACTATTCCTAGTCTGAGGTTTGGGCGTTCGGCGAAAAGCTGAATTTCCCGAGGAGCGGCCGCCTTTATTTTCTCGCGTCGGCTTATTTTCATTTCAAAATAAACGCCAAAGATCTTTGTCTAAAAATCTCTGTTGATTTTTTTTCAGGTGTACAAAGCGTGATTTATGCCTTGATTGCCAGTTTGTAGACCGTAAGCGAAACGGCTTGTGAACATTATGTAAATTTGCTTAAATGGGAATACCGGAGGGCCCCGCTCAAGGCGAATGCCTCCAAGATCAGGCGCCACTATTGGAAAGATATACGAGCCGGTAAAACCTGGCCGTGTGAGGAAAGTGGTAGTTTTATAGTTCCGCTAGTTGCTTATTACAAAACCACTTCGACTTGAAGCCTTTACTAGCTTCCCTCTCCAGTGAGAACGACTTTTATAGAGGGAATAAAAAATGAGGAACGGATTAGTCTCATTTTGAACTCATACTGGTAAGATGCATTTTGATGGGCTTAAAGGAAATCGTAAACTGTATATGTAAGAACCGTAATTGAAAGTTATCTTATTCAATGGAGCAGAGTTTCAAATTCAAAAAGGGGATAGAAATGAGTGGAACTAAACGGATTTCAGAAATAATGTGTTTTCTAGAAATTTCGCATAGGACTGCCAATATCTGGAATGCCACTTGGGACTGGAAAACAGCTGTACGAGAAATGGCAAACAAAATGTGAGAATTGGCAATGGAGTCGGTCTTGGACAATCAATGATGAATGGGGATACAGAATTTCGAATATAAAATAATAAAAAAAACATTACAAAAAATATTAATATATTACAAAAAAAAATACGTGGATATCTTATCATAGCAGGGGTAAGCCGTGAGCCATTTCATTCGATTTTACAGAATCAAATGAATCTCCTTCGCAAAAGAGTCACCTGAAAGCCTTTTCCATAAATTCAAAATGTTAGACCTAAAAAAAAAGTTTTCGGGCTTAAAGCAAAGAAAACTTTATCCGGAATATCACGAAAACTAAAAAAAAAGCTATAAAAAATCCACCGGTGACCCTGTACTTAGGTACGCGCCTTTGCGGTATGGCAGCTCATCCCTGTATTTCTACGAAAGGAGCAAGAGTTGATTCGTAGATCCTCGATAAGAGATACGAATAAAAGACGCCAAGCAAAGCAATAAAGGCAATTTTGGTTTATTGAACCCAAATAAAAGGTTTTATATTCGAGGGGATTGAAATTACTAGATAAGAATGCAATCATTGTTGATAAGCAACATTTTTCACTTTAAGTTAGCCGATAGGGCAGGCGTTAATTTAGAGCCCGCTTGCATGCCTGCTCGTTTAACGCCTTCGGCAATAATTTGTTAGTCTCATTTTTCTCTCTAACACAAAAAAAAACTCTCCGGCATAAAAAAATAAAAACCACGGAGTACAATGTCTACTCCCACGGTTATGTGTGAACATCGCGTGTGTTAGTGTTATGTGTAACGTTCGTGGTGATGGAAAGAATTAACATTTTTTACCTTTGAAATTTGGATATTTCTGTTGATAGAAAACGGGTGCTTAGCGTTGTACTTTGTGCGGGTAGTAAATAGTCTAATTGTAAAAAATCATATCAAAGCTTTATGCTTTATTGTGATATAATTGTTGAAACAATATCAACAATTTTAAATAAATATATATTAAGAAGATACATAAAATATACAGATAAGGTTGCGACCGAGACTCGAATTCGAAACCTCTCAACTTTCTCCGGGGGTAACGTCTCTGTCAGTTGAGAAACCGTATTCGTGATATTATTTCAATAAATAATATGACAGTAAAATATAAAGTATAAATGAGTTAGTTATAATTTAAATATTCAATCTATACTTTGTAGGAAGTCAAAAGGCGTTCCGTTAATTGAAAAAGGTAGTCTACCTAAGACGCTATCTGGGTTTGCACCTATGCTGAAGTAGAGCTTTGCGCACCAATACAAAGATGGCTGCCTATATCGGACAAAATTGAGAAAAAATTTGAAAAAAAAAAATTTAAAGAAATGTGAGATCGATGAAAATGACAGTATTTAAAGAAGATTTCGGTAGCCCAATTGTTAGAGACGTTACTGCCGGATTACAAAAAAACATGATTTACAATTCGCTAAAAACGGCACTGATGGTTATCAGATACGGGCAGGGTCCGAAAAACATTCCTCCAGTTATCTTGAACGGTGAGGTTCTAAGGGTGGTAGAAGAAACCAAAAAATCTAGGGCACATCATTACCAGAAAGCTAATGGATGACGACGACATCGACAGGCAAAGGCCTGTGACATGTTTGATTTCACACTCAGTGTGAAATCAAACATGCTCAGTAGAAGATTTCGACTCTGTAGTCCACCAGTGAAAAGGACATTCTTCCTGGCGTTCTGTACTACCCTATACACGTGCGAGCTCTGGACCAATTTTAAGAAGAGTAGCATGGAAAAGCTTCGGGTCCAGTACAACAACGCCTACCGCATGATGTTCAGTCTTTCCAGGCACTGCAGTGCTTCCGGTATGTTCACCGTGGGGCGAGTTCCAGGATTTGCAGCCCTTATGAGAACCAGGATAGCAGGAATGCGGGAAAGGATTAACAACTCCAGAAATTACCTTATTATGGAATCCCGTTAGATCCCGAATTCAAGCATAGAAGCGCATTGGAGAAAATTATTGACCTCCCTCTCGATGGCGTTTTGCATTGATGAGGCCTAATATCATCCATTAATATTTTTTACATATATTATTCAAATTTTTTTTTTTTTTTTAGTAAATACACGCAATCGGGGTCGTTTTGAATTTAACTTCTACAGTAGGAGATCACCAGCCAGAATATTTTATTATCGTTCTGGGAAGGTTAGATTAAAACAAGCATCAACGTTAAAACAAGATAATTGAAAATACTTTTAGTTCCGATGTTGATTATTTGATGGGATTCTAGTTAAGATGTACCTACGCACTGGTTAAAGTCACAGCGGTGAGGTATTTCTTTATACTACATCGCATAATTCTCTTAATTGAATCGTTGGCGGCGTAGAATAATATTATAGTTATATATTTAGTATTTAATTCATGGAAAATTGTTGAAAACAATTTTTTTGTGAGAATATTGATTTTGTTTTAAGCCAATCTAGTTTCAAGAACGAAAAGAAACATTAAATTATTATAAAAATAAGAATATAACGAAAAAACCTCTGCACAATTTTTATTGATTTCAACCACAATCTTGAGTGTTTCAGAGCATCACAACAAACTAAGGTTAAAAATAAAATTAGTATTTGTTAATGTTAAATAAAAATTTCTTTAGAACAGTTCAGATCATTCTGATTTACTTGCAATATAAGAAATAATCAAATCATTATTTAAATACTGAATTTAATACTGATTGCTGAACTGACAAGAAGAAAGCGTATTGTTGAAAATCAAATAAGGGTATTAAATTTGTAAGTATTAGTAAAGATGTTTTCGAATAACAATTACTTCTTCATTTTACTTACATTCGACACAATGCGTTTTGGGCAAAGGTCGTTTCTTCTATCGGCTTTAAAAATATATATATTTAAAAAGTTTATTAATGTATTTATTATGCAAACTAAAAAATTGTCGCTTTCGATAATTCTTCATTACCGACATTTTCGGTCGACTTAAACAAACTCGAGACGAAAATTCTCTTATTTTGAAATATTTCAAAATCCGCCCGGTTCGTATTTTGTTTGTCCGTCAAAGTTTGGCTTGAGCACTCATTGATAGATACTGCAAAACTTTTGTCATTATGCTCTGAGTCTTTGTCCAAATGATCTTGTCTTATTGAAATTCACTGAAATATTTTGCATTATTTCGATGGCGTGTGGTTTCGTAAGTTGGAAATAATTTATAGTTAAAATTTTTCACTGGAAAATGTTTATTTTATAAAATTAAATGTTAATGGGTTTTTTTCCATTATACATTTATATAAAATAAATACAAACTCGTAACATCCAGTTAAACCTGCCACTTTATTTGCGTTTGAGATTTTTTGAGATTCAAATGTAACTACCCAGATTGGTAGATTATTATAAAGTTATCATTATTAAATCATTAAAAATAATAAACTTAAATTCTTAAGGTTATTTTATTTTTTAATTATATTCACATAATTGTTATTTGTTGATTTTTTTAGCCAAAAGCTAAGTAAGCCACTAAGAAAGATGTATAAGGTTCGTGGAGACGAGATGTTTTCACCCTTGTTACTCCGGGACGTACTTTTCAAAATAACAGACAATAGCCACTCTCCTGCAGTAAGGTTCTTGAGTTTGATGTCGAGAGCTCAAATCCCGGAGAGAACAAGTACGAAGTTTTCCACAAATGCCATAATAGTTACATTTTATTGGATATTTCACCTCGTTCCAGAACGAAATAAAAGTAGGTACTCTCAGTTTATAACTGGTGATATTCTAACGATGTTTAGTAGCCAATCACGCCCCAACCTGCATTTCCCCCGACTTTGCATTGTCTAAGCATTGTAAGAAGGGTTGCATTATGTTAAATAATTCAGTTATGTGTTTCAGATAGGAGAAGAAGTTAGTTATCCGAGAATTTAGTTTTGTTAGTTCCAGTTAATTTCAGACTCATAGGTTGTTAATTATGTTCTCCTAAAATGATTTCGCATTCACTTCCTCAATTTTCTACTCTTCAGAAAGTAATTATTATTTTTAGGCACAAAAATACATATTATGGTTTAATAGCTACACCGCATTTAAAATTAAAATGGGTTTTTTGTTACGTGAAATACAGTTGACAAATTCAATAAGAATTTCTGTCAAATCGGTTCTTCAAATTGTAAAAGTTTTTGCGACCTTGATTTAGCCGGCGACCAACTAGTGGCTCGAGTCCCGCAGCCCAGAGCCACCAAAGAGACTCTCGATTGTGTATTTTTGGTCCAATACTACAACATCTTTTCGAAATGTCGAACAGGTTTGCCATTTTTATGCCCCTAGACAAATCTATTATGTGAAAAGTTCCTTATGCACAGATAAATTCTCTCCAGTGTTGAACATCAAAAGCTAGCGAATCGACAAATAACGATTGCACAGTTTCTCATAAAACGCCACGGAAAACATACATATTTCATACATTATTAAGAGCAAATTCATAGATGTACGATATTGTACCTCCATTGCAATGTAGGTACGACATAAAGTTATTGCTTAAGAACTAAATAATTAGGTAGGTACCGACAAATGATTAAAATATATCTGGGCTGTTAAAAGCAAATGAACACTTGACTAATTCACATAGAAAAGTGTAGAATGTTGGTACGTACCTACCTAAGATTTAAAACAAATTAGATTATTATGACGACTCCATGATGAACGCCGCCACATGACGGTAAGAGTTTTAAGGCTCTGGGACGATGGTTTCTGGAACTAATAGAAATCTGGAACTTAAATACAAATCTTATGGTTAATCTTATCTTAACATACTATCCGCCGGAGTGGGGTGCGGCGGCATGACAAATTTCGCTATGGATGGAAGATGAAAGAAGTCTTCGGAGCAAAATAAAAAGTTTTGATGTTTAAAATCAGGAAAACCAAAACAAGGATAGGCTCGTACCTGTATTAAACCGAAGCAAGAAAACAGAATTTCACAAGAAAAGGTTTATGATAGCGAAGTGAGTCCCAAAACACATTTTGGAGGCAATTTGCGGGCATTAATTATGAGTGAAAATATAAAGGACCCAATCTCCAATCCAAACAACTCAGCGGGTAAGATTATTAGCCCGCTCTCGGGCTCCGCCATCTTCCCACCTCTCCTGAATACACGCGGAACAATGTGAGAAATACGACCGGCGAGATATGAAATAATATCCAGGCCGTAGACACCGCGGTCCCCCCCAGAATAGATTAAGATATCTCATCATATTTTATGACTGTGTTAAGTGTAAAAAAGCGTTATTATCCCTGTGGCATAAAGACCGGCGGAATTATTACTCGCCCCTTTTTAATGTCAGGGCGACTGCGCTGCTCGGCAGTGGGAAAATGGCCAATATTGGCCGGGGCTCATTTGCATAAGAAATTTTTGGTGGTTAAGCATTTTTTACTCTGGCAAATGAAAAGGAATGGAGGAAGCAGCGATATTGACTATTTTAGCAATCTAATGCCTAAATTAAATTCTCCCCTTGATGTTTTCCAACAAATGTATTTATCAAATGATATTATAGGTAAGTATCTGGTACTTAAACACTTTTCCTTTAAAATGATGAGGAAAACTAGTACGAAAGTAAGACAAATTAAATTTCCGGATCCAATTTATTTTTTTCACATCTTAGATTTTAAAGCCTAGTTTTTAATAACTACTAACTTCTGTGTTACCTCCTACCAACAACCCCTATCCTCAAGTTTAAAGTTAACTCCTCTCTTTGTTTGAGTATCATATAAAATAACTCCTCGGATAGCATTAACATATATGGCGTTTCATTCAAGAAGGTGGAGAAGAAGAGACGCGGATACATAACTAAATATAAGAACTACCAAACACAAATCAGAGTGCCGCACTATTCGCACCATAGTAACTTGTCAAAGGCAAGAATGAAATATGTCCAGTTTAACACATACGACATATTTAAATGTTAACTTTATTCTTTACAAAAGTGTATGTGTGCGCATTCACTTTAAGGGACGACTCGCTTGTGTTATTGTCAAAAAGGTAGTGCTACCACTGCCGCTTCTAGTATATCAGTGCCATCTGTTGGTATCTCTAATTTAATAATTAGTACAGCTATTTACAAAATTATAATATCGGTGGCAAGTGGCAATCAGTACCGCCATCTGTTGTAACATTTATTAATTAGTACAGCTACTTACCAAATAACAATATTATTTTTTTTCTTTCATATGAAATTAAAAAATGTTTTTCGTTTTAATTTAGTTAAAAAATATGGAAATTGTACCATGTGAAATTGTGCTAGTTGTATTTTAAATTTTTAACACTTGTGGATAGTTTTTTCTTATATCGATTAATACGCTATTTTTCCAACTGCCTACCTCTGTTACTGACTCAATGAGATGTTTGGGAGACTAATAATTAGAGGAAAGGAAGTAGTGGAAAACGGTTGGTAAATCTTGGTTCCATTGCAAGCAAAGTTTTCCTTTTATGTGCTGGTTTGACTTGACGATACTAAAAGCGTATCTGCCCTGCAAAACAAATCAAATGAACTGATTCAAACATAGATAATATTGACTTATTTAATGAGTTCACTGAAAATGTCTGCGACGAAATCTATGAAAAAAAACATCTCTAACCCTTTTTCGCACTCAATATTTAGAAAATTGTAACGTGCTTAAAAAAACACTGTATTAAAGCTTGAAGGTCAGCACCCAAAAATACACTTTTTGGCTTTCTAGTACAAGTAATAGTCCAAATGAATCATCTGTTAATTCTATATGGGTAGTTATAAAAATGTCTGAGGTTTTCAGTGAATACAATAAACCCCCTTTCTGGTTTAAAAACTGCACCTTTTATTGAAATTTTAGTATATTTTTCATAAAATTTAAAAGATTACAGTTGTGCTGACCCTTATTTAATTTATTATTTGAGGAGGGCAGACATATTTACTCGTTTTTCCATTAATTGTCGGTTACTCAATAGCAGCATACCTGGATTCTATTTGAAGATAGTCAAATTAAAATAGTTATTTATGCTTAGACAGACTCCTATAATTTTTTTCAGAGGAACATTGTCATAATGCTTCTTTCATTGTAATCTCATAAGCATGCACTTGAAATACTTTCTTAATAAGATGTAAAGAAACCAATATTTGAAAGCTAGTCGATGTAGATAAATTAGATGTTGATGTTATTCTCCTTTTAACACGGAGTATTGTTTAGGTAGGTACCGGAGTGCTCCTCCCGGGTACAGATTTAATGAACAACCGACATAATTTGAACACTCCTCTGAAAACTCGCCTTGTAATTAACGCCAGTGATTTAACTGGAGTAAGGTAATGAATCGGCCTCTTGAACATAGGAAATTGTGTTATCCAATTATGAAACCACCATAATTATTCTTGTTATTCCACGTTAATTTGTGAATGCCGGAATTTTCACCCACTGAATCAACGATAGTTACACTCCGTATTACACGATTTGTTTCAAAGATAAATAATTGGAAGCTTCTCGATTGCTAACACATTTGCTATGTTGAACTAGATACTTCGATAAGTTGTACATATTTATGTAGGCTGATTTTTAATGGTGATGATGATAGTGTGAAAAGAATGATATTTTAGAGAAATGTATTTTTACTACCTTATTTGTATGTGAAAAAAAAAATCTGAGTTATTTTTTTTTACACAGAAAAGTGGTTTTGGATGCCAAAATGTTGAATGCACGCAAAAATTCTTCTTAAAGGCAAAACAAATTTTAGGCTAAAAATATAAAATAATCTTTTCTATATTAATTATGTGTGCGAAAGGAAGATAGGGGTGAGTCAATAAACGCAGATATTCAGGAGAGCCAAAACAAAGTTAAAAATTTTGTTTTTTTTTATGTCTTTATTTCATTTGTCACATGTCCTTTTTCATAAAATAATAGCACATTATGTTATTTTCTGACTCATTCAGTAGTTTTATGATATTTCACCTTAGTGCTTTTCATACTAAACGAATTAAGCTAATAAGACAAACTAACAAGGAGAAAACAATATATAATATATATATATATACCAAGTTCAAATCTCGGTAATACCAAAATCAATTTTATTTTGTTTCGACCATTAATCATATAAAAACCAAATCTTTGCAAAAATAGAAATAAAGCTCTTTTCTGCTTCATAAAAAAAGGTTAGAAAGCTTAAAGAGAGGTCTTCTTGAACATGTAAACAATATATGATGTGATGTTTGAGTTGTTGAGTATGCTAAC
Organism: Drusus annulatus; assembly: GCA_022651775.1. NCBI lineage: Eukaryota > Metazoa > Arthropoda > Insecta > Trichoptera > Limnephilidae > Drusus > Drusus annulatus. The sequence continues at coordinate 232,959 of JAGWCC010000942.1, forward strand.
CCCTTTCAGAATATAAAAAAAGTTATTTCACGCCACTTCTTATGTCAGCGGTGCTCATAAATTTACTGGTCTACTGGAGACAAACATTAAAAAAATCTCGTAAATATAAAGTTGGTCAACTTGGAAACTGAAAAAACTTCGCCGAGAATTGTCAAGCTCGCAATAGATATCACCGAAAATATTTAAAACGTTGTTAATTGAAGTCAACGTGGGTTTTCTCTTATATATTTAATGATGACAGCTACCACTATCCCAAAAGGATTTACTTACTCTTTCTTAATTAGAGTGTTGCAAAAAGTAATGTCCCTTATTCATTACTTAATCGTTGTGGCGTAATTCAGGCTACCTCAATTTAACAGTGCCCGCCTCTCCCTTTATTTTAATAGAATGCTCTTAATTCAAGTTAGAAAATAGAATGTATTCAAAGCAGAGAAAAAATAAAACGGTGATTTGGTACTTATAGCTTATAGGGTAATAGGTATCGCAGCGAATGTTGAGTAGAAGACAGTACTCGCACAGCTTGTGGCAAACTTGTTTTTCGACTTCGAGTTCGAACTAAATAGTAAAAATAACATACAAAATAATAATAATAATAATATTTAGATGATGATCCGTTTATGTTAAAAATCACCTCAAAGGCGCTTATGTTATATTAATATTTATTTAAAGAGAAAATATACAGGAACATACATTCTTGGTAGGTTCCCTCAGATAGACACACTTACTAACTTACAATTTTAATTATGATTATAATTTCTTAACTTTTAATTAATTAATATATATGTTTTTTCCAATTTTTAGGCATGAGAGTAAATTTAAAAACGGACTTTCTGAATTTGTCTATGACCACTTTTCGAAAATTTAAAATATAAATAAAAAAGTACATGGCCTGTTCAAAAGAAAAGGTGAATTTTGAATTTTCGCGGGCTGTGTACATTCGATTATCGATGTTTTTGTTGTTGTTATGTTAGTACACATATGTTTATCATATTTTAGCATTATCAGCCATTTTGAATTAGTGGTTTGTTTTTGACAACTGGAAAGGTTAGTCACGTTTTTGTGTATTCTTCGATTTTTTTACTTTTTGAAAAAATGTATCAAAGAATAAAATCCATGATTTGTTTTTCCACAACTCCAGGACGCTCATCGTCATTAACATCTTCTCGGCCTTCTGTAAAGCGCTTGTACCACTTATAAACTCTTTTTTGAGACAAAGTAGACTCGCCGAATGCCAGTCAACATTTTAAGTGCGTTGTGGCACTTTTTGCCATTTTTAACGCAAAATTTAATACATATTCTTTGATCCATTTTTTTCAAAAGTAAAAAATCGAAAAACACACAAAAACGTGACTAACCTTTCCAGTTGTCAAAAACAAACCACTTATCCAAAATGGCTGCTAATGCTAACATATGATAAACATATGTGTACCAACATAAAAAAAAAATAACCGATAATCGAATGTACACAGCCCGCAAAAAATCGAAATTCACCTTTTCTTTTGAACAGGCCTCGTATACATTTTCTTTCCCCTTTTCGCAACAATAAGTAGGTAAGCAAGAGAAGATGCTGTTTTTCAGTGACTTTTCTAAAGGACATCGGTGTCGGATATATACATTACAATATATCAGAATAATGGGCCGAGCGTAGCTGCGTTGTAGTACACAGTTTATCGTAGTCAATTCATTCGGAGCAGTGCCGCCTCCTCGGTGACTCATGCCACGCATCGACACCGCTACGCTACATTCCGAATCAGTGGCAGCTGCGGGCCATCACATGTCGCTCGGGGCTGGAGACTTTGAACACTGTGTAATATCGTCGCTGGAAAGGCAAAAGGGCTTAAGCGACACTTTTGTCAAAAATTGGTTAAATATGCAGTTTTAACCAGGTTTTTTTTCTGTATCGAATGCTCTGACTCTCGTTTGATTCTGAAGGCTTTTGTGGGGCTTCAGCCGACTAAAATATATTTACCATTTGGGAGAAGGCTTGGCCCAAGCGAAATAAATTTGGGACTTTTCGGCCTTTTATCGCTTCAGGTAATTCAGTGAGAGCATTGAGTTTTTTTTTTCAAAATTCAACCAGGTACTGAAGAATTATGAATTTTATTATAAAACCATCAATAAAAATGCTCTTGTGTATATTTCTTAAAATGGCGTTTCAGCCCTTTCGCCTTTAGGCGACTATATGTTAAGAAAACAATGCAAATAGTCTTAGGTTGGAATCTGTGTATTCTCAGTCCGTTTTAGATTTTGATCATTTGGCTGATGACATGACTGTTATGCTTAACAGCTGATCACAATTTGATCAAAGCTGAAACGGACCAATAATGAGCGTTTAACGAGGACCGTTCAAATGTCAAAAAATGAAAATGACGCTGACCGCCGATTTGGTGGTCGTCATATGTGATGAGAGTTTGAAGTACCCCGACTTAAGTGACATATTGCTACATTTCAGAAGGAAAAAGTGAAAAATGTTCGTACAAATGAGCAACAATCGTCACTTTATAGTAGCGCCCTTGAGGTGATTTTCCCACAAAAACGGCGCTATAAAAGTTATCCATTTATTATTATTATTATTACTAACTGACGGCCTCCGTGGTCAAGTGGTAAGACGCTCAACTATGAATCCAGAGGTTGCGGGTTCAAAGCCGGAATGCGCAAATACATTTTAATTGATTAATATGCGTTATAACACATTTTATTCATATAAACACAATATGTAGTATATTTGCGGCACGTTCCAGAGTTGTAGATAATCGAAGTATCGCCCTGGGGAAAGACCACCATTTAGAATAGAAACGTTACAAAAATGGATTAAGCCGTGTTTAATGACCAGATCTAAATAGCCAGGTACTTTCCAACCTTCCTCTTCCCCATCTCCTTCCCTTTCCCACTACCTCCAGCCTCACAACATATCCCAATCGGGGATGCCATAGTCTCACTGGCTCCAGACGGTTGGGACTTTTGTGCGGTATAAACTATAAAAAAATCCCATTATTAAAATGAGTGTTTGACAATACATGGAAATAAAACTCCGACGCCTCAAAAACGAATGGCACGATCGTGTGAATCAAATTCTTGAGTAATTCTTCATGTAAATAATCGGCAGACAAAGTTGTGTCTTTGCTTCACACCGCTGCAGGGAAGTGACTTAGTGCTTAGTTAGTTATCGTGATAGCACTAAGAAACAATCAAACTATACACGCCGGCATTGACATAATCTACCGCTATCATAATTTATCTCGGAAGATTAACACAGTTTGGCACGTGATTGTTGACTTTTTGGTCAGCTTTAAAGACTTAGATGGAGCGGCCCTGTGGTAATTCAAGCCGAAAGACCACGTTTCACAGAGTTACGCGAGCTTATCTACGCCACGTTTAAACCAAAGTCAAAATTTACACGGGGTTTACCTTCTCATTTATTTTCTCTGAAATCGGAAAATTTGTCTTACCTAAATTGTTTTAGAAAGTAGTAAGATGTTTTGAGGCTGAAGGAAGTGAGGGGAAGGGGAAGATCTATGTACTACTCGTATGCTAATAGATACTGTATTATACGAGTTAAAAAAAAAAAATGTTTTGCTCTCTCCGGGACGGAAAAACTTAACGTAACATAACTTAAGATATTTGTATTTTCTCTTTCTGGGATTTAAATTCAACATTTCTGGTCTCGGGGTCAGTAATTCTATCAATCTACCAAGCAAACATCTCAATCAGTTACGGTTTTGAAATATTTAGCTTATTGAAAATTTCAATGAAAAAAAAACCACATTAAATTACCGTTGAAATAAAAAAAATCTAAGAAAATATTTATTTTTTGGGCATCGTTGATTTTTTGTGTTAAAAAAAGCAAATTTCGAAAAGTAATAAGAACTGTACGGTATTTGATCTGTCGATAGACGAAGATCAAATTTATAAATATTCTCCTTAAGTTGAAAATCGAGTGGCGCGATTTTGAATAGGTCTGTTTCCAAGGGAGGCACTGGGTACATACTAGGTCCATAATTACGATTTTGCAATAAAATGAAAAGTTTAGATGTTGAAGGGAACTTTAGTGAATAAACGACCCGATCTTAATTATAGATTAAACAGACCATTCCAAATTTAAATTTAACAAACCTAATTTAAAACCATATCAATCAACTTCATATTTGTATTAAAAACTTGGGTTATTTACAAGAGATACCGCAAGTGCAAATGTTAATTATATTCATATTAGATTTTCAGGAGTTTAAAGCAAGCCACTCTATCATATATCATGTAAAGAAACCCCGAGGGAATGGAAAATCTCTTTTTTACCGAAAACTTGTCAATGCTGTGTGATTTATTTAAAAATTATCAACTTTTACAGAGATTTTATCAAATAATATTATAATTATTACATTTTAAGTTGAAAAGCTAAAACAAAATTTCGAAACATGGTCTGTTCTGTTACTTAAATCGTTGAACACTTAAAAATTATGATTGATTAAGACGATATTATTTATATATATAAATATACTATTTATAGATATCAGTGAGGTGCATTGATCTATGGCCAAAGGTAAGCTGTAGTTTTTCATGTTCGGGTTATGAATTGTGAATTCAATATTTTAAATTGTCACCTTCCGCTGATTGTTGTGGCCAACTGAAACAATGGAGGTAGTCGTTCCTTACCTAATGGTAGGTAAATATCATTAATAATTTTGTTCGATTAAATTTTTATTTTGTTTAAAGAAAATTCCGGTTTTATTTTCGAATTTACAAATTACTTAAGGTTCTGTTATTACTTTATTGATTTTGTGTATTTCGTAAATATTTGTGAACAGCTACCTTTTGCACCTTCGAATATCTCATAGTGGGTGTATTTATCATTACTTAATGATTTATTTTTTCATTTTTTTCTTTTCGAAATGCTCTGAATTGAAAAAAAAAATTTGTATGCAAATATATACGTAATTAAAATCCTGCACATCAGAGGTATATAGAAAACATAATCAATTGGTTAAACGATAAAAAAAGGAATCATTTGATAATACGTTCATAAATGTCATTTCGAGATAATTATAATATCCTTTAGTCGAAAAATTGTTAATTAATTTTTTCTTCCACAGATGACGGCGCCGAATTTTTTTTTCATGTTAACTTTTAACATAGCGGTGATATTGGAAACTAAAAAAACGAACAATTTATGAAAAGCACAAAACATTAAACGGAGGGATAACAATATTAATTTAATTTAAAAACGAATATCTTAATAAGCTAGCATTACTAGTGTAGGCTTAATATTTCATGGCTTTTTGTGAAAGTGGTATGCAAATGCATGGCCAATTTTTTATTTATCTAATTTTATTATAAATATTTTTAAAAATAAATATAAATGTGAAGGAGGTACTTTAATCTCCCTTTTGTAAAAGTGAAAGTTCATTCAAATCAAAAGAGTAATAGCTCATTCACATATTTAAAGCGGGAGTATTTTTTATTATTTTTTATTACCGTTCAATAGTAGCAAATAAAGTCGACAATATTGACCCTTTTAGTGGCAATATCATTGGCCACAAGAAGGCGCCGGGCAGCACTTGAGTTCTGAAAAGGCTGTTCTAATTCTTATCCAGACCGATTTTTCCACATAAAATTTGATATTTGAAGACAGTGTATGAAACCCCCCCTATTTACTTTCTTATAGTTTTCAAAAATGTTGATATTATAAATATAATGATTTTCTTGTGTAATGTATTTCGATAGAACATCAAATAATAACAATTATATTAAGCACTAATATACATGAATCACATTCAGTGGTGGTGATTGTCAAAAGGAGAACTTCCATTGTTGAGCGTAGTTTACTTTGTACAATTGTATAAGTGTTCTAATTATTGACTTGTTCCTTGACTTGATGACGAAGTATCCGAAAAAACAATATTTTATTTAAAAATTCCAACAAAAATCATTCGGTCATTTAAAAACCTAAAACGGTACGGAGTATTTTCACAGATGCTGTCATCCTAACATTTTTGGCAATACCGTGTCAAAAAATGACGAATAATGAATAATTCAAACGTCTCAATTCAATTTGACTATTCGGGCTACACGACACAACATCGATTTTTTACTGTGTCGCTTTTCCCCTTTTCAAAAGTATTTTTTGAAGTATAAAAGAAAGTAATATACTTTTTTATAATAATAATTATTATGGAGAAATTGTGATAGCGATATTTTGTACTCTTATCTTAACGATAATGCGGAAATGTGACTGTACGTCTTACTAAAAAAATCAATGTGTGAACTTTGACGTCATGAATTTTCGCAATTTTTTTTCTTCCTGGATTTTTAATGTAATTTTCAACATGAACTATTTAGTATTGAAATACTTTTTTTAATCTAAATAAAATTGCTTGTAAGAGAGAATATTTTTGAAATTTTGGGTCTAGCCGGTTAGTGAAGCTAGTTTATTCGTGTGTTTAATTGAAATCTAGAAAAACTCGCAATAAAATGAATATTGCGTTATTAAATTAAATATTAAACACATTGATGTTTGTGCATAAAATGAAGAACAACTTGTTACCAGAGTATTTTTCTGACAAAATTATCTACAATGTTGATATTCACAAGTATAATACAAGGGCATGCAAAGAAATGAGACTACCAGAAAAGAATAAAGCCAACACTCAAAACAGCTTACTATATAAAGGAATGAAATCGAATAATGCGCTGCCGGAAACCATCAAAATTATGCCTATCAATAAATTTAAAAAAACCTGTAAAAATTATTTAAAATGCATGTAAATCAAAATAATAAGTAGTTTTTAAGTTAAAATATTATTAGTCACAAAGAAAATGAAATAATTAGATACTTGTAAACTTAAATCTACAAAGTAACTAATATAAAAAAATAAATATATATATATATATATATAAGGTAGCTATAGCTAAAAGAAAATTTTCATGAATCTTTATCAAATTTCAGAATATTCTAGGAATACTGAAATTAAATTCAGGACACATCGGCAGAGTTGCATTCGAGAATATTCAGAATTATTCCATTGAAAATAGTAACATGATAAACAGCTTTGTGACATACACCCATATGACAAGTGACAACCATACCCGGTCTCTCCTACCCACCAAAGAAAGTTAAATAACCATGTCACACTATTTTCAATTAAAATTAACATAATGCTAACAACGCGAGTGTAATGAATTATATTTACCGAGTCAATGTTATGTTATTTCAGGTCATCTACTCCTACAGCTACTATGTTCGTAGGCAATCTAATAATTTATCATATCTTAAGAATAATTCCTGAAGAACTGTTACTACTAGATGTAATTGTAAAATAAAGAAAATTGTTCTAAGTATATTCAGTGGTGGTAGTAGTACAAAATTTTATAATATTTTTTATTTGCTTTTTGTCGAAGAGTTTCAAATTTAACTGAAAATTCTGGTTAGCCAAGGTGACAATGCTATAAAACAGCGGACAAAACTTGATTAAATTTTTCAGATTTTTTCTACACAGTCAAGGAGGTGGCCTTGGCTATATTGTGTGAGAGACTGGCGTTATGTGTTCTCATTTCCACAACTAAAGGACCTTTTTTGAAAGTCACATTTCAGAATGTTTTTAGTGCGTCATTCAAGCTATGACTTCTTATTTCCCATGTAAAGGTAATGCAAAATAATAGGACATACGGCCTCGAGTGATTTGTCATTTGAAAAAGCTCCAGTTCTCTTTACGTCGTAGGTGCCTCCGCCCTCGGAGTTTTCTCGCGGTAAAGTATCTAGCATTGGCTGGAAAACATGAGCCATTACTTTCAGCTGTGCCAAATTGTCTCCGCAATAGTCTACGAGCATGTGCGCTATTGGCTTAGAACCCTGCACGAGGAGCGTACTCGATGTACCCGGCCATGGTATAGCTATAGCCCACCCCTCTCCTCCCACCTGACCCCCGCCACCACCCGCAGGAAGAAGAACATACAATACATGTGTGTTCATCTCCGTGTGATAATATCTATTCAGAAATTCGGTGTGAGCTGGAATTGTGTGATATTCGATGATTTAATTTTGTGGAGGGGCTGAGATTATACCGCTAGTTCTTACCCGAAACAGTTAGAGATTTTAGTGGGTGCTGTAAATCGTGCGATTTGCAGGTTAGTACTTGACGTCTTTGGCCCGTTCATTTACAACGAGGATTGCTCCTCTAGGTGGGTGACGGGCCGGTGATCTAGAGCAGGTACTCGCGGTTCATTTGACACCTCGCTGCGGCGAAAAGAGGAATTGCAGGAGATAATTCATTAATTACGAAGATCAATCTTGCACACGGCCACGTTAACCCTCGTTGAGATGACATAACATGCAGGCTCGTACCAGTTCCAAAGGTAACCCTGTCAGCATCATGTGATGTTTTGAGTATTAACCTTAACAAAATAATTAATTAAAATTAATTATAATATTTAATTGGATGTTTTTTTTTAATACTGTTGTGTTATATAAAGTTCTTCGACTAAACAGGTAAAAATTCCCATTGCGTAGTAAAAATATTTGTCGGGTATCCATGATGATGACTTTGATGTCTGACATCAACCCTCTTTACAGTAAACTTTGCTGAATACCGATGGACAACTAGTCCATGGATACTCAATAAACTTAATTTGAGGTTGATGGAAAAAACGTTGAGATTTGAAGTAGGTTTTTCAAAACCGGCTACGAAGCACTGCGCCACGCGGGTTCCAGTTTTAAGTCCAGACATCGCAGCAATTTCTGCTGGAATAAAGTTTAATTCATTGAGAAGAAACCCAATTCTTCAAACCTAACCGAACCAGCGCGAGCTTTTGGGTACACTCACTGAAAAATTTAATTGGAATGCATCACTGCAAATCAAAAGGAAGAAAAATAAATTGGCAAGTACGAGTACTTAAGATATTTTACTAACTATTTAAAATGTATAAATCTGTATTAAATTATGTACAGGTATTAAATTCCAGATGATATTATCAAAACATTATTTTCTAGGGAAATACACATTTTACGATGGAGATAGATTTTAATTTAATTCTCTCGTAGAAAATTTGATATCAGGAGATAAGCTTAGAGGTATGCGGCAACATAACTATTTACCCGCGGTACATTTTGTGAATTCTCAGGAAAGCTTAAATCTTGATAAATTGGTAGCGTTTAAAACCGACTACCTATTATGAAATGTATTTCTGGCGGTTTTTGAAACGTGATTTTCATATTTGATTAGTTGTCATTTTGATGATTTTGCCCCTTTGTTTTGATTAACGTGCTTGTTATTATTCATAATTCGTTTGCAAATGGGGCACAGGAACTTATGAAAAAATATTTTTATTGTTTTCCTTCAATAATATTAATTTTATCGAATCGTTGTTACATGCCGTGACAATTTGTCAAATAAGTATAAATCAAACCTTTCAACTGTTGATATAATCGTATGCCGTGTTTTGTTTGATAATTTCATGTAGCCAAATCTGCAACGTTATGGCATTAACTGATTTAGTCTGTTTTATCATTTGAATTCTCACAACAACAAAAATTAGTGAGGTGATAAAGTTTGGTATTCGAGTCATGTTTCATTTTTAACTTGTGTATAAAATTAAATGATGATGATGGAATGATTTTCATCAATGTTTCTAGTGTAAATTGAAACATTGATGAAAATCATTTCATCACCATCATCATTCGATTTTATACACAAGTTAAAGATTAAACATGACTCATAAGTTGTAACCCAACAGATTCGAAAGTGAATTCCAGACAAGAATATCCAAGCTTATCTCAAATGTCCCGAGCCGGTGGGACTATGGCATCCCCAATCGGGGTTTGTTGTGAGACTGAAGGCAGTGAGGAGGGACTGGAGATCGTGAAAAAAAAAGTTGGGTAGTACCTCACTATTTAGATCTGGTCACCCAACACGGATAAAACCGATCCCTACAAAGTTTAGATTCTGAATGGTGGTCTTTACCAGGGCGATATAGGGATAGTATCTACCAGTCTGGAAGGTGCTGCAAATATGCTATATATTTTTTAAATATGATAAAACACACACATTTTTTTTTCGTCTGCTGGGATTTGAACCCGCAACCTCTAGATTCTTGGTCGATAATCTTATCCGTTCGACCACGGCGGTCAAATTATAAACCTAATTATTATTTTAAAATTTTAAAACCTAGAACTGAAATATTTTCGCATAACCCCGTTTTCTTGAGAACTGGAACAAACGAAAATGCATTTTACCCAAATAATATACAACACAGCCGAAAGTTTAGAAGTAAAACTAAACCCACTACAAATTGATATAAAGGAGACATATTGACGAGTTTGGCGGCGGGAGGTGTGACTCAGCAAGCAATCGCGATGTCTATTTCAAAATGATCGAGTATTTTTTTTCGAATGCATCAGTAATTATATATACGAGTATAATGTCATAATTCTTTCCACCTTAAAAATGTGCATATTCGTTATTATGAATATTTGTACAAAAGCCATGTACGAGTACCTTGATTTTCCAACAAACAAAGTTATAAGTACTGAAGCAGTTTTACAATTTTTAATTAGGAAGAAAAAAAAACCTTTAATTGCATTTGGTAGTAGTCGAAATATTCGACAGATTTAGTTAAGATTGTCGACGTCTCCTCCCTTTGCCGCCAGCGAGAAGGTCTCACCGGAGGGTGGGTGGCGGAAACACAGATAATTAAGATGTTTCGACTATCGACATATTTAGACATTCGATTATGCCCATCACTGGTGTGTTGCGATGGCCATATTTTGACTGTGTGGGTACATATAACATTGCAATATGCTAACAGCGGGTTACGGGAATTTATCTGGTCGCATGCTCGGAGACGGGTGTCGCAGTGTGTACGCGAATGATCCGCGGGCACTAATGTATCTGCCAATGTGTCCTCCGGTGATTTCCCAAAGGAACTGGAAAATTTCCCCCAGCTTCTGTGTTCCCACACTGAATTCTTAATGAGATATGTAATGTTATTCCTGATCATGTTCATGAACTATCATTATCAACGTTTTGCCTCTCAGTCATTGTTATGTAGATATATGGAATAATACATCGAATGATGCAATTTATTATTCTCTCGATGAAGAAGCATTATTTTATAAATTAATTTATGCAAACCACTATGTACGTTAAGGCGTAACGCTGCGATTGATATATTCAAGGTGTCGGCTTGGGTTGAAATTTTACTAAGAAAATGGATCTGCCAATTATTCGTTATTAAGTTAAGACCCTTCGACAGTGATTTGTGTGTAATGTCACCCTTAATCATGCCCACAAACAATCATGCCATAGATGGCTAATATATAGAAAACAAAGGTAGGTTAACCACGGCAAATAAAACGGGTAGAATTCGTTTTGTATTTCGCTTGGAAATAGAAAATGAATTTGCGAAATTATTCATGTTCTGAATACAATTTTTAAAATCAACCTCCCAATCAAAACCTTGAAGAAGTCCTTCTATAAGTTACTTTGATGCTGTATTACCTTGTGTATGTATTTTTATTAAATTTTGCTCCCCAACATTTTTTTAAAATAAAAATTGTTTTTTTAATAATAGTAATAATAACAATCATTAGAAACAACTTTTAAAATAAATTATAAAGAAGTTGTACAGAAAAAAACTTTTTTATCGTAGAAAACAATTACTTTGTGGTTTAACATATTTAATTAAAATTAAATAATAACTTTGTATAAGACCACAGATTTTATTTTAAAAAAATATGACTGACCGGTTTCGCTTAGTCTAAGCATCATTAGGTTACAAAGTAGTTTAATTTTTTACATGATGATGCTTAGGCTAAGCGAAACCGGTCGGTCACAAAAACTAAAATAAAATCTGTGGTCTTATATAAAGTCATTATTTTATTTTCATTCAATAAATTATTACTCGTTTTCTGTTAACCGTCAAGAGCCGATTTAAAATATTATAAGAGGTTTGTTCAATTTCTGAAATTTGAATGTAGGCTGAAATGTCTGCTCCATGAATCACATTCTCTAGCATTGCACCACACTGAAACAAATCAATTATTAGTAACAAAGATTCGAAAGTGTTTTTTTTTTATTAAGAATTGACTACGTAGTAGTTAAAAATAGCTTTATTCTGAGAATTTAAAATGTATAAGGCTACAGTAAGAAGAATTAATTTTAGTCAACGGACTTCTACTTTACCTGGCTTTGCCCGAGTTTCAATACTCTTTTCGACAGTAAAATGGACGTATCAAAGCTCCACGGTGTTGAAATATATATTGATGGATGAAAATAGTGATTGTTTCATCAGGACATTAATTTCCTGCTTTATGGTAAAACGTATTTGATACGTATCTGCAAACATAATATATATCCTCGGTAATGTGTAATGTTCCAAAACACTGTTAAAACATTGATTGGATTTCAGTAAATTAATATCAAAAGACCGTTTTAAAATTAGAGTCCATAAGTTAATTTAATACTCAACACCACCATATGTTGGTTGATACGTCGTAAGGAGTGCGCAAGATAAAACATTAAACGCCAAAGCAAACACTCCGCCATACCCGCGTATTCATTATGAAACGAGAAGAGGGAAAAATGAACAAAACCTGGAAAATCCAGTATCACGGCTAATGTAAATTTTGTGTCGCGTGGATATATCTCATTTTCATTTCGCCATTCGTAACTTAATGTTTGGTCTCATTTGCCCATTTTTTTACTTTCCGTTTCGGAAACGAAAAAAAGGGAAAACCTTCCGAGTTTCCAAATCATCGCCATTACGGCCGATTAGAGGCACACATTCATTTATTGGACTTGTGTAGATTGTCAAATGTTAATATGCTCCGTGTATACTTAGGACGGAATCGGAACAATAGCGCGGCGAGCTTTTATAATATATTCGGAATTTTTATTTCGAGTGTCATTTTATTATTTTTGTTTCTAAATATTTCGTTGTTGGAATGCAAAATTGTTTGAAAAAAACTTTTTTATTATCCGTCATTGCAAAATCCTATTCTGAAAATAAATTGTTGTAAACGGCAATGTAATTTACATGACTTCAGAAGCTCCTGAGTTTATATTTCCATCACTGATAACTTGTATCATTGGTCTAGAAACGGAGGTAGAAAAGATGTGAAAATTTGTGACAAAAATGAAACTGTTGTGTTTTTTATTCATCATCACAAACATATTATCAAATAGTTGATTCAATCTAGAATCCATGTATTAATCAATGAGTGTAAGTCTGGATATTTAAAAAAATATATTATTTTTATACTACGGGAATTTGTACTGCAAGTAGCTTGTCAGCAGGAACTTAGGTTAACAATATTATATAATACACAATAATATAACACAGAAATATGAAAACTCCAATACAATAGTAATAATGAAATATTTATAAAAACATCAGTATGTTTGTTCAAAATACTAATACACACGACCACCTCTCGAGAGCCGAGACTTTAAAATTAGTGAGAATTTCGCCCCAGAGCATTTAAAAAATAATAATTTGGCAACTTGTTGAATATTGATAGTTTAATGTATTCAAGGGTTCGTTGACTAAATTTCAAAACATAGGTACTGCCATTTTTTTGGCCCTTTGTTTAAGTGTTTTATTCAGTAATTTTACCTGGAAAAATCCGTGACGTTATAGCATACGCTGATTATGTCCGTGTTGTCATATTAGACAAGTTCTCGAACAAAAAGTCAATTATATCTTTAAATTAAAAGTTTTCTTGTTGCTTTATTGATTATCTTTGTTTTTTTTTTCTATGTATTATATTAAACTTACGGAATGGCACCACCCTCCTTGAGATCTGGAATAAATATTAAAAAAAACTTACTTAGATAAAAATTAAATAATCACAAGAATTTAGTTAGTTTATTTTAATTATTTATACATATTCTACATAATAAAACCCTTAAGTTAATATTTTTTACCATAAATTCATTACATTCTTGACTTCATTCAATTTAAAAAAATATTTTTCTCCAATTTAATATCATTTGGTAATTCATCAAATATCTTTATAGCTCCGTACATCAATGACTTTTGACTTTGTGACTTTTTCTGAAAAGTTGTCTTATTTGGTTCCTAATCCTCGTCTCATGTCTGTGCCTGGGCTGGAAGGTTTCAATTTTACTCAAAGATTCAGGTGATGTATGGCCATTCATTATTATTTAGATCAAAAATATTGAGTTGAAGTAAATACTTTACGTAAATGAAAATATATTTACCTCCCTCAACATTCCCTGCACTTTTGTATCTTAATTTTTCTTCAGTATAATTATCACAGCTTTATTTTCTACTAATGTCATTTGTTTAATATATCCATCGTTAGCTAAAAATAAAATGCTGCTACAGTAATTGATGTGTGGCACAGTGGCTGCATTGAATACATGTTTGCTAGATACTGTGTTAGGATTCTTCTTATTCTTCCCAAAAATGAGTTTTTTGGCAATTGTTCAAATAATTTGAATAATTTGAATTCAACAAAACGGAAAAAAATTGCCACCGGACACTAAAATGTCATTTACATTTACTTTAAAAAAATGTTAAAGTCTGTCGGGTTAGATTCAGTAATAGCTCGTGACTTTTTGGTGTGCTAAGATTGTAAAAATACGACGTTATTGTGGCCGAAATTATTTTTATTATTTTTTTGTTAAAAATCTTGATGAAAAAATTGATCTTCCGAAAAAAAAATTGGTTACAACAACATAAATAATGAAGTTTTTTCAATAACTATTTTGGTTAGATCTAAAACATACTGTATAATAATTCCATGTTAGTAAAAACAACCACTTTTAATATAAATTGCACACCATACAAATCGCTTGAATTTCAAATTAATAATTACTTGAATGAAACCGGAGCCGGCACGTCAACAGGGTGTAATAGCAGGCGCGTTCTGCATTACGAGCATGGCCGTGCATTCAGATCTAATCAACGCACTAAAATATGTTTATCGTCACCTAAAACCAATTTATTGTAACTTACAGCTGTTGATACATTGATGCGGTTCTGGAACAACATTTTGATCCAGCCAGTTAAGCCCGGCCGGCCTTTGTGCGAAGTGTTTATGTACAAGCGTGGTTAGTGCAGAGCAGTTAACAAATTGGGCACCAATTTCCAAAAAGACACAAGCGCCGTGATGATGAAAATAGCATTACTCGTATAGTGTTAAAAACTTTACATGATTGTTCATCCCCGTATCCTAGTCGGGTCGGAGACCTTTTGTTTTGACATTGTGATTAAAAGGGTCTTTATATTGCATTATGTGATGGCCTCGTCGCAGAACTTCTAAATAAACATCTACTTAGACTAACCTTCGGTTATTTGGTAATTCCAAGTAAACCAGTGAACCTATTTTAGCCGATCTTTACATAAACTGATTATTTGATTAAGTTAATCATGCCTTCTTGGAACATTTGCGACTTCTTTTTCTATCCTCCTGGCGTTTCAATTTACCCACTTCAATTATCCGTTTCATTTCAATAATTTTATCATATTTAATAATCGAATTATTTACAGTTTGATAGTGGGTTTTAGTGGTGGTTACTAATCCTGGGGTAAGTAGTCCAAATTTCGGCATGCAGATACATTTTGTATTTAAATAAATTGGGATATTTTAGATTTAATCAATATATAGTATATTTGCGGCACGTTCCAGAGTGGTAGACAATATGTGCCTTTTTGAATGGTTGAACTGTTATGTTTGACCGCTGATCACAATTTGATATAAAGCTGAAATGGACCGAGAATCGGTTTTTAACTGGCCCCCTTCAAAATGAAAAAGATGCAAAATGGTGTCGATCGTAATTCAAAATGACAGAGGTCATAGACACCCCAGTCGACCTTTATATTCTTGGATATTCTCATATGAGTGGTCATGCATAATTTTATCATACAGCTAGCTTAGAAATATCTTTTCTACTGCATCAAAATGTATATTCTCGCCTATTCTCTTCCGTCTTCTGCTAGTTTTACTCATGCCTGTGTAGTAGTGCTGATGCTAGAACTTAACTGATTATAAAAAAAAAATATTTTAAAGGGTATCGATGCCGGTGATTTCTGGAATAGTTTAGCGTTGAATTCGATTCCATAATGGGACTTCCTCTCAATAATCTAATTTCAGCAGCTTTGAACCTTGCACGCACTCTCTCGTTAATCATCAAATTAGATTTTCGTAATAAGGGTGGGTCGGTCAACTCACTTATAAACAGCAAACTTAGTTTAGACACTGTCTGATTTCCAGCAGCTTTAATAATATCATTTTTTTAATAGTACACAAATAACACAATAAAAACCTACATACATACGGTATGTTTTTATTATTTATCTTGAGTTAGATTACACTGTGGTGAGCACTAATGTACAACCTGTATTATTTATACCAATAATGAGCATTGCTAACATACTTTTACAATTTATTTAAACAAATTTAAGATTGAAAATGAAATAATAATTTTGTTTAAGACAACAGATTTTATTTCAACTTTATGTTCGCTTGGCCTAGGAATCATCAGGCTGCAAAATTAAACTAAATGATACATACAAAGTGTGCAGTTCTGTATACATACAGATGGAGAAAACTAAATAGAATAAAATAAGGTAACAGTGAGAAAACAACAGAATAACATTTAAATTATAACAAAGGAACATAGAGAAAGAGACATATAATATGAAATGAAAGAATTAAAACATTAACTAGAAAGGTGATAAAAGAATAATGGTGATTTTATGAATTAATGGTAAATATACCTTATATTGGTCTTCTGTACTATTATTAAATATATATTTAAGAATATTGTCTATTTCAGTAATTTCTGTTGGATTTTCACTGTAGAGTTGGACGGTCCGATACGGAAGAAATTTTCGTGTGCTTAATTTTTTCCTTGGTAATCTAACAAATTTCACATTAATTTCTCGTCGCGTGTCCATGTGCGTTAAATGTTTCTGTATCAGTAGAATCTGCTAATTTCTAGAAACGTGCCATGCTGGTGACGTTTGTTGGCGCTAAAAACATTTTGAGAGCAGGGGTCCTTATTTTAAAACAAATTCTTCAAACGCAACGCAGAATTACTTAGTAGCACCCACATGTCATGAGTATAATATACATTATTTACAAACGTACCATATACTATATAAAATAAAGCTAATCCGAATTTTAAAAAATGAAAATGTAGTACAATGGGTTTTTGTTTGTTTTGTCATATGTTTTCAGAGTATATCAAAATTTAATCTTAGTATGATAAATATGCCGTAATAGAGTATGTTCTTGTTGTGAAGGTATATTTCAAAACAATGATAAAAAAAACCCACAAAAAACATCATTTGATTTGAATAATACAAACCAACTTTACAAGAATTAAAACCTATAAGTAATTTTTATGTTTTTATTTTATTTTATTTTATTTGTTTGGGAGACCAACAGTTTACATACATAGTAGGTAAAATATTATATAAGTAGTATCAATATGACCATTTATAGGTTTCCACTTAAATGATTCGAATTTAACGCAGAAAATCTGTATGATGCTGATAAATGGTGAGTTCTGTCATCATGACATTTACAAAGCTTTGTTTATTTGGAATTCAAAGGAAAATTCATATTTTTTAGCTCGT
This sequence comes from Drusus annulatus, assembly GCA_022651775.1. NCBI lineage: Eukaryota > Metazoa > Arthropoda > Insecta > Trichoptera > Limnephilidae > Drusus > Drusus annulatus. Next base: position 250,557 of record JAGWCC010000942.1, read on the forward strand.
AACATTGACTCCAAAATGAAGCATAGAGTTTTGATCTATTCATATGATAATCACAAATTAAAATTTTCCGAAAAATAATCTTGGGAGAAGCGGAGCAATAAAAAAAGGCTAAATAAAGTGTTGTTTGCAAAAATAAACGTTATTAAACAGATAAAAAATAAGCCTGCATTAAAAGTGCATCACAATGAACGTGATCTAAAATATTATACGAAGGGAGATAAAATGTGACCGCGAAGACGGCTCTTAAACGTAGATATTTCTAGCAGTCAAAATATAGAAGATTCTAATGTAACGAGAACTCTTGAAGATTAATCTAATGATAATGCAAACGAAAATATTACTTCGCCGACTTGAATAGTATTACGTAAGTATCGTTATTGTTGTTAAAGTCGGCAGTAATCTCTTTGAAGAGTTTACGGTTTATTGTCATAAGTCGTAATAAGCGATGAAATGTGAATATATTGCGTCAGCATTCAAACATGGCGCGAGGGATTTAAGTCGGTGGTTAAAAAACCCCACAGTTTCTTGGTTTCGCGGAGAAGCGAGTAATCCTGTCTTGCCTCGTTTGGAGCCGGGAAGGTCACCCCAATCTCGGAAGGAAAATAAAGGATGTGTCGTAATGCTTCTCACAGGAGAAACTTGTTTTATAGATTTCCGTTTAGTAATCCTTTCTATTCATGTTTAATAGTTTTATTCTCTACAATTGCATCAAGTCATAAGAAAATGAGAAATAGAGGTAAAATATGAGTGACATTGCATTATTGATTTTAGTTATTACACCGTTACCACTTGGGAATCGATTCTATATTAAAAGTCTTAAATGCCGGAAAACGGGACCTGCTGCAAACTCATTTGATGGGAGGAGAAGGGGGCAGGAAAATAAGAAGGTAATAGGAATGTTGTAAAGTACCTGTTTATTCAAATCGTAGCACGAAACATAGCTAAAGCTTTTTCAAGAAGTGTTCCGATTCTGGATGCTGGCATTTTACCGACATAATAATTATGAGACTACTTTAAACTATGAAAATATGTGCAAAGATACCAAAAATATTAAATGCGTTATCATTTTAGGGTACATGATTTTGACCCCGCAATCTCCGAGAAGTAATATTTTTATTCAAAATTTTGGTAGAGAAGTTGATTGTCAAAGCAGTTAAAATGGTTGAACATACGAAGTAAGGCCCCGGTTAGAATCCTGGCTTTAAAATATACATTTTTAAAGCGTTTTCACTAAATTTTGCAGAAAACAACAAATACATATATTTTCCAATATATATCGGTTCAAAGCTTCAATGATAATTCTTTTCAATGTTTAATTTAAGTACATACCTATTCTATCATCAGCTTGGACATGTGACTGAGCTTGCGGTATCAATAGTTTTGAATAACCTGTTATAGTATAATCTGATTTCATGACAAATCTGCCCCTCCGACGTTACCTAGTCCATCGGCCACCGGCCACCGGCCACCGGCCATCGGCCATCGGCCACCGTCCACCGTCCACCGTCCACTGGCCGCCCTTCCATTCCGTGTAAATCCTTCATCTGACCAGCGCGCATCAATCAGGCCAATGCCCCAATTTACAATGTGGATGCTTTTCCACATCATTCCGCAAAGTTCATGAAAATTTATGGCCAACTTCAATCAGCGGATAAAATCATTAAATTAACAAAGCGCCCTTAACGACATCAAACGGTGTCGATATTGCGACATCAAAACCATTCCAAATAGCTTGTATCACTTATCTGCCAGTTCATAATCTATGTTTTTAATTATTTAATTTGAGAAAACTTTTTTACAGTAAAATATTAGTAATATTTTGGAAGTGAATAGTGGTAAATATCAGATTTTAAAAAATAATTTATAATTAGAGATGAGATTAATGAGACTATGAATTTTCGGAAAATGAAAAATATATTATTAACCCCCGAACAAGTTATTTATTTACGTTCGTTAGGGCAATAGTATTTTACATTACATTGAACTTGACAATCAATATTACAACTTTCAGACCTTAAAGCATACGCATTTTAAATGTAAAAACTATGTAAAATGTTTTCGTCACTATTAAACTTGAAGTTGGGTATTCTATTGGTGGTAAAAACGTTCAAATTATTTATTGAAAAAAATATATAAAGGAAAATATAAAAAAAAAAATTTTTTTTAGAATTTTGTTTTTAGTAATAAATAGTATGTGAAGGCGAATATTTTGAAAGCTTTTTCTTCAATGTGTTGTCTGACAAAGTTAACAATAACAAAACATAAACAATACGAAAAATATATTTATAAATAATTACATTTAAAAAATATTTTCAAAAGCATCATTGGTGATTTTTTTTTGACGTGAATTAGATAAATACAACACCAAAGTGAAAAAATATGGGATTTGGAGATATGAAGTAAAGTAGATCCATATAAAAATTAAAAAAACCTTTGTGAAATTTGCGGAAAAATGGACCAATTTCTAAATATATATAGTAATGAACGTAACCCAAGAAAACATGTTAAAATATATGACAATTAATAAACGTCATAAATTTAAAACAGATTTAAAAAAAAGAAATTGTAATGGTCGTAGATAATAATTATTTATTTTAACGATGTCGGCAAGGGGAGAACAAGTTTGTAACAATTATGATAATAATAGAGCATTATAACAATAAACCCCTCACGAGAATGCTGAAACAGATTACTAGGTTCAATTACCTCCACAATGCCTAGGTAATAATATAACATAATTGCTAATCTGATATAAGGTCAACATGCCGCTCCGTTGACCTAATGCGATGAAATAATTCCTTTCACTAAGAGGCACCCTCTCCGGCCTATTCTTCATCCCCTCCCCTTCAACACCAATTCTGACGAAACAGCCTGCGATATACACCCCTGATTCAGAAATAGTTTTTCTTTTTCCGTGTATATTTTCACATCGGATGCCAAAGATATAAATTGAATATTTTCGTAGAAAGTAATCCCTTTGTGATTTGACGAAATGATATTTAAAGAAATGAAAAAATAACTTTCTAAAAGACCACGGATATTATTTTAGTTATTATGAATAATTATTAAATTATTTATTATATTTTGTTATTCTATTGTGTTCTCAATGTTTGATTATTTTATTATGATTTTATGTTTTGTTATCCCTCTGTATGTATATATAACCGCACATTTTGTATTTTTTGTTCAGTTTAATTTTGTACCCTGAAGATGCAACCGGTCGGTCACAAAAATTAAAATAATATCCTCGGTCTTATGCAAAGTTATTTTTTCAAATAAATGTAACTTTGTTTTTTTTTTATTTTGTTTCTTAGTAACTGTGCAGGTAGAATAAAAAAAACTGTATAATTTATATCTGGCTGAGAGAGTTCACAATCACTATCTAGACAGGGTAATCAACTTAGATAAAATAGAATGTCCAAAGGCGTTTAAATGTAATTTGAAAAATTAAATAATCAAAAATATTCATTTCACGACGCGGGGGATCCCAGCAGCACGATTAGTGTTGGTGACTGAAAAAGTGAGTGATTTAACTGCAGCAAAATTCATCTATTCTTGTTAAACCTTGTGCACACGAAGAAGACCTACAAGTATTTTAACGAAAAAAGGTAAATCCAAAGTACTGGAAAAAGCGTAAGGAGTCCCTTAAGTATTTGCTCTACTGTTATGTTAAACCCTAAAAATAATGTTAAAATAAATATTGAAAAAAAAAATGGAATAAATTCATTCCACTTCGAACAACATAATACAACAATTTGTTTATCGAAAGAAAAATAAGGTATCAACCTTTGTTTCAACATTATTTGAATTCTATTTTTTTATTAAAGAGAAAAAAAAACAAAGTCACCTAAAAGAAAGATAAAAGAGAAAATTGCTCGAAAACACAAAAAAAGATGAAATAATTAAAGTAAGGCAAAATTGGCATTGTGCACGTGAAAGCTTCACAGCTTTCTTTATTACTTTATATTTTATGGCTTAAAGTGTTTGAGAGACTATGAAAAAGAATGTGAAAATTGAATAAAAGTATTTATATGGTTAAAGAGTATAATGTATTGGTACTATGGTTGAAGTGTATTGCGGATTTAAAGGTTCACAGCGTTATTTGTGTTTTTAAAGTGTGAAATTGAGTTTCGATTTTTAAGTTATTAGGCAGGAGATGGAAGATTTTAGGAGCTAGGGAGATGAATTATCATTGAGCCGACGTAGTATGTAATTTAGGTACTGTGTAATGTCTGTTGGTTATGGTTCTGGTAGTGTAATTGCAATGTAAGAGAGTTTTATTTTGTTCTTTTCGTAGAAAAAATATGTTGGCACGTATTTTAAATGGAGTTGATTTTGTTGACTTTGGGGTGGATTAATCAATTAATAGATTCCACATAAGAAGAGGAAAATTACTTATGATTACATTCATAAACCCAACGAGCTCGTAGTTTCGTATTTTTTTCTAAAAAATATCTTAGTTTAATGATAAATTCATTTTTGATAGTTGTTCTCTTTGTAAGTTAAGAAAACTAAATTAAATAAAACGAAAAAATAAAAAATAAGTTATACTTTTCAAAATGTGACTTGATCAAACCTAATTTGTAAATATATTAAAAAACTCCCTTTCAAAAAGCAAACCATCCAAATTAAGGTTGTTGATAATACGTTGTTACCTAAGTATGTAGAAAAGTGAAACATAATATTTTCTCAGAAAATAAAACAATTTTTTTCCTGATTACCAATATTTGATCATGTTATTATTTGAATATATTTATTATCATGAGTGTATTTACTAACTCCTTGTTACAAAACAGAGATTTCATACATCGCCGTGTAAGAAGTTTGGGACGATAATACAATTTATTCCGGTTGAAATTAATACCGACCGTAACATGATCCAAATTCGGAGAATTTAATATATTATAATTCTACTTCAATTTGAATCGTTTGACCGCGGCGCAGTCTCCAGTTCTCGTTTCAAACTGCAGTGGGTGGGTTCAGGTGTCTATGATATAGTCCGGAATACCGATAGGAAAAGAATATGAGCATTAGTTGAAAGATTTATTTCGACTTTATATATACTTTGGGTAGGTATCGATAAAGATTTAGGTTGAGTTGTTTCAAACCTTCCTCACATTTGATATTCATCAAATCATTAATCAACGCCATTATTGGTATTTAAAAAGTCTCGTTAAACAATGATTCTTGGTGCATTCCAGTTATTAAAAAAAATATGATTAGCTATTGAGTATTACGGTCATATTATTATGCTTGTCAGCTGATCAAAGTTTGTTTAAAAGCTGAAATGGACAAACAGTAAACTAATGTTTAAAAGGGACTGTTCAAATTAAAAAAAAAAAAAAACAAAATAGAGCTAATCATTAAAGTGTGACGACGTGGAATGTTTTGACACATTCGACATTGTCACATTTCAATAATTTTTGCCGTTTCCTTTTTTTTTACATTTAACCAGTTCCTGTTAATCAATTCAACAGCAGTCCAACTGTTAGTCCATTTAAGCTTTTTAATAAATTCAGATCAACTAAAAAGCATAACGGTTACCTTGTTTTGTTTTTCAGGCGATAATTTTTTTTTAAATGCTAAAATGGGTCTAGGATCGAAGTTTAACGGGGACCATCAACAAATACAAAAATCACTGAATTGTAACAAAGTCAAAAGCGATGAATGTTTGAAACATCTCAACCTAAGTGATCTCTTTTCTGACGAACGGAGTGTTCCTTAAAAAAATATTCTACCAAATGTTCGACGTTGATTAAAAACCATTATGTTCAGCTTGAAAAAATAAACTTCCAATTAATACGGCAAAAGCTGTGCAGTTGGTAAACGCGCAGAGGAAATTAGAATCAAATTTGTTTTCATTGAACTCATTCTCGTCGTTCGTTCGATTTGGCATGCAAAATAAGGGTGCCATCTTTTGTCTCACATTTATATACGTCTATGGAAATTGGATTCGAGGCGCACTAAGGCCCAATAAAACATGTCGATGGCAACGGATGGGTATGAGAGAAGTACGGACGGAAGACAGATGTACTGGGAGTTTTATGAATGGAATATAAATAAGATACACGGGTAGGGAAGGGAGGCGGAAGCTCCGCCACGTAGTCATGGCAACAAAACGCTTTTATTCACCCGTCTTAGCGCGCGAGTGTCCCATAACTATTTTATTGTCATTTAATATGAGTTCTTTCACTTTAATGTACCACCGTGGAGTAGAATCCACGATAGCTGACTATTTATCGGCTGTGATCGTTTCAGACGGTCTAGAAAAGTTGTGTTTCAATCGCAGGCAGAATTTTTTGGAATATAAAAAAAAAATTAAAAGTTTTCGATAATTGCATCACTCGTGTGAATTAAACATAATTTGGACAATTCACAAACATCAATATTTCGATACTACATTACTCCATGGCAGAGCGGCTAATCTTCTTGACTCTGAATTAGAGATCGTGTGTTTGAAAACGGCGTGGTTTGGCGCAAATCATCAGGGTACAAAATTAAACTGTACCCTGATGATGTCCAAGCTAAGCGAAACCGGTTAGTCATAAAAAATAAAATAAAATATGTGGTCTTATACAAAGTTATTATTTCATTTTCATTAAATATATCAAACAACAAAGTGATTGCTTTCCACGATAATATTAAATTATAATTTGGATTTTTTCACACATGATTTTATTAAATAAGTGCTCTAGGTATTGCCTTAGGAAATGCGTTCCTAGAAATGGCAAATGCCATTTTCAGGGAATAGCTCTGAACAGCTGGTGCTTTCAACAGCTTCAAAACATACCCCAAATTAGAAATGCCAAAAACCCCTGGCTCTGGGCAGTTAAAACTTTTGTGCAGTAGGTATTTTAATAAAAAATACGTCTTTCGTAATAAACTTTTCATCTTAACACTTTTGAATATAAATAGCATGAGTTAAAGTAATTTAAGAATTTCAAACAAAAAATGAGATTTCATCACTTTTCAAACACTATTATGACAAAAATGAAACTGATCTGTCTAGTTATTAGATCAAATTTAATGATCTAAATTTAAAAGATCTGTCTCATGTCTGATGACTGTATGATTATGATTGTATAGACATATGAAATTATTGTTTTCTAGGGAAACATCAAAAAATTCTGCTCAACATATATTTAAATTCACCTCAGCAGAGCGTTATGTAAAAATGTAATATAGTTTAAGTGTTCGGTTCACTGGCTTTTACCGGGAGAAATAAAAATATTGCTCAGAATTTTGAAAAAAAACTAACAATAGTTGAAGTGAAGACTTTGTTTAGGCCCACACTGACTTTCGAATAAAATAAAAATACCCCTTTTCATACAAATAAGACGGCACTCGTAGATTTAAACGTATACATTATTTAATGCAAGGCTTTTAAAGCCTCTTTCAAGACCACTGTCACTATACGAAATAAGTATTGATGCGGTGAACACAGCAGCTGATTGTTCTAAGGATTGGAGTGCCATTATCATTTTATGGTTTATATACTATGTTTCTCTAGATTAACTTATGTTCTAATTTGGATGATATACCAAATGCTTGCTATTTGAATTTAACTCAAAATTATTATTCTTACAGAAATATTAATATTATACAATCAAAACTTATCAGAGTCGATCACTGTCTCTTGGATATTAAAAAAAATAATCAATGTATTGATTAGACACATAAATATATAAATGGTTGGATGTTTGACCTACATAAATTAAGAGTGCTCGGAATCAAATAGTCAAGATCTACGTATTTAAATTCTGTGAAATCCATTATACATTATTAATATTAAATGGTCCCAAGCGTCTGTCTACAGAACATCGAACCCGCGGAAATATGTGACGCGCTTGTAGTTTGCATTCACAAATAGCAGACTTGCACTTAATATTGTCTGATAGCGTTGACAAAATTCTTCAACTGTCAATAAATCTTCGCCTTTCTGTCACTAACTGGCTCTTGCGACGAATTGATAAAAAAATCCCGCTACAAATTCTTCATAATAAGTGGCGTCATATTTGCGTACAAATCTTTCACTCGGGGATATTAAAGAAAATTTCAATCTGGTAAAAAGGTGTAGCTTGTTTACTGAAGATTGGATTATGGATGTTTATTGCCGCTTTGGAATAAACGGCCCCAAGTATAGTTGGTCGTATTATATGGTACACGTTGTCCTGAAACTCGTGGTACAATTGGTGAATCTACATATAATAAATTAATTTTTAGCTACATTTTATTATATTTTATCCGAAAAGAAGGCAGCAAACATTCTGCTTCAAAAATTCTACAAATTTAATATCCCAAGACTTTTCACAGGTTTGAGCTAGTTTGAAATAAAATTCAATCCATTTTGTTGTATTCATAAGTTTTGGTGACCTATCCCGGATTTTTCCACTTACAGGAAGAGTTGCCGGCAATTACAAAGATGTCATCAGATTAGCGGTAAATGAGAAGAATATATAATTTCAAGTGATTATTTTGGTAACTGGAATTGAAATTTTAATTTTTATAACTGCTGATGTGATAACGATAAATTTGAATGTTTTCATAAAAATCTTTTTTTTTTGAAGACTTAAAATTAAGATTGGTTTTTTGTCAGCGATCCAAATAAAGTTGAATTCTAAAGATTTAATTGCAATCTTTTTCCTGATGTGTCGAACTGCACTAATTTGACACCAAATGCTAGAACAACGCATTTGTATTAATTTACAATTAATCCAACGAATTTAGAAGGTTCCAATTATCTAACACAGGTTTTGTAAAGATGTTTTTAGCGTTGGGTCTAAACCGTATTGATTTATGTTTAAAACGGGGTTGTCTATGGAAATGGACGAAGACGCAGTAATTACTAAACACTAAAATAAATTACTACTAACGTACACATTTGGAGCATTATAAAATCCGAACAAAAAATGGTCATCTTTTTCACTATAAAGCAGAAAAAACTGTTTGTCTTTAGGATCAGCACCCAAAAATACACACTTTCTGATTTTCTAATACAAGAAATACTACTAATGATTTATCTGTTAATTTTATAGAAGTAATAAGGTAAATGTCTAAAGTTTCCAGTGAATACAATTTTTAAACAGTATCTTTAAAATTATTTATGGAATGCATACTAGAAATGTAGGTAAAACGTTCGCAAATGGCTGCATTGGTTTTTAAGCTGCACCTTTTACTGAAATTTCAGAATGTTTTTAACTGGAAACCTTAAACATTTTCCTAACTGCCCATGTCGAATTTACAGATAAATTAATTTTGGGTGCTGAGCCTTAAGCAGCAAAATCCTTGGAACGGGAAGCTCTTGTATTACGAAAATGCTAATATTTTCAACTTGAAAGTCATAACCATTCTGATCTTTCTAATATGCAGTAGATATACCTTTAGAAATAGTGAAACAAAACTCCTCGATATATATAAATTATCACACGTATTCATTTTATGAAACACCTGTTTGTTTCTAAAACAATCAGAAAAGGAATCAATATTTCTAAAATAACTGTTCGGGCAACAATGAGTTGTATATATCAGAATATAGAAATTTAAACTTCTGAAGTAAGTTACATTGATTGGGATATTTTGTTTGTTTAGTTTTATAATGTTTGTGCTGTGGAACTTCAGCAAAAATATTATGACTTTTAAAAGAATATGTTCTGATAAAACAACAACGTTGGTTTTGAATATAAAATTTTCATAATATGTGAGTGGATATGGTATATGTATATTGGATATACATCTGTAAAAAAATTAATCGATTTGAAAAAGCTCATAAAAAAACATTTCAAAACGCCGATGCCGTCATTCTATACCGTTTGCAATTTTGAAAGATTGACTATTGTTTCATCATCTGATGGAGCTCCAATACTTAAAATCGAGCCCGTTTTCACGGGGCAAAAAAACAATTCTTTAAAAAATGTTCGACTGTAAAAAAGGGTTTTAAATAAACAATACTGGCTTCTGAGTTGGAAGCTGAATATTGTAAAAAAAAAAACTAGATTGGAGTTCCGCAATGAGAGTTGCTCAGCCCTGAATAAAGTGAAATAAGGAAAGCCAGTCAGAGCAATTGATAGATGGCGTGACGCGATGTCACCTGAGAAAACGTTAGTGGTTCTAAACAAACTTTGACTAGGCGAACAAAAGGTATGGAGCCAATACAAACACGGAGAACATCTCCTTACAAAACACACTACATTACCAATAAGTACTTACCATTTCACCGTTTTTTTTTTAATGTTAAATAAATGGTATCTCCCTTTTTGCGTAGGATACGAATACTGAACGGTGTTGGACCTATAAGGACCAGAACTAGAGAGTAGGTCTGTTTAAGTAAGCAAAGCTTCACACAATAATGTAGGTATTATTAAGATTTAAACAATGGAAGGGTTGATTTGAAAATATAATTGTAATGAACACACGTGACAGATTTTCCCTTGAGGGAATTATTCCTTTTCAACTAAATTGATCGATTACAATTGACTGTATATTTTACAAGCTTTTTATCATATTTACAGGATGTATTTCCACCTATTAGATGTTGTATGAACTTATACACCTAGTTAAGGGAGTTAACATACCCTCTAATAATTGTCAGATATTAATTGGAGCATGTCTATTTGATCTCTCGGTTATTGTTAAAGTTATTTAATTAATTCAACTATCTTTGACATGTTTTAAGAAGTTGTACAAAACAATGTTTCTGCGAGTTGACCAAATCGTAAACGCAACGACGAAAACGAAGCAAATATTTCAGCATCAATAAAAATGATTTCATACGAAAAAGCCAAAATACTAGAAAAGCTGTTTTATCTTCTTATTCACAAATCTTTGAATAATAACAACCTCCAAAGATTTATAACTTGAAGACAATAATAGAAATCTAATTATATTCAATTCAAGTTACTCTCGCTGACACATTGTGAGTGAAAGACTGGCAGAAATTGAAAGTCCGTTGTGTAGGTATTTTTAAATTATAAAAAAACCCAACTGTTAAAGAGTTGTTAGATAACTACTTGACAACTTGTAATCCTCTGAAAAGGGACTAGTGTACGGAGTAATTAGTGAAAACTCGTCAAATATAAGCAAGTTGGCAAGCAAGTATCGTTAAGTATTTGTTAAGAGTGTTAAGTCTATTGATATTTGGGTCTGTTTTGTTTGTTATAATTTATTCTGTTTTAATTTGCGAGATATATCTGTATTTTTATATGGAGCTATATTTACGATTTCTTCGAGGACATTCCACATTTTATTTGGTTTCTGTGAGTTATTATGATTTTTTTTTGTAATATTCCTCTTTTACGCCATTAATATTTTATTTTGCACATATTTCTATATTTGATGTAATCGAGTTTCATGGTCTCATCTTGCGGTTGTGCTATAAATTTGCATAAGCATCTTATCTTGTGTTCTAATACATTCAATTAGGCCTGTGTGAATCCACGGTAGTATTGCTTTTTTTTATCCTTTTGGTTTCATATAGTTGTTTTATTTGCTGTTTCATGTTGTACAGCTGTTTATGTTCTTATATAACCCCATTTCATAATGATAAAAAATAATATTTATATTGCGCCGAATTTGGGAAAAATCACCTTAAGGTCAAATCTTGTTTTATATGCTTCATGTACAAACTATGGCATATTATTATTTTTATTTACGTTATATAGCATTCTTACTTGACCGTACACTTCAGAAACACACATTTATTTTATCTATTTCTAGTTTGGAGAAAGATACAGTTTTGCACTCAGAGGACATGATTTTGGAAAAATTAAAGATGTTATTTATATAATTTAATTATTTGTGTTATAAGACATTACAATACAGAACATAACATTTTAAAAAATTATCAAAAATATCTTAACTTAAACTTAGATCAAATTATTATTTACCTAAAAACAGTAAACGTTAGCCCTAAAGCTAATCGTTAACCAAGATAGTACTATAGGTACCTTATTTGATGCTAATAGAATCTGATCTAAATTGAGTAATGGTAGAGAAAATGTTTAAAAAATAATCTTTAATTCTGATAAAGTAAACAAGCTTTCGAATTGGTTTACAAGTATTGATTTATTTGGATAATTCTTAAAATTAAACAAACCGATTTTAAATCTTAAGCATGTAAAAATATTAATTCTAAAAAAATAACTAATGTTTGAAATGTGAATTACTTTGTTAATGCCAAACCGAATTTGAGCTGGTTTTCACCACTTTACTTGTTTTAATGATAGCTATTGATAACTGTATTTTGATATGAAAAATATCATTATTAACTATTTTATTATTTAAGACAAGAAGGGTTGCTATGAAGTTTTGTTATAAAGTAATTTATAGAATAAAAATAAAACAGTTTATTTGAAAATAATACATACGTATTTTTAAGACACATATAAAGTACCAAAGAACATGAAAAAAAAGTGTTTTTGAAAGTGTACTTTAATTTATTAACGGGAGAAATTAAGTAATACAAGGAGTAGGCGAGAGGATGGAATCCAACACAAATCTCTCTTACCACACAGTCTTTGGTTTGGTATGACCAAGCAAAAGTATTTTGTAGTGCCATGTCTTCGAGCGTCCCAGACATCTTCTATGCACTTCAAGTGCAAGTCTTGTATTTTGCTAATCATTTTATGAATTTAAATATTCTCGCACACTGCTATATCCATCCGCTCTACAACTCCATATCCAAAACATCCACTGCTTAACAAATGTATTGTATATTATAGTGGGCTAACAATATAATGTAGTAAATTGTTGAGGTTTTTAATGAATAATGTTCAAACAATTTAATAAATTTACGGATATCGTGTTTAATGGTCCATTATATTCTTTTGACGTAATTATATTGGGTTACACGATAAAAATAATGTAGGAAGATTTTACGCGTGTTCAATGCGGAAATTAAAGATGTGTAATTGAATGTCGTCTAACTTTATACCGTGTGTTTTCATTCCGAAAATATTATATTGTTATGTTGCAACCTAAATCACAACTTGTTAGCTGTTTTAACGTTTGGCCGTCATAAGAAGATTGACGGTATGGCCAAAGCCGTAAAAAATGGCGAGAAAATAAAAACTAATATATTTCTGGTTCGTGTTTTGTAAATGAAACATGAATAAAGTAAGTATTCGGCATTTTCATTTCAAGCATTCCCCCTTTACAGGGAAATGTCACCGCTGCGCTGTCTGGTCATTATTTATAACTTTTTTCATGTAAACAACAGAAGAGCCGCGCCGGCCGGAGTCAGTGAGACCCGCACCCCACTGGATTGTTGTGCGGCGAAGGAAAGAGGCGAAGAAGAATGGGGAAGATGAATGCTGTGAAGTGCCTACCTGGCCATTCAGAAATAGTCATTAGCCCATTCAACGAATATTTCAATGCCGAGCATCATTTGAAATATTGCGTTTTACATTTTTTGGTAAAATCTTAAATCACGTTGATATTTCATTGGAAAATTTTGATTTAAAAAAACGTTAAATTGTTAACAAGTAGAATAAAGCTTTAATAAATAATGCTTACTTTTGCAAGCATCCTAATTGGAAGATGCTCCCAATAAGATTCTGAGGAAAGATCATCTAGGATATATATAATAGCCTGAAACATTGCGGGACGACTTTCCTTCAAATGTTTTCTTTATTTTCGTTTTTTAAATCTGCGCATAATGAGGAATGACATTATTTTATCTCGCTCTCCAGTTGTGTCGTAATATTTTAATTCTCGGATTGTTTCGCCTTCGAGAATAAAGTTTATCTATTCATCATGATAACGAGCTAGAAGTTAGTTATATCAACTTCACTATTTTTGACAGGCGCTCGTTTTGACACATGGCCTTCAAAAACAATGTAATTTACAAGGGGTTAATGTGGAGCTGTAAATTTTATGAAAAGTTGATTTACCTCTGAATTTTTGGGAAGTCGGAATAACAACAGACTGACTAATAACTAGATTAATGAAAAAAATATCATTTTCGTCATTTATATCTTGTTCCTCCCAGATCTGTTGCGAGGAACAGATGTTGATTGCCGGTCACTAGCTCAGTCAACAATAATAATATTAATATTTGCAGGTCATACTTTACCTTTTCCTGTGGACTTTTTTCACTCTGCCATCTCACCATTATACTTGACCGGGTTAAGACAAAGGGGATGAATTTAAATAATATAAAATGATTCGATTGGAGAGTAGTATTTTAATGAGATTATGTTGAACACTTACTGATACTGAATCTCAATTATACTTAAATCTACTTATACTGTTCAAATGGTCTTTGTCAAGTATACGCACACTTTTTGTTTCGTAAAACAACTTAATTGAAGCTGAAGTCCTCGGTGGCAGTTTCTACATCCTCAGCAGCTCAGGCCCTCTAAGCTGAGTCTCTTTTCAGCTTCTTCGTCCTCGTATTCGAACTTTGGCCGCTGGCCACGTCCGGTCACTGCATTTTATTCGGATCCCGTTTAGCATTACTCCGCTTGGCGAAAAATTGCACATCTGGTGATCTACATTTGCTCTGACTTGCGTCGACTCGTGTTAACCACCCTCTGCCTCTCCCGATCTTAGCTTCTTGCCGTCTCAATTCTAACTGTTTTCTCTCTACTGCCCAGCATCACACCCCGGGTGGGGAATGCGTCTCCGGTAAATCACCACCTACCCCTCCACGAACTCAAAACCCCTCCGGCTCACTCGGAACTGTTTTTCGTAACTCTGGGTTACCTACTGATCCCGAAGCACTACCCCTCACTTCACTCTTCCTCCCTTCATGTCATTTCGACCCGTGTATTCAAAGCGTCTTTGTGTTTCAATACATAACATAATCACGACAATCTTTGCTCTGCAAGTTGCACTCTGCAGCCCGCAACTAAGCAAAACTGCAATTTTACCATTCGCGCATGTATAAAAGCTACGAAGTGTAGCGTATTCCTCCATTACGTCTTCTATCATTTTGCCTGGATTATTAATTCGATAATCTTTGGTTTTTGTCACTTCTCAAAAGGTGACAAAATAATTCTCTTCTTCTTCTTTTCATATCCAGTAAAAATTCACAATTTTTGGTCATTCGATAAAGAAATTCTAATTTGGTTGCACCAATCATTACTCCGAGGTTACACCATCTGTCTTAGCCATTTTGTGGATGCACCTATATCCACATTTCAAACATTCCCCTTTCTGTATCAATACTTGATTGTCCAGGTTTCGTTGTTATACAGAAAATAACGAACGTTACATAGGAGTTTCTTCACCACAATAAAATGTGTATATTATTAAACAGTGAATAATGTTGATGTACGTAACGGAAGATAAATAACACATTTTCTCAAGATTTTACAAGTAACACGTTTCATGGTGACAACAGCGGTTATTTTCAGATATTGGTTGAAAATGTCAATGATCTACTTATTCAGCATGGTTAACTATTTCATTGATTTATTTTAAACGTTTTAAACTAAAAAAAATAATTTACGGTTCATATTTATTATGAAATATTAATTGACGTGTAGCACATTGTACTTGTAAGTTATAGTACATTATTGATGGTTGCAAATAAATGTTAAAAACGTTGCAGTAGTGATTTCACGATTCTTAAACGAGAAGCGTATATCAAACTTAGCACTGATTCATTGTATGGGTACCAATTAAAGTCACACACAGAGAGAAGGCAATGTTTGGTCAACATTAGTGAACCATGAAGGACAAGGAGGTGACTGCAGAAATCCCGAATACCACTGGAGCTTAGCCTACGCGGTCTGCAGTTGGCCCACGTAAGATGCAGAAGACGGAGTTGGGCGTTAGCACACGTGCTCTAGATCTTGTATGCAGGGTAACAGAGCTCGGTAAACTTGACTGAACTGGCGACGATGGACGTGGAATGGTCTGCGTAGCAAAGGTGTCAATACTCGATGAGTTTGTCGTCCTTCACGGGGCGGCCGTTAACAGGGGGTTTCTTTTTATTGTTATTTCTTCCGAGAACTTCTCGACTTTATAAGAAGTCAAAAGATCTTCCGTAAATAAAAATAGGTTTATCCAATACACTATCTAGGTATACTATATGTGCTTGGGTAAAGCTTTCTATAGCATAACAAAGATGGCAGCCTATATCGGAAAACAAAGAATAACATTAATAATTTTCAATGAAGTATGAGATCGATTAGAATGCCGGTTTCTAAAAAGGTCTTGGTAGCTCAATAAGTAGAGACATTACTTACGGATAGAGTGGAGGTTCTGAGTTCGAGTCTCGATCGCTACCGTTCTTTTTAGTTTCTTGTTTTTTTCTGTTTCATATTTACGTTGAAGATTATTGTTAATAAAACAAATTTGTAACTTTATTCCACTTTTATTATTTTGACTGGACCGGTTTCAGCCTATGACGGCCATCTTCAGACTAGTACAAATGTTTGTTAACCTACGGCTTATATACTATTTTTTGGGGATGTTAGGGGTAGTAAACAATGATTTTACTTTAATTATATTCATCAGTATTGTTGCATGATTTTAATAGTTACAGGGTAAAAGTTACTTTTAATTTATTGGTATTACTATTTTATATATCTATCTGGAATATTTATTTATTTTATTTGATATTTAAGATGGGTTACATTTGCATTTTCTATAAATATGAATTGACAATGTATTTATATAATGAAAGGTTGGTGAATACTGATTGTTAATGAGTTTACTTTAGGTTTTCCCATCTCAATTGTGATGTCCAGATGTACAACATAATTTTCTAATTATTGGGTTACTCCCAGCATTATGGTATATTAGTTTTATGATTCTATTCATTATGCACTGTTATGTAAATGCACTTAAAAAATCCCAAACAATCAATAGGTAATAACAATAAATGTAAGTCATTACCAAAGTGCATAGCACTCAAAAATTCCTTGATACCGAGAAATTATAATAATAGAAGTAATCTACTCTAACAGTGCATAATGAATAGAATCATAAAACTAATATACCATAATGCTGGGAGTAACCCAATAATTAGAAAATTATGTTGTACATCTGGACATCACAATTGAGATGGGAAAACCTAAAGTAAACTCATTAACAATCAGTATTCACCAACCTTTCATTATATAAATACATTGTCAATTCATATTTATAGAAATGCAAATGTAACCCATCTTAAATATCAAATAAAATAAATAAATATTCCAGATAGATATATAAAATAGTAATACCAATAAATTAAAAGTAACTTTTACCCTGTAACTATTAAAATCATGCAACAATACTGATGAATATAATTAAAGTAAAATCATTGTTTACTACCCCTAACATCCCCAAAAATAGTATATAAGCCGTAGGTTAACAAACATTTGTACTAGTCTGAAGATGGCCGTCATAGGCTGAAACCGGTCCAGTCAAAATAATAAAAGTGGAATAAAGTTACAAATTTGTTTTATTAAATCATTAACTTTTACCTTTATTTAGAAAAAAGTGGATCCCGTGTTTTTAAGGCAAAAAATAAAACATTTCTGAAACTGCGCAAAAGTTAATTGGACAAAAATGGAACTATGAATACCTAATTTAGGGAATGTTGTGAAACTGAAGAGAAGTGGGTGAAAGGAGAGAAAAGGGGTGGATTAAAGTTTGAAAATAGCTTTCAATTCAGATTTGGTTACTAGAAATAGTCCAAGCAACGTTCCACTCCGTTTACTCGTTTGTAGAAGAAAAATATCAAGGCAGCTTTTAAAATCGAAAAATCTTTCTACTTGCAAAAATGCCACACAAAAACTTTATTCTCCGGAAAATAAGGAAAATCATAATCAAACGCTACTGGCGTCCACAGTAAGTACCGCCACACCAAAGTTGCTATCGACCTTAAAAGGTGTTGCCATTTCAATATTTCCCACCAGAGAGCCTCCTTCTCGTAATATAGAAAATTATTGTGCGTTTCTTTTAACCCTGTGAAAAAAATCATGATATTCATATGCTTTTATTCCGGAAAAGAAAACTTGTTGACATTTCTTTAGAGAGTAAGGTTGACAAAATTCTTGGAGATATTTAATAATATAATAACTGATTCGAGTTTGTGGACAATTATTTTTTAGTTGTTAACAATAGTGTTGAAATTCAAACTGGGTTACTTTAATTTCTATGATGTGGGCTAGTTACAACTATTAAAACATGAATTATTATTTATAAATTTATTTTTTTAACAAAATTATTAAATAGGAGACGGATTTAAAAAATATTAAATATTACGACCTATCAACTTAGGTATATGCCCGCATCATGGTGGTCTGCATTCTAAATATAAGTATCATACGAAACATAGTACTGCTCAATATCAAGATCTAAAACAATTACAACGAAAAACAACCCCTAGACAGTCCGGGGTTGTCATAATGAAACACAGCGGACCCCACAAGACAGCAGTGTCCAACCGGTGATAGGAAGAGGGATGGTGTAAAGGGCGACACTTAGTCCAGGTAGGTACCATGGCGATTGGATCACGTCATGTCGTTGTTCAAAGTTAAGCGTTGAGTCTTTTTCTTCGCTCTCTGTAAGCCACTTTGTAGTTTTTTGAGTGGGTTTGTATTTTGCTTTATGCATTGCTGATTGAATCCAGTATATGCCTTAAGAGTTAAGAAAATATGGAATCGTTTTTGAAAATAAGTTTTTTTTTTTAAGAAAATTTTGGTGGTATCGCCCTTGGTTGAATTTTGATTGGTGTCGTATAGCTGTGATCTACAAGATTGTGTAGGTTAGAGTTTTCCATGTAGTACATTATAAATTCATGTATAGGCATCTTATTTATATCAATTTAATAATTGCGTTTTCTTGATATGTATGTAACAAATTAATGTTTCTTTTACAAGCGCATTGGGCCAGCAGCCAAGAATGACGCTAAACGTCACTTGGTAGCATTATAATACTAACAATAGTACAAATGATTTATCTGAAAATTTACTATGGGTAGTTGGACAAATGTCTGAGGTTTTCGGTAAATACAATTTTTTTAAACTGAAATCCTTCATATGCTATAAAAAATATTGTGAAATATCAGTAAAAGATGCAGTTTTAAAACTAGCAAAGGCGTTTTTGAACGTTTTACCTAAAATTCAAGTGTGCATTTCATAAAGAATTGAAAAGATTATTGTTTAAGAATTGTATTCACTGGAAACCTTAGACGTTTTCAACTACCCGTTTCGAATTGACAGACAAAAAAATGTAGTTTTGCTTGTGCTAGAAAACCAAAAAGTGTATTTTTGGGTGCTGACCCTTAAACAGGGTTCGAAATTTGTGAAGCATGTTTGGAATATTTTTGAAAATCAAGTAATATGAAGATGAAATTCTGTGTGGTTCAAATTTGTATTTTGACGAGTTTATGCGGGTAGGAGCGTTGGAAAGACTTCATACGAGCACGTAATAATTATTATGCCTCTTGTAAATTGGCAGAAAGCCTTATTTGTTTGTATGTAACAAAGACGCAGTAAATATTTACAGAATAATTGAGTAAAGTTTAAATTCAAGTCCATTACTCCTTCTTTTGATAGACATGGTGTATTCAGTATTAATTTTATATTACTTGAAAATGTATAATGAAATGACTAATTCAAGTAATAAATGTCAAGAAAGGGAAACTTCGCTGACAAATTTGACAACACAAAATCGTGCGAGACTTATCAAATAGATATGCATATGAAATATTTAAATGTTCATCAACAAATATTAATATGGTATGGTGCACATACGCCAAGCATTTACCCAATCAACTTGTGTGAAAAGTAATTAAAATTATTCCTTCTTCTCAATATTTTAAACTGCAAAGAGAAAAAACTTAATAAGTAACTAGATGGTATCTTGTTTAGTACTTAACGAGTTATCTATACCAATAAGTTATCTAAACCTAGTTACTCAGATCTGATCACTTCTTCTTCTTCTTCTTCTTCAGTGCCCTCTCCTATCGGAGGTTGGCTTTCATCATCGAAATCTTCATTCTACAGACTGGAGTCACGTAAATCACGAAGCCATGAAGTGCGACGTCTTTATCTCCTGCGTATTCCATCAATCTCTCCTTTATTATGAATTGATTGATTTAATATTTTTTGTTCCTCATAATATGACTAAGATATTGAAGATTAATTTGTTATTTTTATAGTTAGTACAATTTCACAATTCTTGGTATTTCGATGAAGAACTTCTAAACTGATAACCTTATCTGTCCGGGTTATATTGATGATCACTTTAGAGAGGTAGATACTCGGCCTGGTGAAAAACTACCATTAAGAAACTAAATGTTGCTTGAACTGGCTTTAGCCGTGTTTGGTAACCAGATCGAAATAGCAAGGTACTTCCTAACCTTCTTTCTTCCCATCTCATTATTCTTCCCACCATCTTCAGCCTCACAACATACATTAAATAGGGATGCCGTAATCCCACTGGCTCTAGAAGATTGGGAGTAGTTGGAACTCTCAGTTTCTCGCGGTATGCACTGAGTATCATATTTTCAGGAAGGATGCAAATACACAATATTTAAAAAAAATATTAAAAATTTACCTGCGAAATAAATGTTTTTTTTGTCAAATTCGGGAACTAAACCCACGAGTTCTTGTCCAAGAGCAAAAAAGTTCACCGCTCTAATTCGGAGGTCGTCAAAGTCACACTCATTTATCCAAAAAAAAAATAAGGAGATAAAATCTTCAACTCAACCGGCAAAATAAAAGAAAATGACACTAAATCTGTCCATTCCCGAGAAAAAAGCAATTACGTGACGTCATTATAACAGTGTTTGAATTAAAGGCTTTCGTAGAGAACCTGCGACGGCCAGATAATCCGACGAAACTCCCGAGTAACACAAGTATTACGATATTAGATTTCGTAAGATTGTTATGGTCTACACCTCGTCCCAAACTGACCCAGTAAAAAGAAAAGTAAAAATATTCTCAACAAAAAAATAATCAATTACCTCCCGAGCGGGTGGCTGAAGCCGAGCAAGCAGTCGGTTCTTTATTGCGAGGTGGATCAGTTTAGCCAGCTTATTAAATTTGCGGTAGTCTTTTCGGGGTCATATAGGCGGACGCGAGGGTCGTATATTAGGGCACGAGTTATATGACATTTATCACCAGGGTGTAGTTTAATGGTCGACTCCTGGGCTGGTATCTCACGGCTGGCGATATATGTCTTTAGGCTTGGCCTGCTCCGCCGAGGAGTGCCAACGCTCAATCCTAATTTATACATTCATATCTACGATCCAAGACACTTTTCAGATACACTTGGAACATCGATACTCGTATGTTTATGTTATTTGTTACATACGGTATTCCTTAACAAAAGGATCTACACTATGTACTTACCGATCGTGGATTTTACTGAATCATAAACTAAGGTTGAGGTGTTTCAAACTTTCGTCACACTTTACGTTGTTATGATTGAACCACGCCATTTTGTTTTTTTTTTTCAAACTTTTTAATGGTCCCCATTAAGCGTTGATTGTTGATGCGGTTATGTTGTTAAGCATGCCAGCTGATCACGTTTTGTACAAAAGCTGTAACGGACCGAAAATCGGAATTAACGGAGACCGTTCAAACGTTAAAAGAGAAAATAAATTAATCATTGAATTGTGACGAATGTTTGAAACAGCCCAACCTAAATATTTGTAATTCTTCTTAACCACAAAGCGGAAAATCTGTTGTTGTTGAATTTCTAGAAAATGCAACATTCCCAAAGATGACTCAGGCAATAAAGAAAACCCAAGGACAACATGTGTTATATGTAATTTTAATCACAAGCTACAAGTAATTGAATTGCTAAAATAAAATAAGATGCCGTATTGATTTTCCCGTAGTTTGTAAGAAAAAATAATTCCAAATAGTCTTACTTAAAAAGAAACTTTCATTAAAATTAATAACTAGGGCATGCACAAATAAAATATTCCTGTAAACTGAAGAGATATAATTCGAAACTGAAATAAATTTGGTATGATTTCTAAGTGCTTAAAATATTTATCCGATACACAATCTATTTTAAGACTACTCACATTCAACGCATTTCACGAAATAGGGTTTGATATTTTACGGGCTATCCATAAAAAAATCATTCCCGGTAAAATGCGCTGAGAAAAGTCGTAAAACTTTTATAAATAGCTTGATTATTACCAAATAACAATAAAATCTGCCTTCGCCTTACACCACACCGCGAGTAGGCACCGGTACTTTGTGCACAGCGATCGGGTTGCAGATAACAAAGAAAGTTTAAAAGTCCCTTTTTTCTGAATGAAGTAATTACCGTCGGGACCGAATGTATATTTTGAAGCATGTTGGTAGCATAACCGTTTAAGTCCAGCGCATTATGAGAGTTACCAGTAATTTGTACACTAGGTTATGCGAAGGAGAACGTATGGGCGAAAGCCGTCAGTGCGCCCCACTTAGGTGCCGGCAGGACCGCTACGCCACCCTCGAAATAAATAAATAATATTATAAAAGCACCATAAATAATTTGCGAGGGTCAAAGCCCGCTGCCTGGGACACCCAGACGCACGTTGTTACGTAATTTTGGTGCTATAATAATGATAATACATTGTTTATTCTGGAATGCTTGGGAAGGGGTAGAAATAGAGGGGGGGTCATTGTACAACCCTACACATTCCACAGAACTTACATTTATTAATATAAACACAATGAATGAACTGAATACACTTATGCACAAAAAGAGAAATGATTATTTTAATAAGACATTTCTGGAATTAATGGTGCCAGCATATTTTTTCATTGTTCTTGGATATTGGAACGTGGAAGATGGAATTCCCTGAAGATTCTCGGTTGTGTAAATCCTGGGCGGCTTAAGCCTTGCGGTAGGCGTTGTTGTACTAAGCTGGAAGTTGTTTCTTGTTGATTTTCCTCAAGTTGACTTCCAGGTCGCACGGATGTATCTCAGTAGGGTAGCGTATGAAGTAATTTAATCCTTTTGGATTTATCCTTTTACATTTGGATTTCAAAGCCAGTCTTGTACTATCTACTCAGAGTGTTATCTTTTACGCTTATGGCTAGTGTTCGTCAACCGATAAGATCATGATCCATCCATGTCCACATCCATATGTTAAAAAAGACTAAAGTTTCGTTTGAAATACTCCTTTAGATTCTGTGGTATTTATTTAACACAAATATCATTTAAGGTTTATGCTTGATGTTTTGTTATATTAACGTTATTTAATACTTTTATTGACATGAAATTAATTCTTTTTGGAAGATTTAAAGTTTTTTTAACTTTTGGTGTATTAGAAACTGAACAATGCAGTGTTTATTTGAAAATTTGTGGAAAGAAAATCATAAAGCGGCATAATGCTATTAATAATATATTAGTAAGAGCAATTAGTTGTTACAGTTATGAAATATTTACTTGACTGTCAATATGTGAATATAATATGTCCCATTTTTTACCCAAACTTCTGAGGATGCCTTTATAGCTAGTACAGCAAGTTATTTATATGAAAGAAAAAATAGTTGAATATTTTAAGAAAGTTAAATTTGAAGTGGTGCAGTTCGCAATGACGAGCGGTGGCGGCGCAGTGGCCGGCGGCAGATAGCGCTAGGCATGGGCGGGAGGGTGGGGAGGGGGGTTGCGGCGAGGCAGATTTAAGGCCGCTATCAAGATCGGCGCTGTCCGCTTGGAAAATTACTAAGCTGCACACAAAAATGGCCGATTTAAGGGAATTACTTTCGCAGAGCGGAACATTTATAGGCCACCGACCACTTAGAAACAGAATGTATGAGAGTTTGACGGCGGCGAATTCCACCGTGAAATATGATTACGGATACAAACGGTAGAATTGAGTCATTAATAGATGGTAAGATACTCGAAGAGCGACAGATAATACGAAGTAGGTGAAAAATGCATTTGCTAAATAAATTGTTTTTTTTTTCACATGAGTTCTACCTGTCCGGAAACTACGGTAAATGGAATGTTGTGAAGTTTAAGAATTGGAGCTGAGATGGAGAAAATGTAGTTGAGAAAGATCGCAAGGTACCGGGATTTACAGATCTAGATATTTAATATCTATCTAGCAATCTGCGTCTTGTATCTCGTCAAAGCGTACTGAGAGCCATCCACGGTATATTATATTAAAACAAATTCAATTCTTGTTGTTAACGTTTTTTCTACAGTTTTAAACCACAAAACTTCAAAAAATATTTTTGTTTTTATGTTTTCACAGAAGAGTTTTAAATATACAAAGCCAGTGGATCTATGACATCTTCAACATGCATATTTTGAGTAGAACGAATTTCAAAGTTAGAAAGAATTGTGCTTTTTTTATATAGCTAAATCTCTTTCAAGCGATGTCAAGTTTCTGAATAGTGAGACGTCAGGCGAATAATTGAAGCACATCCATCTCTTATTTTTTGGATTGGTGGGATTTTAATCCAGGCTCACAGCAGATAATACTACAGCTCCGCTACGGTTTCGTTACACGGTAAAGTCACGTTTTTCATACACTGTCATAATTAAACTACATTAAATAACCGGCACACTGATTTGTAAAATTAAAATATATATATTTATTCGTTATTTGCACTTTTATTTTGTTACAAACAAAAATTTCCGCAGCGTAAGCGTTCAGAGTTTTGCTGATCCAAATGGTCGAAGATTTTGGGATGTTGAAAGAAAATATTTTGGTCACAAGATCTGACAAGGCATCTCCAAAGTTGGTGTGGCCTTTACAAAAATACTCAGCGTCCTGTGTTCAGGTTATTATATTATTTTAATTGTGTGTATCGTGGCACTCGTCTAGTATCTGCAATATTCTTGTTATATACGAGACGTGAATTGCGGAAAAACAATACCAAGTCGCAAACCAAATGTACATCAATAAATATGTAGAAAGAAAGACGCTTCAGAATTGAACAGTTTGAAATAAATTTATCAAATTTTGGAGGCCAGATATGAATATCAATGAAAATACTCGTCTTTATCTTCGTCTTCTCCCATTCTTTATGGGTATCAATATTCACTATAATATTTTAAGTTCTATTTATGGTCATTTTTAAACATGCATATTTGACTCTTTTTGACATTTGTATATATTTCAAAATCACATTTATCAAAAATTAGCTAAACAGGTGATCTTTAAAATTGTATGGTCAATTTGTATGCACTCACCCACAAAATTAAAAAAAAAACCGCCAAATCCCCAGATATGTGAAAACTCTCAGATATTAGTTGTACATTCGCAAGTTTCATTTTGCCACCCCCCCCCCGCCTTTTAAAACTGGTATCATTTTGTAGGGTTTTCAATTAAGCATAGATGTTTTGCAGATTTTACTGTGTTTTATTATATGTTTTGGCATTTTGTGAATACTTCAGCATTTTTAGTACATTAGAGCCGATGTCTAGTCATCAGTGTCATCACACATAGAATCAGTGAATCTATAGCATCTCTAAGGAAAAATTTTTGTTTGAAATTGGTTGCGTGAAGCGAAAAGGGGAGGGGAAGATTTTGATGTGTTTGACTAAATGTCAACATAGCTTAAGTCATTTCAAGCAGAGGTATAATTTCAACTCTGAAACGAATTGTAAATTCAGCTACCGACTATTTTTAGTTAATTCATTTTTTCTATGGAATAAACCAAAGACATAAATAAAATAATGTTTTTTATTAACCAAAGAGGTAGAACAAAGAACAGAACAAAGTGATATCTTTCCTTAAGGAGCAAACTTTCCTTAGCTTTATCCATATAAAAAATAGAGTCCGTAAGAAAAATATATTCGGATACGGATTATAAAAATACGAACCGTAGTCGAAAACATGTTATTGATAGGGAGAGAATGTGATATAAAATCATATGATAAAGAAGGAAACAAATGTGGATAAAATAATAATGATCTAGAATAATAAGTTTGGAAAGTCATCATTAAGAGCCAGATAATTAAGCCCAAGCCCACAAAAATGATGCTGAACGTCACTTTGTAGCATCCTAATACAAGCAATAGTACAAATCATTTATCGGTAATTTTTCAATGGGTAGTTATGAAAATATCTAAGGTTTCCAGTGAATATAAATTTGAAGTCGTAATCTTTTAAATTCTATGAAAGACATACTAAAATGTCAGTAAAAGGTGCTGTTTAAAAACAAGCGAAGGGATTCTTTGACGTTTTACCTAAAACTGCAGTATGCATTTTATAAATAATTTTATAGATTACTGTTTAAAAATTGTATTCACTGGACACCTTATATATTTTTATAACTATCCGTATAGAATTCACAGTTAAATAATTCATAATTTTGTTTGTATTAGAAAACGAAAAAGTGTGTATTTAACTTGGTTGGTTAATTGCCTCGGAAGATATGTGGATATTTTCCACATGACACCTAGCAAGTTTAAGTATAAGCTCTGCTAAATTTGGAATATGAATGTTAACTATATATTATATTATATTTTGTTATTTGTTATCGTTTTTACAATGCATTTGATTTTTGTTAACTGTTTCGCAAAATAAATTAAAAAATAAGACCCAGTTACAGAACTCTTTCAGCTTTTTTAATATTTCGGGGGATGTTAATGATAAACACATTAAGTCTCTCAACATGTGAACAGAGATAACCATAACCCTCGAGGGAAAAGAATTAGGGACACAAAAATGACATTCTTTTCGAGTAGATTTGTAGGGTGGGCACAGTTTGAAGCTTGGTTGGTAACCAATGGTTACATCAGGGCCTGGTTGTTTTGTACGTAGTAACTGTAGCTAAAACTGAGGTCTGGACAATCAACATTTATTTAAAACTTTTAACCTCCCCTCTGTGTAAAATTCGAACATCGGATTGACATCCCAAAGCATCAAAATTTACGCTAAAATTCAGTAAAAACATTTGGTTATTTTTTCGATCTTTATTGCAATTTGCAAACACGCTAATGAACTAACAAACATATGTCCTACGCACCAGAATTTTGTTTCTACAATTCCGTTTTAAGTGCACGATGAAACTATGTTATTTGGCGAATTGAATTTTTGCAATCGTCAAAATCTGATTGTGATGCTTTAACCATTCAGCTAGTTTTTTTTGCTTATGTACATTTTTTTGTGTGGACTTTCAGTATGTTTAATTTAAGATTTTTTTTGTCAAATCACTATTCATTTGGCTTTATTTCTGATTAATGATTCCATTTAAAAAATACATTTTATCCAAAAATAGAATCATAAAATGGAAAAAAAAAATGTTTTGAATTTCCTCTCTCATACAACACGGGTGTCTTCAAGACTCGGGTTCGCTCCTTCCCCTTCTAAAAAAAACACTACGCACAGCATTCCGAATAATGCCACAGGCCTTAAGGGAAATCAAAACATTATTAAGTTAGTACATTTACTAACTTTCGCTAAGTTAGGACTGGAGAGGTGATAGATGTATCTATTAAGTAAATAGGTACCTCCTAACCTGTGCCTAGTAAGTTGTAGAATGATACAAAAGCTGGAAATTAGTCTTCTCGCGCAAACCCTTGCTAATTGAAGTCCCGCAACAACTAATTCAACAGAACCCCAAGAAACAGAAAAGCCTGGGGAAATAATATCCGAAGATACTGCCTCGAAAAAAACACTTAAATTATTCTGATGCCGGGAATTAAGTATATTGAACTGTACCCTGAATCCGAATGCTTTAACAGGCCAAGTTCATGGAAGAGGTAAACATAACGCTTCAAAATACAAAGTAACAATACGAAAAGATAACAGATTTCCGTGAATTATGGCGATTACTCGTCGGCACAACAAACTCCGGAAACTTTTGGCATTCTTGAGAAATTAGCTCAGTACCCCCACCTTGGATCAGCAGGAATTACCTTAGAAGTTTCTCTCTCGTTACTTCATTCTCGTAAAAAATGTGGTACGTCAATGGTTTACAGAAGCAGCGCTAGGTAATCTATTCAATTCTAGTTCTACTTGCCAAAAAAAAAAACTAACATATGTTTATATTTCGTTATTAAAGTACAAAAACAACAATTTTTTAAAAATTTAATGTATCTTGTCTATTTATATTGTATTTATCAATGATTGTACACTAACTGGTTTTTTATAACTGGATTTTTTCACGTAAGTGTTAACATCTGTTAAAACCCAGTATAAATAAATAAATAAATAAATAAATAAATTAATGTGTTAAATATGTCGAAAATATCTTTCTAATTGTCAACTAAATTCTGTATTAGGCGAACGGGAGTGTACAATTGTGATACCGTGTTGGAGTTGTTACAATAATAAGGTAAACAATGCCTCGAAGATGATTTACGCTGTACATGGAACGAAATCAAATATAATAGTTCAGGGCTGCCAATTATTGAATTTATAAGATTGTCTAAACAAGTTAAGTCAGTAATTATTCTACTTCAGATAAATTTAATGAATTAAGGGGACAAAGAATATAATCATAATTGATGCATTCTTTTAGTATGCCCATTCTGAAGTTAATAAATCCCAAGAATTAATATTTTCATTATCGAAGGAAGCAAACACTTTGTAGCTTGACATTATAATTTAAATAAAAAATAATTTTGTTTTAAGCCACTTTATTTATACACATATAACAATTCGACCGGTTTCGGTTAGACTTAACCTTCATCAGGAACGTATAAGTATAAACTAAGATTAAATATAGAGTAATACAGTAGACAAAGAAATTATTGAAAGAGACAAAACATTAATATAAACAGGACAAAGCATCAGAGAGGGGGTGGTAATGGAGTAGGTAGAGAGGTAGGGGATGGGAAGAGGAGAAGGGGAACATTCTTAAAATCGGTAAAATCTTTTAGTTAATTCTAATTGTTTGTTTAAAATTTGGCAATTATTATTATTATTTGATTTTGAAATTTCTAATGCTTCTAGATTGTTAAGGCGCAAACCTATTCCATTTTTATGAATTATTTGTACACCTGTATTTTTATTAAAAGTATGGTTAGTTTTAATTAAATGTTCGGCAAATTCGGAAAACCTATACTTGTTAAAACATCTAATGTGTTCTTTGACTCTAATGTTTACATTTCTCGCGGTTTTACCTATGTAAATTGCCGGGCAATCGTTACAGTTAAGTTTATATATGCCAGAATGGCTTAAAGAATCTTCTTTATTTTTAGAATTGCTTAAAAATTTTCCTAAATTATTGTTGGTGTAAAAAGCTGGTCTTATTTCTGATGGGTTGGTAACAAAAAAATTTTACGACCGAATACAAAACCTTTCATCTGTTCAGTTTCACCCACAGGAGATGGCTCTCCTGTCAAATGGTTTAAAATATAACCTCCAGTATACCAAAAACAAATATAATGACGCCATTGAAAATGTTGCAGTGGATGTTGAAACGGCGTTACACATGGCTCCAAGAACATTTTATTATAAAAGTGCTGAAGTGTTAAAAAACTTGATTCCCAAAAATATTCCAACCTTTAATTCGGAAACCCTTCATGCAAGGGCTATTCGAAACAAGTTAAATAGTGAAAATTTAGTATTAACTAAAGCTGATAAAGGTAATACTGTAATAATTATGCCTAGATCAGAATATACCATTAAAATGGAAGATTTTCTCAATAATGATAATTTTAAAATGTTAAAATCAGACCCCACTAATAATTTCCAACAAAATGTTAAAAATGCTTTAAAAGATTCAAAAAACCCAATGTTCATAGATCTATCATATGATCAAGTTAAATTCCTCACTAAAATCCAAAAAAATACCCAGGTTATATGGATTCCTGAAAATTCACAAAACTAATTGCCCTATTAGGCCAGTCGTTTTCATCTTGCAACTCACCTAATTTTTAAATTAGCATCTTTTATAACCAATGTATTCAACAATGCCAATGTGTTTTTCCCAAAATACACAATTAAGAATTCAATAGAATTAGTACATCATTTGAAGGACTTAGTCCTCCCTTCTAACTCTAAACTAATTTCGTTTGACGTTATAAATTTGTTTCCTAATGTACCTATAAGCGAATGTAAACCCTTAATATCTAACCTACTGAATACTTCTAATTTATCCAATGACCTTGCCAATGATCTTACTCGACTATTTAATGTTTGTTTGAACCAAAAAATTATTTTAAATTCAATGATGTTATATACCAGCAGAAAGAGGGTTTACCCATGGGAGCTCCAACTAGCCCTCTTTTTTGCTGACATTTTATATGGACAACCTAGAAAATAAGATTTTTGAATGCAAATCCCCTTTGCTAAAAAATGTACTTCTGTGGAAACGTTATGTCGATGATATATTTTGCATTTGGGCAGGTACAGAGCGAGAGTTAAATACCTTCCTATCACTCCTCAACTCCTTCCATAAACAGATCCAGTTCACATTAGAGATAGGTATTCACCGATTAGTCACCATCCCACTATCCAATAATAATTTCGCCAATGAACTTTCTACAATCAAACTAATAGCTAATAATAACGGATACGACCATAATATAATTGATAAAATTTTATCAAAAAAACTTCGCCGAATTGCAACAAATAAATTTATCTATAATGATCTACCATCTAATAATAATATTAACTTAACTCCTAAATGGCGCAGAATTTTGTATATACGAGTAAGTGACTTCTCTACCCTTTGCACATCTAAACTCCCATCAGAAATAAGACCAGCTTTTTACACCAACAATAATTTAGGAAAATTTTTAAGCAATTCTAAAGATAAAGAAAATTCTTTAAGCCATTCTGGCATATATAAACTTAACTGTAACGATTGCCCGGCAATTTACGTAGGTAAAACCGCGAGAAATGTAAACATTAGAGTCAAAGAACACATTAGATGTTTAACAAGTATAGGTTTTTCCGAATTTGCCGAACATTTAATTAAAACTAACCATACTTTTAATAAAAATACAGGTGTACAAATAATTCATAAAAATGGAATAGGTTTGCGCCTTAACAATCTAGAAGCATTAGAAATTTCAAAATCAAATAATAATAATAATTGCCAAATTTTAAACAAACAATTAGAATTAACTAAAAGTCCGATTTTAAGAATGTTCCCCTTCTCCTCTTCCCATCCCCCCTACCTCACCGGTCGAATTGTTTTATGTGTATAAATAAAGTGGCTTAAAACAAAATTATTTTTTATTTAAATTAATATTTTCGTTGAAAGCAATAACTTTGTGGTTTGACATATTTAATGAAAATCAAATAATAACTTTGTATAAGACCAAAGATTTTATTTTACACAGGTTTTGCTTAGCCTAAGCATGTTGACGTTTTGCCTCTTTCATTTCATATTATCTGTCTCATTCTCTCTATTCTTTTGTTAAAATTTAGATGTTATATTGTTTTCTCAGTGTTATCTTAGTTTATTTTGTATTGTGTTCTCCCGCTGTATGTATATATATTTATATTTATTTATATAATATATATATATAACCGCACACTATGTATTTGCTGTTTAATTTAATGTTATACCCTGATAATGCTCAGGCTAAGCAAAACCGGTCGGTCATAAAATAATAAAAAAATCTTTGGTCTTATACAAAGTTATTATTTCATTTTCAATAAGAATTTATTTTGGGCTCTTTCTATCGCAAAGGAATGAATAGCATAACTTGGTACCCACACTGTTGAGTTGTATTCAATTTGACTTTTTACTAATGAAATATACAATTTTTTTAGGGTGTGAATATTTTTAAATTGACAACATGTTCTCAATATAAAACCCAACATTTTCAAAACTTTATTTGAACGGATATTACGAAATGCGGTGGCAAGTAACGCATTTTCGTGGTTAAAAATCGTAAAAATACGTAATTATTACGTTTTAAAACTACTTGAAAAGGATTAAATGTGTGTGAGTCAAGAATTTAAGAACCATGTCTTCAAGTTTTTTGTTTTTAGTTATGCGTTTGGGCAATCCGACTTTACTCATTGGTGTGCTGGTCCATTGCCAATGGCTTTCGCCCCGATGTTGTCTTCCCGGTGCTCTACTTTCAGTGATTTTCCTGACAAGGATCGTTTCGGGGAATACACGTTGGTCACCTCATTGCAGAGGTATGAGAAAAAGACGAGCAAGACAAATATAATTTAACTTTAGCGTAATAAAGACACATTTTAATATTAAATAAAGGTATTATATTTGAAGTAACAATATATGGAGAGAGAGCTATTTTTTTTTACCCAACCTATACAAATTTGGGATAAATCACTTTCTCCGGGTTTTTACGTCGTACACCATGAGAAAGAAAGATACAACAAAATCTCCCAAATGATCACACCGCTTTAAAGTATTGTTAGAATGTTGACTCTGCTCACATATAATGATACACGAACAATATAACGATACTGTGAAAAAGTGGTTTCTACGAACGTGCTATGAAAAGATGAATAAATACCCTAGCCCTAGTCCTAGCCACGCCCAGGTGTAGCCGAGTCCGGCAAACCTCATAAAAACTGACTACAGCAGCGCTCTCTCTTGATTATTATTGCTCTGAGGTATAATACGTATTCCGGGCCAGTGAATTTATTAAATAATACTAGTAAATATAATATTCCCACTAGCGTGTCAGTTTTTTGGCAATTGGATCTATCAAACAATCAGAGCAATACACATTACGCAAAAAAACTTTTATTCTGAGTCCCTCGGGAGATTAATGTGATTTATCTGATATTAACTCGTGTTCATCAAATACGAACAAAATGCCGGAATAAATAGCACGGAAGTAACCCTCTGTAAAAATTGGATTGGTTTTTGGGATGTGTGTCTATATATAAAAATATATGTTGGTACTAAGGCGAAATAATATTGGCAGCTTCCATTTTATTGCAGCTTTTTTTCTCATCTTGGTGAGAGACCGACATCAAAAGCAGACAAATTTATCTTATTTTTTAATGCGAATACCGCACATGAGTATCAACTACTCCTAACTGTTCGAAGTCAGTGGTACGTGGAATTCCCATTTGGGGTATGAAATAAGGGTTGAATAGGGAAGGGCAGGAAAAGAGATGAGGAGGAAAAAGAGGAAGGTTCGAAAGTAGCTGGACACTCAAATCAGGTCACCAAACACGTCTATTATTTTAACAGTAACTTCCCATTGGAGGCCCCGAGGGAAATAATTTCTCCCAGAGTCAATGTAATCTTTGGGGATGCTGTGTGGAGGTTTTTTTTGAGGAAAGTAAGGAGTGAATCCGGTTTTTGGAGAGGCCCATGTTGTGGGGGGTAGGAAACACAGATGACGGCAAATCGTTCCACAGCCGAGCTGTTGAACATAAGGACGAATCGTAAAAGCGACCCGTTCTCATGGGACAGATGTCAACCGAGTGCAAATAGACATTTCAAGCAACGTTCCTATTCTGAATGGTGGTCTTTTTCGGAGGTCATCTTGAAATTGTTTCGGTCATACTTATTGACTATATATGAATAGTCAGATGTATACCAACACGCCTACATCTCCCAACCCTCATAAATCTTCTTCCACTTCATAATATACCAGCAATATACCAACCAAAAAAAAAATATGTTCAAGTAAAATAATAATAAAAAAATAAATACATATTTGCATATATATATATATATATATATATATATATATACATATACGTATGCATATTAATAGAAAATAAAAATAGCATTGAATTAATTTTAAGTGTAGTACATCTGTTCTTCTTTCTGAAGTGAAAGGTACATTAATACCACCATGGTGCTCTCACTTCCCAACCTTTTCTTCCACATGTTCTACTTTTCCTTCCCACCATCAGTCACAAAAAAACTTACCCTACTATAAACATTGTGTGGTATGACAATGAATTTTTAATTTCCTATTAAAGGAGTCCTACCAGTACGAGTGCAAGCTGTACAACTGTCCGAAAATACAACAAAATAAATTATACGACTTAATAAAAAACAAACGTTTGTAATTTATTCAAACAAGAAAATCTCCGAACTGAACTTTATAATAGTACGTTAAGAAGCGCCGTTTTTGAAGTAAAATAATTAGTCGAAGCTTTTGGAAAACAACGATAACATTGGAGTTCATTAAGTGAACTCACTTCCTGTGTTAATAAAGTTTCCGTTGGAGTGTTGTTTTAAAGTTCTATCAAATCTAAAAAGAAGGAAACAACACTCAACATCGCATTATTGCAAATAAATTAAACGTACTTGTATAAACACAATTGGCAGTAGTAAAATGTCGTATAAAACTTTTTGAGGCATCAATTTACATTCCGTAGTGGCTATGCATAAAACGACTTTACTTAAGTAGATAGTTAAACTATGTAATAATTTAAACGTCAAACTAAAATATGTTTTGGTTACATGTGAATTTATTTAAGTGTTATCTGGTTAGATAAAGGAACACTCCTTTTCATAATGGAGTGATTTTATTTATATTAAAACACAATAAATTAACGTTGTTCATATTACTTTCAGGCTATAATTTTAAAAGGTAACTAGTTAACTCGTTATGGGAATGTAAAAAGGGTATAATGGAGAAAAGAAAAGAAGGAGATGGAAAAGAGGAAGGTCTGGATGTTGTTGAATACCCAAATCAGGTCACCAAACACGTCTATTTTTTTAATAGTAACTTCACATGGGAGGCCCTGAGGGAAATAATTTCTCTTAGGGCCTATTTTTTTTTTGGTAACAACTCATTGAATAAACATTGTTAATAGCACATTGAAACCAACAACTTACAGCTTGCAATAAAAATTATACAAAATTGAGACACTCTCTTTTTTTTCTAGGGTTCTTTTTCTTAATAATTGAGCTTGCTATTCCTAGTAAATTTTAATTTCGCATAGTTGGGAGATTTTAAGAGTGTCTAGAGGTAAATATAAAGTAAAATATATCTTTATAACAGTATTTAACACCCTCGTGAAAATGTTTGATAATAATAAAATAAAACTCTCCTAATAATAGGTACTTATTTAAAATAATAAGAACAGTATGGAAAAATTAAGTAATAGAACGATAAGTCATGCTATAACGTTTTATAAATCAGGAAAAGAAATGGGTTTCATTGGTAAGGATATTTTATTTGTGATAGTTCATATTTTTAATAAAAATGAATCGCTTGGTTTATTTAATAACTCATTTTATAGTTTAATAAATACATAAAAGGGTGAAAAAGTTTCATCACCAGAGTAATATCTTCAAGGAGCTATGAAAATAAATATATTTAAGCAACCCATTACAGAGAATAGAAAAAAATAAATAAATAACTCAATTGTTTTAATTATAATAAAAAATGTACTTCGTTAAAATGAGTTTATAATAATTTAATGTTGGTACATATAATAATCGATTCAGAGAAGAAAAGTTGCTTGAAATTTTTTAAGCAAAATGATTATATAATAATGAAAATGCTTAAATATTCAGTAACCTGATCTGAATAGCCAGGTATTTTCTAATCTTCTATTTACCTTTCTCCTTCGTCGTTAGATCCTCGGTTAGCAGTTGGATTTAAATATACCGAGATCGATGCTCACATCTGGTGGTTAACTTACTCCCTTTTAAAAACAAATTATGCTTAATGAAAAGGTCTGTTTTGCACATCTTGGGGCGTGTAGCATTTTTTTAAAATAAAAAATATGTTATTCTCGAATACGAAAAGTTTAAAATATATTCCGTTACTTTTGGACTTCAATGTTCTTAATTATTATAACACAGAGTTTGATATTTTTGTTTAATTTTTTCCCTTTAAATTCCTTGTAGAATCCATAATTTACAAATACAATGTTTTTGGCATAAAATTGTTTGCATTCAGTCTAAAGGCTACGTGCCCTACTCGCCGCCATAGGGGTTAGTTCCTGAAAATATTTAGATTGATTTTAATTTCGAGGCTCATTGCATTAAGTCAGTAAATATAGCATTTACCAAAGATCACGAAAATACGTTAATATCTTAAAGACAAAGCAGACATTTTGTTTGTATAAAACAACAAGACTCGCGAATCGTGAACTTTGGCACCATGTTATTTGAAAAGATCTTTACATATATAAAATTACATATATATTGTTGTTTTCAAGAATATTTACGTAATTTTCTTGGTAAATACTACTATTCAGCTCGCTCTATAACTTTAATCACGAGACGTAGAGCTTAGAAATATCTACTCAACTGAGGAAAATAATGCAATACATCATATTGCTTCATTGCTTGGTCTATATTATAAGTTTGTTTTTTCTTTTCTGGTGCTTTCTCTTATCGGCGGTGAGCTATTATTAGGTCAATCTTTACCTGCAAGCTGCAGCTCGGAACAACTTTGGGGAACTGTACTCGAATGAAGTCACGTAGTGTGGAGTCTTACAGCAATCTTCCCCTGGATTATCAATCGACTTATGTATTAAATGTTAAATGATGTTTTATCGAAAGATAAATCTAATAATAATAATATTTGGAAAATTTGTATAGCGCCAGGTTTGTGAAAAATCACCCCAATTATTCTTATAATACATTTGTTAAACAAAAAAAACGTTAATATTGGAATTAACTTTAAAACTTAATACATTTTTTTTATGCTAATTTATTATTAAATATTTGAATAATATTCGTAATCTGAAACAGAATAAAAAGCCAGAAACTAAAAGAACAATGGTCATGACTGAGACTCTAAATCGGAACCTCTACTCTATCCGGGAGTAACGCTCTGCCAATTAAGCCATCAAGACCTCATTAGAAAGCGGCATTTTGAAATGATCTCATACGAATAGGAAAGAAAGCATAATAAGTCAAAAGATCTTCCGTATTTAAAAAAGTGGATATTTATCCAAGATTCCATCTATATATTCAATATGTTTTCAAGTAGAACTTTGAATAACATCAAAAGATGGCAACCTAAAATCGGAAGAAATTCAAATATGAATAGTTTTCAATAGAAGTATGAGATCGTTTTAAAATCCGCTTTCTAATGAGGTCTTGATAGCTTAATTAGCAGAGTGTTACTCCCGGGTGGAGTAGAGGCTCTGAGTTCGAGTCTCAGTCATGATCATTGTTCTTTTTAGTTTCTGTTTCATATTTGTGTTTTAGATTATTAATATTATTTGAACAAAAAAATGTGTCCAAATCTTATCAATTTGGAGAGACTGATTTTCAAGATTTAAGTACAGGAAAAAAATTATAATTTATATGAACCGTCTGAATTTTATACGAGGCCCGAGAGTAAAGATATTATTTTGTAGAATATTTAGACACTCTTTAAAAAAATAATCTATTGTGTTATGAAAGGTTTGTGGGTGCTTACCGATGAAGAAATGAATATATCTAAGTTAAGCCCCCACCTGCGAAAAACACCTTTGCTTTACATTATTTTGCTTTTGGCTTAACTTAGCTTTCATGACCTTACTCATAGAATATCAAGTGTGCTCCTTTAATGGTGGACACCGATTTAAAATCACAATGGGCCTCAAGCGACAGGTTTCTGAACTAAAATTACATTGAAAAATATATAATTACACATTGAACGCCCCACATTTCAATGAATAATGATTCTAGTGCCAGCCATAAATTATATTCTTGAAATGGAAAAAGAAAATATATAGTAATGGAAATTAAATAATAACTTTGCGTAAGATCACAGATTTTATTTTATTTTTTATGACCGACCGGTTAAGCATCATCAAATTATACAAAGTTATTATTTTATTTTAATTAAATATTCAAACCACAAAGTAACTGCTTTCTACGAAATAAAAGGAGTGTTTATAAAACCAATAAATTTAAACTAGAGTAGACATATCTGATATTTGTATGGAATGTCGAAAAGGTAAAAAAGGGACATTAATTAATTGATTGCTGGGAAGGTACATATCTTTCCTGGGCGGTATAAGGTCTTAAGTCAGAAATTTTCCAAAACGACTTAATTATCTAGTCGCAAAACCGATTTCTTGATGAATCACTCGGTATATCTCCACACTAGGTATAAAATATTCCGATATAAATGCTTGGTAATTATGTCTTAAGTCTTAAAAAAATAATTATGTTAAAACACATATTAATAAATGAATTAAAGAACCTCTAAATTAAAAATAAAAAGGAACTTAAATTATTTTTAAAATGTTGAATTCCTAATATTTTACGGATAGCTTACTTATTTGTAGAGACAAGCAAAACTTAATTTAGCTCTCCTGAACAATTAATATTGTTGACTTAGACCTTTTTTCCGACCATGAAAGATGTATAGGCTTAGTGAAAAATGGTATCATGGTTAATAAATGAAAATCAGGGTAAAAATGATTAAAAATAACTTAAATACAGAAGAAATATATACTTTTCAGCAAAAACATCAGTCTCCAACTCCGTTTACAAATGGTAGCAGTGCCGACAGTGACATAAAGAAGAAAATATGTATATTTTCTTCATAGAATGTACAAAAATTGCAAAACTTGCTTGATACGAAAATAAGGAAGCTCCAATATATTGCTCGCATTATGAGGAGTAACAGATTTAAGACAACTGATATACTACCGATAGTATAGAGAATGATTTGATGAAAGGTTTCGCCGACTCCGTATTTTCTGGCAAGTGAAACTCTGCTGATGTCTAAGCATTATCAGAGTTCAACACTTAATAAAAAATAAAAAAAAGTGAATGATTATATATACTCGTACATGTAATCGTTTTGCTTCTTTCATTTCAAATTATCTGTCTCTTTCTCTCTGTTCCTTTGTTATAACCTAAGTGTTATTTGTTTGTTTTTTACTGTTGTCTTATTTTATTTTTTTATTGTGTTTTCCCTCTGTATGTACGAGTATATATAACCAAACACTATGTATTTGTGTTTAGTTAAATTTTGTACCCTGATGATGCTTAGGCTAAGCAAAACCAGTCGGAAAAAATGAAATTAACTCAGTGGTCTTATGCAGAGTTATTGTTCATTAAATATGTCAAACCACAAAGTGATTGCTTTCAACGAAAACAAAAAAAATATATATACTCGTAGGTATTCAATATTAAAACAATGAACGATGCATGAACTTCTTGATCATATTGAAAGCACGCTCTAGACAGATCTGAATTGATAACTGATTTCAACCAGATTTGGAGTGGTCAATTAATTATACATACACATTGGAGTGACGACATCGACCTTATATCCGGCCGCCGCTTATCGGTGATGTGGAAT
The DNA here is from genome assembly GCA_022651775.1 of Drusus annulatus. Classification (NCBI taxonomy): domain Eukaryota; kingdom Metazoa; phylum Arthropoda; class Insecta; order Trichoptera; family Limnephilidae; genus Drusus; species Drusus annulatus. The sequence goes on from JAGWCC010000942.1 coordinate 289,578, forward strand.
CTTCCAAATCCGAACTAAGCTGAGTCGCTTCATGATGAGGAGTTCAAAGTAGGTAGGCCTGGTGAAATAGCAAACAGCGTCGTGATTGTGTTGTTAAAACAAATATACCAACCATTATTTCTAATAATAAACAATATTTAATTCTGCGCAAAATATAAAAATACGTGACAATTTAATGTGACTTCTTATACAAGCCCACATATGTAATATGATTATTAAGTTGGTTGAATTATGACAGCAAAATGGCGACATGCGCGTTTAATGGCCACCATTACGCACGAAAATATGTGGCAAAATTCAGAAAAAAATATTATATGCGATATTGTATACAACAACAAAAAATTACCATTCAAGTACAAATGGTATTTTTGGGTTATCAGCTTTAGGTTAAAAAGGGTCTTATTAATGAATTATTTTTTTTTACTTTTACAATAAACATCGATACTTTTGTATACAGTTGATATTATATTTAAAGTTATACATTTTCAATATACAAACTTCACCGTCGTCCGCATTCGAGCGATTACAATCGAAATACCATTTGATTATTAACATATTTCTGAAACAGACATTACGATTATCAAACTGTTTCGGTTTGGTCTGATGCAGGAAAATGTTTTTATTATACTGCTCTGGAAAAGACACTGTTGTGTCAGAAAGCAATTTTTATTGGTATATTTCTGAATAACTTGCCTCTTTAAAGTTATTAATTTTATAAATATTTTAAATATTATTTCACATCACTCTGACTGCCAACCGCCTTCAAACATATATTATATTATCTCGCTTCCCTGTCAAAGTAACTGCTTAGATTTTGTTATATTTAAATAATAATGCTCATTGAAATATTAAGAAAAAAAATTCGTAAATAATAAGTAATCGTAATTTTTAAGTTTTGACATAAAAAAAGGATACGGATGCCTCGAATTCATGTCGAGATTGAATAAAAGATTCAACGGGTACGGTTGAAAAAAAAGAATAGAACTGCATTTTAAAATAATGATAAAAAATTATTGGTAAAAGTTTCATACATTGTGTTGAATTTTATTTTGCTGGCACCAAGCCGATTGTTTCATCCACAGGGGGGAGGGTGGGGGGGGTTAAGGGAACGGGGCGAATGTGAAATTCACTTCTGCGAGAACCCCACCCCACGAAGAGAAAATAAAGGGGGGTGTTGTATAAAGCATTTGTGTCACGTACACTACTATCATAGGTTTGCGGGATCGACATGAGACCGCGTGGGACTAACGATCTTGTAAGAAAAGAAGTCCTAAGCCCTAAGGAGTGACAAATATAATGTTCTTGAATCCATAAAACATTATCCCTCCGCGCGATAATCCTTTATTCAACAACTGGGTGGAATTTTATTTTGTCCGCTGACTTTAGATGTTTTATCCAATTTAGAAACAGAGAAGCGAAATTTGATAGTATATAGTAATATTTTTATTTATTATATTTTATTAATATTTTTATGTGTTTTTTATTTCCGATCACTACTATTTTGTACGCTCTCATAGTACCTTTATCGTATAATGCACAAACCTCAGCAGAGAGCGAGCGAGCGAGCGAAACGAAGAATCGAATGAGATGGCATTACCATAGTGTAGAATATTATGTGGAATCTGTTATTATTTTTGCCAGAGAGTCATCAACACTGATTTAGATAAACATGATTATTGGTCATGTAAAATATAAAAAAGCAAACAATCTAAATGCCGATAAGTTGGCAAACAAGATATTGCCATGCGAAAACAAAATCAGCTATCTATAAAAAAATATGTGACGGAAAATGGTTATGTTTTAAATGTCCTGCGTAGTCTGAATCATCTTAGAGTATGTTTACCCTTACGTCTTGTATAAAGTGTATTTCTCCATTATTGTGACATTTCTAAGGTAATAAATCAGTACAATCTGAAATAAGCAACGAATATTTTTGACTGCGAATCTTTAACGCTTCAATGCTTAAATTTATTTTAATTTTATTTAAGGAGTAAACACAGATACACACAGTAATTAGTAAAATAGTATACATTAACTATTACTCACGGATTAATTACATAATAAATAGTAATACGATTAGCTGTGGGAGAAGTGTAACGTACAGGTATCAAAATTAAAGTTTACCCCAACAATACATTATTAGAATTGTGTGTATTGGTGAAGTCCTTGCGAAACGTCACTGGGAAACAGCATCTTATCTTGCTTACGCTTACTTATTATTTTTAGCGAGAAAAGGATAACAAGTGTAATAGTTGATCGGTTTTGAAAATTCGATAAGTTTTGAGTTTGTTATTTTTATTATATTTAAGATATTTTTTTTTTTTGCAATTATACTTTTATTTTATTTACTGAAGTAAAATGACAAGTTTGAAACATGCTGTATGCAAGCAATACATCTTGTGAGTGCTGTGTTCGTGTCAACTCTGGCTGCGATACCTAAACCGCTTTCTTTAATGGCACATTTGAAAAGGGAAACGGAGACGTTACATCGGAGTGAAGAGTCAAATTCATGCGAAATAAGAATTGATGTTCGTCCTTCTGGTTTGAACTTACAAAAACGTTTGAGTACTTATCTTGGAGCACCTTTTAAAAATCATCATTGTGGAGAAGTTTATTGGAGTATCCTCGTAAAATGACATGAGGATCTTCGTAGCCGAGGGGTTAAGATCATCGGCTACGAATCCAGAGTTCGCGGGGTAAATTCCAGCGTTTTCAAATTATGTTATTATGAAATATCTGCGTATCTTAAATTTTTTATTTTTTTGGTAATCAAACCCCAGGTATATGATAAATAAATTATATGAGAATAGATTATCGCATAGTGTATAGCCCGGTAGAGAAGTCTATAGGTAGTAGATCTTAGAACCTACATAATAATAATGTTCACTGGTTATGGGAGAATTTTTAGGTTTTACACACTCTTCATGGAAGCTCCACGAGATATTTAAGTTTTTAAAAATTTATTTTTTAAAGTGAATACCGCACAAGAGTTCCAATTGTATAGAGCCAGTGGGACTTTGGCATCCTCAATCGGGGTATATAGTGAGATTAAAGGTAGTGACGAGGGAAGGAGATAAAGAAGAGGAAGGTTGGGGAGTACCTGGCTATTAAGAGCTGGTAACCAAACACGGCTAAAGCCATTTCAAGTAACGTTTCAACTTTGAATGGTGGTTTTTCACCAGGGCGATACTAAGAGTATCTACCACTCTGGAACGTGTCGCAAATTTACTATTTATTATTTTATATGAATTGAATGTGTTATGACAAATATTATTTATATACCATTTATTTGCGCACGCCAGGTTTGAACCCGCAACCTCTGGATTCGTAGTCGAGCATTTTACCACTCGACCATGCGGGCCGTCATATTATAAGTATAAACATATTCGTTTGCTTGCTTCTATTAAAAACAATTAATTACAAGCAAGTTGTTAAGGTTGAAATCCTTTTTATCAAAAGATAGGTAGTGTGTTTTTTTAAATATGAATACTTTTTATTGATTCTAAGGCATTCCACTAGATTAAAATCATCTACATTGATTTTCTTTCACTTAATAGGCACGCTGATCTTGATTATTATAATAAATCACACTGACATCCGAGTAAAGTAAGAGTGTTCCAGAGATATTACACTTGGTGATGTCATCAATGTGTAACATGAAAAGCAAAGGTCCTAGAGTCGAGCCTTGTGGCACTCCGTGGGTGATTCTTTCTAAACCGCTCTATACTCCTCTAATTTCAATAAGAAAATATATAGTTAGATTGTAAGATAGCTTCGGAGAAGATTAAAATGTGTTCCATATTTCCCCAGATGTTTTAATTTTGGTAAGATGATTTTATTTCTAATAAACACAAATATGCACTCCACCATGATAAAATTCTTTGTTTTTATATTGAAATTAACCCACAAACATAGGGTATGACTGCTATTGAACAACAAAAATAACCTCAAGGTCGGTTAACAATGTTAGAAAATAACTTAAAAATATTGTATAATCTACCTTTAGAAAACTTAACCACACGCCACTCAGCTTTATATATGTAGGACGTACGAAATGATCGATATTAATTATTTAATAACGTCGTCGGCTGTGATGATTTGATGACATGCTCTCATTTCAAAACAAGTTTTGCTGAGTAAAAAGGAATATAAAATTCACAGGGTTAATATCTAAATAAAACAAATAACACTTTACTTCGCCATAGTGGTTCAGTTTCTTTTTCAAATTTGCCTACAAACAAAGCTTGGGACACAAAGCCAGACTTTTCGTTTATATGAATAACACCATTAATAAAAGTTAGCTAAATAAACAATATTTAATCTACAAATAGTAATTTAAATTACACCCAGCAGGATATGGATGTGGGTAAGTTAATCATTGTTATTAATCTGTCTGGTGGATCTCACTCGTTATTTTGCCATTATTTAATTGTCGACAAAAGCTATTTAGTTTTGGGCAGCTACTTTTGGTTGTCATCCTTTGTAGTTGCAGACCCGATTTTATCGAAAGGTAATTCAACGTTTGTAGATAATCTCGGCTGTCGGTCGAGTTCATAATATCTAGTTTCGACGCCAACTCGGAAATAATTTGAAGAGGGGTCATTCCAACAAAAGGTTCGGCTTGATAGCGGCACTAGAATCAGAAACACTTGTACAACTTTGGTGACGCGATGTCGACTATAGCTTTTTATTCGTCCGACTTCGATAATTGGAACGATAATTTAACGGCAAACTTTCCCTTTGTGACTTTTTTTCCCGTATGAAAATTACCGGCTTTGGATAAGGGTTTGGTCATAATGATATTATGCTTTGTAAATAAACACAATTCTCGACAGTTTAGTGAGTCTGATAGTCGGAATAATTAATGATTTGATGAACAGTTGTAAAATTCCTAGTTAAATCAAGAACTAGCGAAATTGAACGAATGCAAAATAATAAATTTTACAAGAATACCTACACTTTTTGCATTGACTAATGTGAATTATAAAAAAAAATCTATTGAAATACTTATTGCTTAAATATTTTAAATGTTTACCTACGTACGTTGATGCTTAGGTTTTTGTCATTTTATTGTGTATGTGTGTTTTTTTCAAATTTCATGTTTCTTTAATTGTATCAAAATTTAATAATAATAAATATTCGTGAAAAATTAAATTTGTTGGTTTTCTTAAAAAAATACTTGCTGAATGATTACAATTTCGGTTCTCAATGTTCACCTGCTCTAAAAAAGATGGAGTTATGTCAAAAACAACTCTGAAACTTCTATTAAGACGGTATTAATTCAAAGCTTAAAAAAATCATTAAACCGCAATCAAGATAATCATTTTGAAACCGTTGATATATATCTATGTCTAAACTCAAATCATGATTAAGTGGGTGGAATACCACTTTCTCCAATCTATTTTCTGAGTTCAGCTTTAATATAACGCAATACTCATGTTACTCATCACAGTATTCTGTGTTTTCATCAAGAGAACAGGGTGCATAGCGTAGATATTGCGGACACACTCGCAAGAAAAACTCAGCGAAATGACAGCGACATTCTGGCCAATTTATCCGGTGTTGACTCGGGGACGGTTGACACAAAGCAGCAGGAACGATGGAGAGGGGGTAGAAGGGTAGGGGGGTGGAGGACGGCCGTGGGATGTTAAAGACCAATCAGTAGCACCCTCGGCCGCCACGGCACATGGGACAAGAAAGAAAATAGACCTACGGGTTTATCTACAACACAGCGGAATTCCTTTACTGACGCGTAATCAAAAACTCAAACATCAGTGTAAAATATGGACACGCTTTAATGAAAAGTATAAAAGCGATAATTATTTTGGTTTGATTTATACAATTAATGAAAGGGTTAGGTTCAGGTCTACATTAAACTTTTAACATTAGTTACATCTTGGCTTAAGGCTCAGCACCCAAAAATACACACTTTTTGGCTTTCCAGTACAAGCAATACTACAAATTATTTTTATGATAATTCTTTACGGTAGTTAGAAAAGTGTCTAAGCTTCCAGTGAATACAATTCTTAAACAGTAATCTTAAACATTCTTTATAAAATTCATATAGAAATTTTAGGTAAAACGTTGAAAAATACCTTTGCTGGTTTTAAAACTGCACTTTTTACGGACACTTAAGTATGTTGTTTATAGAATTTAAAGGATTACTGTTAAAAAAATTATATTCACTGCAAACCTCACATATTTTTCTAACTACCCATACAAAACATGAAGAAAATTTAATTATTATTGGTTGTTAGAATGCTACAAAGTAACGTTTAGCGTCATTATTGAGTGCCGACCCTTAAGAACATATCTATGATTGTTTAACTTAGAACATCAGTTATCTACCTATCAACTGCATTCTGGTTTGTAACAAGTAACAACCGACACATGAAACTATTTGACTCATATTTTGTTAATAGTTATCACAAACCCAACTCTAACAACATATGTTTATTTTTAATTCATCAACAAATCTATCATTCCGCCGTTTCCCCGTAAGGTTAGGTACAGGAGATATATCAACCATCTACGACTGTGTAGTGGTACACTCTCCTTACTTCATCTATACGTTACATTTCCAATAATACTAACTTCTTAAGGCTGATTCACACCAACGTCCGGTTCCGCTCAGTGCCGATATTGTTCCGCAAGAAAACTTATTGATATGGTATGAATATCAATCAAGGAGTATGTGCCAAGACAAATTTGTGTGGCATTTTTTTAACCATTTTTGCCCACCCTTGAGAGTATTTAACTACTTATTTAGTTAAAATAATTATTTTGATAAAAAATGGTTTAAAAAAACAATTTTTTTAGCTTGTAAGTATTTTTATGACTAGATAATATTTTATTTTTTTAAATAAGTAGTTAAATATCACAAGGGTGGGGCAAAAGGATATACTGCCACATATATTCAACCGAATTTGTCTTGGCACATATTTTCCTTGATTGATATTCATACCATATCAATAAGTTTTTTTGCGGAACAATTTCGGCACTGAGCGGAACCGGACGTTGGTGTGAATCAGCCATTATTCAGTCACTAGCGCATCATATATTCCCTCGACACTTTATTTTTCAAATTTTATTTTAACACAGATTCTTGAGTTAACAAAATAATAATAATAACCATAAGGTAAAAAAAAAAAACAATTGCCAGAATTCTAAACCTTTTCTCACAGATTAAGCCTTATTAAGTATTCTAGTCATCTAATCATCAAGCTAATCCGAAAAAATAGTAAAATAGCACGATTATTTTCTTGCAATTTTTTTCTCTCGACTATGAACGGACAACAGAAAATAATGTATATTGTGGGTTGTCAAGCAAAAATACACAGGGAAATAATAATACCCGGTAACGAGACGGTTTTATCTGACTGGGCGCTTAGAATGGTCTTTTGCAATAAAAATTATAGTCTAAGCTGAGAATTAAAATTCTATTCATAAAAGATACCCAAAGCAACTAAGAAAAAGTTGAATAAAGTGAAATAAAGATGTAATGCGAGAGAAATGAAAAAAAAAATCGTTGAGGATTATGGGTTATTGTTAGCAACTTAGAAAGGGCTTATTGTTAAAGTGTTGTCTATTGGAAAAGTTATAGACGCATATTCTATTGTTCAATTTTATAATATATTTATGATTTATTTAAATATGATATTATAATAATAAATATGTTAAACAGAATCATAACATTTTCGACTACAGTATATTAGGATATTTGAAATGTTCAAAGATTAACGTTTTTGAAAAATTATAAAAAAAAATGTAATACGCATATTGTCTTTATTTATTAGATTTTTTATTACACTTATACATTCAGCAAGACATCCATTTCTTAATCTACCCCCGTATTTATCAACTCAAAATTTACTGAGATAAGAATTAAAAAAAAATTATATCTTAAGGGTCAGAATCTAAAAATACACCCTTTGGGCTTTATAATACAAGCAATACTACAAATTAGGTATCTATTAATTCTACATGGGTAGTTAGGTAGATAGTTAAATAGGAAAATATCAAAGATTTCCAGTGAATGCAATTATATTAGTGTAATTTTTTAAATTCTTTATGTAATGCATACTGGAATGTTAAGTAAAACGTTAAAAAAGGCCTTCGCTAGTTTTCAAACTTTACCCTTTACTGACATTTTGTTATGTTTTTCATAGAATTTTAAGGTTTACAATATTTAAATACTTGTATTCACAAATTTACAGATAAATCACTTGTAATATTGCTTGTATTAGAAAACTTTTAAGTGAAGTTTATTGCTATTTTTAGTGCTAAGGCTTTAGCAGATGAGATCTCAACTGTATAGTTAAAACCTGAATATAAAACATCTGAAGCTTCAAAAACTTTCAAAGAGTGTGTTCTGGCGCAAAGAAAGTTTTACAACTTGTTTTGGATATATTTTATAGAACAGCGCTGTTATTTATAGCTCTCATCATATCTCACCCCAACCAGCACTGAAATATCGATTAAAGAGTTTTAAAAGTGTTGTAAAAAAGAGTGTTTAAACTTGAACGAAAGTAGATAGCAAATAAAATAATCAATATAATGTAATTTAATCAAAGCTATTTGTCACATTGAAGTCTAAAGTTAGGAAGTAGAAAAAACAAATACGAATATAACAATATAAACTCACATTCAAGACACAACATTGACTTAAGGATG